>CM061040.1:126068372-126668372 GCA_030762985.1 Adelphocoris suturalis
TCAATTCACTTTATTGGCAACATAAATATAAAGTAATAAATACAAAAATACCAAAAAATGGAATGGATTAAAGAATTATATACATTAAATGAGATAAATAAACAAATTAAATATGTACTGTTGCCCACCGAAGAATAAGTTTAAAAACTTGTGCTCCTCGGTGGAGTTCAATAATAAATAATATCAAAGAATCGTTGTCAAAGTAACAATAAATTTTTAGTGAACAAATTGCCAATAGAACATTAGGTACCAAATTACGTTAAAACGATGAAGAAAAGAAAGTCATACAGAAATATATGTATAGAAAAAAGAAACATAATCACCCAGAAATAACTCCTACACTATAAGAAATTAACTAACTTCCTTTTAAATGATGATAGACTATCAAACTGAAAAATATTAATTCCATTGTCAAACAAAAATCTCAATACTTTAATATATGCATTCCTTCTATAGAACTCTGTATTAATCCTTGGGAAGAGTATACGAGAGGTATTGAAATTGCGAGTGGAATCAGAAACAGAAATATGTTCATTTCTTACACCAGTGCAGTAAACATGAACACAAGACTGAAGCAAGAACATTTGAGAAATGTTTTTTACTTCAAATTGCTCATAAAGAAGTGAGGTTGGATATCTATTATTTTTGTTCAATATAATTTTAAGTAAACGATTTTGCACCACCTGCACCTGTCTTATATCAGACTTACTTGCACTTCCCCAGAGAACAATACCATACTTAATAATTGAATACGCCAAACCAAAATATATTGTCCTTATATGTTGTTGTGACAAAAAACTACGTGTTTCCTTGAAAACATAAAATAATTTTCTCAGTCTAGAAATTAAAAAATCAATTTGCTTCTTAAATTTTAAATGACTATCAATGAAAACACCTAAGTATTTACAATGGTCACTAAACGAAAGCGGAGGGCAGACACAATTAGTAGTACTACTTAAACATGAAGAATTAGTGTGAAATTTTATTGCAGAGTAACGAGGAAATTTTTTATTACCTATTGAAAATCGAAGAACGGATGTTTTATCTATGTTCAAACATAATTTATTTAAGCTAAACCATTGTTTAATCCTAAAAAGATCAAAGTTGATATTATCTATTGAAGTTTTGTAATCATCACCCCCCAAGGCAGTATCATCTGCAAAACCAAAGAGCTTACCATTTATATTCATGTTCATCAAATCATTAATATATAATAGGAACAAGATTGGTCCCAAAACCGTTCCTTGAGGAACACCATGCTTCGCAATTAGCATATCGCTCAAGACAGAACCAACCCTAGTAAAATGAGGACGATCAGACAAAAATGATCTAATTAAATCAAGGGGTAAGCCACGTATACCGTATGAGTAAAGCTTTTCAATCAAGATCCGATGATCTACAGAATCAAATGCCTTTTTGATATCAAGAAATACTCCAAACACAAAAAAGCCTTCATCAAGTTTTTGAGAAACAAGATTATTCAGATTGAATAATGCATGATCCGTACTTATACCCTTTTGGAAACCATACTGATTTACAGAGATTATATTATTACTTTCAAGGAAGGATACAAGCCGCGCCTTAATACACTTTTCAAGTAACTTAGAAATAGATAGGGTCAGTGCAATAGGTCTATAGTTACCCATAATTGTTCTATCCCCTTTCTTAAATAATGGAATGACAATTGTTTTTTTAAAAATTTTGGGATATATACCACTTGTAAAAACTAAATTAAATAAAAAGGCTAATGGGACATTCAAGAGATGAGAAAATTTCTTTAAAATGCAGTTAGTAATACCTGATTCAACAAAAGAGCAATTAGCTTTAAGCTCCTTTATATAAACAGAAACCTCCATAGGCTCAACAGGTTTGAGAAACAAGGAGGAGCAGGGTGAATTATTTACAGTATTCATAGTCACATTTGGACAGTAATCAGGAGAAGCAACACTATCAGCTATAACTGCTCCAACCGATGAAAAATATGAATTAAAATTTTGAGCAATTTGAAAATTATCTGTCACCACATTATCCAAATTATCCCGAATATTATTCAAAACCAAAGAACGCTCATTTGTCTTCCTATTCGATGCCTCATTTACAGTTGCCCACAGTATCTTAGGATCCCCATTACTTTCATCAATTATACCCCCATAGTATTTAGCCTTAGCTTTTTTAATTATTGCATTGAGAATATTACGATATTTCTTATAATAGACCAACAAGTCCACATCAAAAGGACGTTTTTTGAGTTTACGACTTATTTTATCGCGATTCCTAATAGATACCAAAATACCCCTCGTATTCCATTGCTTCAACTTCACAAACTTTCCCGAAAAATACACCGTATAGCGACAAGATGTTACATGGCCCTCCAGGATAGAGCCAAACGCTTGACAGGCCAAATCAACATCACCCTGGCAATATAAATTGTTCCACGACTCCTCCCGCAACTTCCCCTCCAATGCATCATAATTAGTTCGAAACACTTTATTATGCTCATCATTCACGGACCTGGGACGAGTAGTACACTTATTCAGATTTAACCCCGCAATAGTCATAAAATGATCAGAGAAAGAACTACTATAAATAATTCCAAGACTAGAATCATTCATTGGGCCCTTGATAAAGACATGATCAATACATGATTTACTACTATTGCAAACTCTAGTATAATCATTAATTAAAGAAAGATAACCATATTCCGCCATGATATTTAAATAATTAACTGAAACTACGGATGATTTTAAAATATCAATATTAAAATCTCCTCCTAAAACATGGTAAGTTGAAGTAGCATTATGTTTAAGATGAGATTCCAAATTATCCAAAAAACTAAGAAGGTGTCTATCATGAGAAACATAGAAAGCCGTCAGGGCAAGGCAGTTATCATCGTTGAACACAATTTTCAGAAAAACAGAATTACATTCTCCAACAGGCAGAATTCCATTCTCCAACAGAATTACATTCTCCATTCGTCCCTTGATGTCCAAGAGAGGCTCCCTATCAAATTTAGTTGTAATCAGACAGGCGAAATAACTTCTAGCATACTCAGCTGATCGGGATGGAGCCAGTAAGGTCTCTGGGTGGATCCCGTAATTTCATTCGTCCCTTGATGTCCCAGAGAGGCTCCCTATCAAATTTCGTTGTAATCAGATAGAGTCTATCTGATAGACGGCATAACTTTTAGCACACTCAGCTGATCAGGATGGAGCCTGTAAGGTCATTCGTCTCTTGTTATCCCAGAGAGGCTCCCTGTAAATTGTCAACGTCCTACGGTGAACGGGAGAGATTTGAGCAAGATCGTCACCATTAAGCAGGGTCCACACTATGCCGGGGTAGGCCGGGCGGGCTGACCCGGGCGGCCTAAGCCGCGTTGATGTAGACGCCCCGGGCGGCTTTGCCGGGTTAGAAAATGCCGGCCTGGGCCGTGCCGATCCCAACCCGCATAAAGTAGGTACAGATCAAAGGAAGCCGAGCCGAGCCGAACAAAAATATAGAGTGGGGACGTGCCGAGCGGCCCCGAGCGGCTTCAGTTACAATTAAACCTTGACCGAACTTGACGAATTATTTTATTTTCGACTTAGTTTGTTTTAGTAGGGTTTTTTATTGTTCATTTTAAGTAATGGAGTGGAATGACGAACAAGTTCATCCAAAATTAAATCTTTCATTAATTCGCTAGCCCTGTACAGCTGCCGTCCTCTCCTAAGGCTCGGGCGAATCCAAAATCTTCTTTGAAGTCTTTTTGGGGGCTGATTTAAAGCGAGTATCACCACAGCCATGGCTGACATAGCGACGTCATAGTCGGTAATCATTTTGAAAACACTAACACTGAAGGACACTTTAAAAAAACTTCTAAAAAGTACTCTTCAACGAAGTCACCAGTCTTGGTGTTGAAACTAAATAATGTAGGTAGAAATAACCCGGTCGGCTTCGTTTTCGGTGTGGACGTCGTGCCGGCCCGAACGTACCCGCCCGGCTTAGCCCACCCGGGTCAACCCGCCCGGCCTACCGCGGCATAGTGTGGACCCTGCTTTATGATTTATATTACGGCTCGGGGTCAGCTGATCCTCACCAAAGTCAGCGAGGCACAAGTACCAACGTGGTAATACATCATATCAAAATTTGGTTCAAATCGGATCAGAGGTTTCGAGGGAGTAGAGAGCACGAAATTTTGTCTAATTATATATATATATATATATATATATATATATATATATATATATATATATATATATATATAGAAATCTGAAAATGAATAATAGTAATACTACAATACTACTATTGTAAACGTGTTCTACACCCTCTGAAACCCAAAGAAAATGCATCCCCAACCTCAAGTGCCGCCATGCCGAACAAATGGAAGGCAGTTTTTGAAGGTGAAGCCGATTTGGGTTAAAAATACCGAGGTGTGCAAATTTCGTGATCTCACAAACAACCAACCCAAGTACCCAATGATCCTCTCTCATTTGTGAAATTTTTCAACTTTTAGGTTTACAATTTTCTGCTTTTCAAATAGGTAGGTAGGTATTTGAGGAGAGTTGACACATTGACAAAACGTAGAGGAAGTATAGAAATACGGCTATCTGTTGCAATAACCCTCAGTTCATTATAACTATAAAATAGTAACTCGGTGGATTGGAAGATTGAAAACTTAACTTTTATATTGGATACGAACTTACAGAATCATCTTAAGAACATAATCACAGCATCTGTGTTTACGAAATGTCCTTATCTGCGAAGACGAGTTAGTTTTGAAACGAGACTGCTGAGTAATTATTCGGTCCTTTTATCAACTGTCTGTCCTAAGATAACATTACATTTCTACCAGAATATAGTATGAAGGTAAGTCACACCACACTCACAAATCACAAATCCATTGATGCACCACAAGAAGAAGTACAGTGTGCATAAAAATCTATTGTGTATTCCCTATTCCCTCATGTGTTATTCGTGTATTATTTAAACATCGTCATCGTTTAAGGAGCTTCGATGCCCGTGAAATGTTTGACAGGTAAGAGAAAATGTGGGACGAATAGGTCTGTTTGGGATATGAAATGATAATAGAAGATACAAAGAATGATAACGCAATTATAACACGACTAGACGGTTTTGAACATCCTTCCGCTTAACACGAGTAAAAATCGTGAGGGGAAAAAACACACACAAAATAAAATCTCACTTACTAGAGAAGATACCAAAGAAAGTTGATAAAATGGTGTCACCCAATAGCCCAGTCACATCCAGAGTAGCGCCGTGTATCTTTAAGGAACTCTCCACTAGGTTCATTACACAGGTCTATGCCCAGGTTCTTAAAATAAATACAGTCTCTAAACATAAATATAATATAGATATATGTATATGGTCTTGAGGCGAGGTAAAGAGACCGCCTTGGCAATACGAAATCTCATTCGACGGCCTCCACCTCCTTCCCGCGTCTGGAAGGTGTGCTTCATTACGCCTTCAAACAATGAACATTGAATAAATATATTTAGCGTAAATTAAATACATTCTACATTAATTAATAGTTTCAACGGTAATTAAAAACCTTGACCCGGAGAACGTCAAAATGGGTTGTCCCCATTGTAAAATTACTGAACCAAGAGGGCATTTTTGGCCTTAGATCCATGAACACTTTGAATTAGCCAAGCAGGTTTCGTCGATATCGATGATTCACAGACGCTGTAATGGGGAATTTTCAGGGTTCTTTTTTATTTGTTACATAGAAAAAGCTGAGCGAGAGCTTTCCAAAAAAGGTGCTATATGATGGGTATCAGGCCAGTAATACGGCGCTCGAAATTTATTTGCGCGATGACGTCATGGCCCCCGCCCACCTGAGGGGAACCCTCAGCCCCATTGCATTACTGCGTCACTCGTGATCTTCCTATCCGTTTATTAGCTTAACTAAGAAGTCATCGAACATTCGGATGTGTCATGTCTACAAACAATGCCCAAATAATACTACCATGACTACGTTTGGTCGTCTCGCGGTCCTGCAAAACCTGGATGAGCGGTTCAACCTGGGTAAGTGGTTCGACCTGGATAAGTGGTTTTGACCTGCAAGCATTCAAATCACGGGTCATCTTACAGACATGAAACATGAAAAGTCGTCTCAAAGGATGCCATCATAACAACCGAACTGCCAGAACAGAAGGTAACAACTGGTGCCGACCGTGATGTTTACACAAAGTTAGTGTTCCAAGATATCAATCAGCCTCACTATAGTATCACCGTTATCTTGGACTACCTAGCAGTTTATACAACATGAAAACACCGTCCTGAACGCTCGTTTAGCAGCACCCAATTTACCTGTCTCACCTTCCTTCTTCACCGGTAGTTAGTTCTGAATAACGCGATAAATAACTACCGTGAGTTCTTTCTATTTTGCTGTACCGATAAATGTAACCCCATGTTTTTTTACAAGGGCTTGAGGCAGTCACTGTTCATCTCGCTGGTTAGCACTAGTTTGTCACCTAGTTCGTCAACAAATTCGCTGTATTTTACAATGATCCCATCTAATAAATTAAGCCAGTCAGCAGCCAGCATACGATCTTTCTAAATTATACAGATACCTAAATTCTCAGCCGTAGGATCATAATAAGCAAAAACAACAGAAAGCTCTCTTTGTGTTAAGTCAAACAGCATAATCATCAAAAAGAGCCACGATTGAATGAAAAATTCATTAAACGACCGAGTGGCTGAGTAGAGAACCCCATCAAACGAAGTAAACAACTGGAAATAATTGATCAACCCTCACTTTCAGCCTCTGCAATTTGAGCAGAATTATTAACAAGCAGGCCTGCCGAAAAGAAGAAAAGTTGGGGGAAGCAGTTTATCGCAGATTGTCCATTCAACACTAACGAGTTTCAGTTGATAATTAGCTGTCAAATGTATGTAGGTATTGAGTGAGAGAGGAAAAGTGTTGATTAGGGATGTACCTATTGTGTGATACCAGAAGTTGATTGATGACCAGAAGTTGATTGAAGGCTCGGATTGTATGAGTGAGAACACATCTACTACCTACGGTTTGGTTTACAGCCCACAAGCTATGAGCCACAAGAACTGCTTTTGGGATCAAAACTTATAATACATGAGGTCATAAAAAAATTGTGATTTACAGTTTTTCCAATTAGGTGTTTTGGTTTATTATTTTCATTAACAATCCTTTGTAATCGACTTGAAACAAGAAAAAAAAGTTTAATCCCCCCCCCCCCCCCGCTCAAAATTTGCTGGTTTACGTTTCAAGATGCGTAGAATCCAAAAATCACAATTAAACAATCCGTCCGTCCGCCGTCTAAAACTTTTCTCGAAAAGGAAAAGTACTGGACCAAACTTTAAGAAATTTGGCTTGAAAATCATTTATCGGCCGAGGATGTGCCAGTAAGTAACATCGGCATCACGTTCGATCAACCCTAAAGGGTAGAAACTAAGGCCTCAAAAACAATTACGACGTTCGGAGGATCGCTGAATAGCTGATGGGGCCTCTGAGGCAAATTTCATTCCTTTTCGACCTGCCGTTTTACTAAGTTTTTTTGTTTTGACATTTTTAGAAACAATTTCAAAATTCACCTACTATAAACCGAAAAATTTTGAAAAACCCACATTAGAAATTCTATGAAGGAAACGAAATAAAGTAACGCCCTATGTACAAGTAAACAAATTAGTAACGTATCATATCAAAATACTTTCATTTACCCAACTGTTTGCTAGGAAAAATTAACTGGACCAACCTGAGCAGCAGAAATAGGAGCAGCGAGCTTTAAGGTAACTTCCCCATTTCATCACGTCACAATTTTGCTCCAACATTGCGGTCTCTTTGCCAGCCATCCACCTCTTCAGAGCGAACTACGAAAAAGCTAAATTTGGGGTTGTAGGGGATAACATCCTTTGAGACGCGAACTGGGAACCTGCGACGTCATAGCAGACCCTCTCAGTAGGCTGTTTTGATTATTGGCAGATCTTCACTGTATATCCCCGAGACTCGCCATTACTTTGTTATTTGACAACCTCTGTGAGTTATTTTAACCCCTTTACATACTCTATGGTGTTATTTTATTGTCGCACTATGATGTATTCGTTTGTGTCTACTGCGATGTCGAGGAAATACTTCTTCCTCGGATAGATCAACATCAAAAACTCAAAAGTATTTGCCCCTTGGAAATCTTGCCACCTGAAGTGGTATCGTACCGCGAAATAAATACCACTGATGCTACAACGTACCTAAATTCAGAGGGACCCAGGCCCTTTCAACAAGCGAACAATAAATACTAGTAAAGTAACAGAAACACGTACTCGTACATTCTTGTCGATGATTTTTTACGATTACGATGAGAACACTGCAAAAACGGGAATTATTTCACTCCAGAAGGGATTTTACTCGTTGAGGGTAGTAGCGGAGTTCGGCTGTATAGGGAAGTAGGGGCTGCATAGGGTAGGCGGAGGGTGTGGGGAGGGGAGGGGGGGGGGGGGGATAGGTCACCTCGGCAGACTCGTCGCAGATAGACATTAGAGAGCCCAATATTTCTTACCATAAACTGACTACGTAGCTATGTATATAAATACACCTACCGATTTGTAACAAGACAATGAGTTATTGATGTCGATATGTTTTTGGTCGTCATTGCTATACATCATCTGGAATCCACAAAAGAAACACAACTTTAATGGGCAGCTCAATCGAGTTAGACGAACCTGAGGTCAAAATTTGTGCTCGTGTTCTTCTTATTTCAGTTCTTTGATTTACCTATAATTTACATGGTGCCTAATCAAATAATCAACAGCTCAAAATACCTAATAATTTTTTGGTTTCTTAAAATACTAATCAGTGTAGGTATTAGAAGAACTTTTATAAAGTACCATAAATATATGTAATTAACATACGGTAGGTAGGCAGGGGTCGTTCGAATCAGTAAATATCTGGTACCTGGGAATTTCGGAACGAAAACCTCAATACTACCTACAACTTGAACAACTAACTTAAGATTATCCTCATTATTTCAAGATTATTTACCTCAGACTAAAAGTTAAAGAGAGAATGTACAAGTTAGTAATGGCTAATAGAAAATATGAATAATTCCTTCTCTCGAAAAAAGGGACAAGACTGCAAATGATTTTGGACTTTAGTTTTCAAGCGTCGATTGCCAAATGTACGATGTAGGTAGGTCCTCCAGAAGTTAAGATTGAATATTTTGGTAGGATAGCAACATACGATAGGACCTATGAAAACCGGACATTTGGCGTTCAGATAAAAACTGATAAATTACCGATAAATTTTCGTCCGGACAGCTTGGTGAAAAAATGGACTGTCCGGGCCAAAACCGGACACCTGGCAACCCCGGTGTAAGCGCGTTAACAGATTCGACAAAGTCATGTACATGCTTCTCTCCTGCGCATTCCCGACAATCCTGTTCTGACTTGTCATCAAATAACTTGCAAATCTTACCCTATCAGTTTTCCCAACGAGATGAACATCTACACAACCCTCTCAATTTTTCAGGAATTTTTCTTGTCACAAAAAAATAGGCACATGATATTTGTATTCCAAATTTATTACGTTGAAACAGTATTATTTCTTCTGCTGGATCATGATCAAAAGGAAGGGAGGCTGCAACATAAACCATATGCTCAGTTTCGTCCGGATCTCTTTATAGCCTAGAGGGCTGGCGCCCGAGGTATCGTCACTTCTAGACCCGTCATCGATCTGCATTTTCAATGGAGAAATTTTATTTCCATCGGTGTCGAACAGTATCACGTCCAAGGTTTCCTTCGGCGTAGGAGGGATAGTAGGTAGCTGTACCACATCCTGGGCCCTGTCTGCATTGTGGCATTTAGGAGTGAACTTATCGTAGATTCTCGTCCCAGCTGTATTCCCGCCGAAAACATAGTTGCACACTAAGGTTACATAGTAACCTTGCTGGTTTTGCAGAGCGTATTGAACGTAAGCACATCCGACTCTATGGGTATCCTTCCGTATCATTAGAACAGCAGGATCCCACGTCCCTTTTTCATAATTTTCCCAGAAAGTTCCACGGTTCTGCTCTGTCAAATACAACATTTAATTAGTAAGTGAAAGCTTGCCGATGCTGCGAAAGATATATTAGAAGTGGGCACAAACTTTACCAACAAAGCCCAAAGCCCCATATTAATTTAATTTAATAATAAATCAAGTATGATTTCCCTATTCAACTTTTTTAATGTTCTAGTTCATGGTTGATAAACTATAAAATTTTGAATAATATTCAACTAAACCGCATCAATATATTACATCAAGTTTTATTATTTCTGTATTGCATAGTTCTTCAACGCAGAACACCAGTTAATCATTATTAAACGAATCATTAGGTAGGTATCAAAATATATCTACATATGTATTGATACCTACTGAAGATAAATTAATCAAATTAAATTACACAACACTTTCCTTGTAAGTATTCATTTAACATGAGCTGACCCACCAACTGAAAATTAATTTAAAACAAAAGTCGCGGTGGCGTTGGTGCGGTGACTTGGCGTAACTGTGGCGTCCAATGCAGCATGTCTGCAGCGAGCCAAACAGAATCTAACGGTCATTAATGAAATTTGGCCGTTCACTAGCAATTCAGAGATGACGCAGCCCCTTCAAGTCCTAAGGGAGATTGAGGGGATTAAGGATGCGCCAGATGGTATATATGAGGTTTTTTCAACTTTTCTCGGTCAATATTGGACCGATTTTGATGATGCTTGCGGCAATCTACTGGTTTAGAAATTCTCCATAGAATCGAGCCTGAAATTTTCAAATTCCAAAATTTTCAAATTTAGATACCATTTAACAATGTTACTTTCAAATTTCGAGGTCTGTTTTTGTTTCAGGTTTCAGAAATAGAATGAACGCTGCAAGAATCATTAATATCAGTCAATTATAGGGTGAGAAAAGTTGAATCGGATCTGCTTTCGGAGACCTTCCGGCAACCCCTTAACGTATGGCTTTCCCGATGACAATGGGAATACCTTTGGGAATACATGGGAATAACAATAGGAATACATTTATAAATTACAACCAAAAAAATATTACCTAGCAAGTTTTCGAAATCTCGATTTTTTTAATTTTCCTACCGTCAAACTGACACATCCTTGCCCGACTTTTAAGCCAAATTTCATAAAGTTTGGTACAGTAGTTTCAAAGAAAAGTTTTTTTTAAATTCGATTTTTGGAGTCTACACATCTTGAAACGTAAACCAACGAATTCGGAGGTTTTTAAAAATGATTTCTATCTAAGTTTTGCCATTTTGGAGGTTTTTTAAATCACATTTTGCTTCCAAGTCTACCAACAGGTAGCGGTAGTATTTAACTTTCGGAAGACGAAACTTTCGTACACCCCGGAATCAGAATTTCCACTCGCATTTTACGTTTCAGATCATTTTCAAATATTTTGGTTCTGTGTCTGTCCTTGTCTTCGATACTTCTTGCAGCAGAAATAATATCAATACTTTTCATCCGAACTAATGAGGTTTTCAGGTAATGTGCAGGCTAGGGTGTAGATCACAGAACACAGAAAAGAGTTTTCTGTGTTCTGTGTTGTTGGTGGTACCCCACCAGTTTCATTACTTAATAAAAATCATAACTTTCTCAGGTTCTACTCATCCAATCTCGCTCAAATTCGGAGGGTAGAAAAAGACGATTTGATCATCTCATATCAATTTCATCACGATCACATCATTACTAGCTGCTGCGCATGCGGGAATGTGAAATCCTTTCAACAATCATGACACCTAGTTTTTATTCGATTTCAGTGAAATTTCCTGGAAAGGAGTGAGCAAGGCTAAGGATGGCCCCCTATAATTTTCATCCCTTACAAACGGATAGTTTTCACTGCGGCTGCAAACGTAAAATCCGTCAAGTGTTATTTTCTAATGGCCTATACGTCCTATACGTCCTATCTCGCTCAAATTCGGTAGGTAGTTGGGGAAAAGAGGACTTAATTACAGCACATGAGTTTCATCATGACTGCATCAATAAACTGCTGCGCATGCGCAAACCTAAAATTTTTGTAACGAGGATGAGATTTACAGTTTTTATCGGATTATGATGAAATTTTCACATATTGAACGGCTTAGACTAACACCAATGAATGGGGCTCCGAACATGAGAAGCTCGAGGTAGAGCGCAGCACGTAAACAGTGACCTTATCTTTTTTCTCGTCTTTTGTTGCCTATGACCGCAGAAGTGCCGCCGGACACAATAGACATAGACGCCGGGCACACTTGCGTCTAAGTAGGTAGACCTACCTACCTACCAAAGCACAAGTAAGCCTCTCCCATAGCATCTAAATGTGTAATAAGTCCCTGTGGGGACTTATTTACTTTTGTATGTAGTACAAAAACGATTACAATATGCTCTTACCTGTAGTATAACTTTCCTGCATGAAATAGTCTGGGCGAATTTTCAATAGCCAAATTCTTTTCAAGGTGGATTGTAACAATCCACTGTTTTCTTTAGTTTCATCCCTTGGGAAACCCACGTTACCAGGATTACTACACCCAAACACGCAGTAAATAGCCATCATGATGGACTAATGAAAAATTATTAAAATTAATAAATGCCTGAAAACGTAAATGCTAATGCTTATAAAACATTTGGTTAGGTTGTTTGGTGTGGTTTGATTTCTCCAATTTTGTTGTCGAGGACCTCTGTGGCTGTAAGTGAGGTTTGTAACCTACCGTTTGTTGTTCATTTTGCCGTTTTTATTGTTTGTATGGGTTTCTTTACTGCAATTATTAATAATGTAATTTTCATTTTTGAAAAGGATTGATGAGGTTGGTAGTGTGGGGAAATGATTGTAGAGCGCAGCGCAATTGGGCGACGCAAGGTGCCGACAAGGGGAAAATCATGTTAACGACCATTTTCTTTAGGGGACTGCCCCCCTAGCGCTCCTAGCGGTGGAGCTTGTTAGTTCGGAGCCCCATTCCATCGCTTCCGAAATAATGGTAGGCTTCGCGCAAGCGCAAACGTAACGTCTACTATCGAACATCTTTCCCTAGGAAACCCTCCATGGAATCATTCAAGATTATGTGAAACGTTTCAATGATCTATACATTCTTGTTACGGAAACAAGGTGTATGTATGTGCCATTTATTGTGCTCAAAAAGTGCTGCCCATCGAACTCATTATTTTTCTTGGAATACTAGATTTTTTTAGATCTAGATTTTTTACGAACGAACCGATTTTTTATCTCAATCCAAAAGAGAATTATCGTATACCGATTTCAGAATGCCATTAAACGAATTTCCATGAAGAAAATTTCAGAAACTTGTTATTTTAAAATTTTTGGAGCCGTTACAGTAGTTTTGTTATCTTCGAAAATTCGTTTAAACGGCTGCCAAGTCGAGTGTGGCACATAGCTTCTTCGTATACATTGCATGAATGAATAGATCATTGTAATGATTCAAACAAACTTGAAAGATTCCACTGTGGGTTCCTAAGGTGGAAGGAAATAATAAATTAAGTTGAAGGATGACAAAATCCGTGTGTTTAGGCATTTGCAGAAACTACCATCGGGTCGGGTGAATAATTCCTTTCATCCCCCCTAAAGTGAAAACATTGCTTCCTCTACCTATAAGTACACTCGGACGCAAGATTAGTAATTGATATTTTGCTTTACTTCCACTCTTTCTCCTCTATCGGCCTATTTGACTGCACAGGCATTTATCATATTTAACATGACCCAAAATGGGGGCATTTACTGTCCATCGTCCCCATCATCTTCCACCAATAGCCAAGTATCGTCTCGAGTGGCATTTTAGGAGTTACGTCCAGCCACTGAACAACTGCAATATTCTGCCCGACAGGTATGATTCTCCCTTGATCTTTCAAGCTACAACAGGGGTCGACTGTCATGGAGCAGTGGTTAACAGCCCAATTGGAGGCGACCTTCGCCAATTCTGGATCCCACTCCAAAGCCCTGAAAGACATGAAGGTACTGAACCTAAGACAATAAACATTTCATCAAATGTAAATAAGATCCCACTAAAACCCCTAATTACCAATAATAATCCGTGACAATAGGCGGTAGGGTGTCCGTGGTAGGGTGTGTTTAGCAGATTTGCTACACACAAATCAAGCAGTATTCAGTACGTATTGATTGTATTAATTATGACAATCCTGAATTATTATTTCATCAAATATTTTATTGCGAAGTATCTATGCGTCTGAATTATATTCTTACAGGGTACAAAACGTTTGAGAAATCGGGAAAAAGAAATCCACTTGCCGACTTTTAGCTCAAATTTAATGTTTTTCGTGTCTGGCTAATACTATTTATTATATCCATGTTCTAGGTTGTGTAGGTGTGCTTTGTGTGTGCTGATTTGATGCCTGTGAGAATTTTTGATTGGTTCTAGAACAATGCTCTCAGTAGAGAGTAGGTAATAATGTAATTTAATGATGATGGTCCTCAATTATTTCATCGAATATTCTGCTGAAATACATCAATTTATCCAATCTGGATTAGATACTGACCGCGTTGTGAAACCAGGAACATTAAACCCACCCATCCAAAGAAAATACACTGAAGGATGGAAACTCAACGAAATGGGGACAAATTCAAATCGGAACGCAGAATTGGACTCTTCACACTTGATTCTACCCCGGATATAGCCAATACAATGACATAACATCCAAAAAATATAAATTTTTTGAATTCCAGTAACGTGAATTTGTGGTTCACTCGATAAACGAAGAAGACGGTGGTTGTCTGACCCAAAAACCTTCCTCGGCTTTCGACGTTTTAACGCGACAGATTATTGCTTTTTCATTCTCAAGACTTGATTTCAAGATAGAAGCTTCAATATTTATTTTACACGATTTTAAGATGTGCGCTTACTTCATGTAATATTTTGAAAAGTAGCGATTGGGAGATTAATCAGTGAGTCACTACAAAAGTCACGTTAACGTCTCTTTAAGAGTTTTTTTCTCTCGGACTTACGAAAACGCTACGAAAAATCAATGCGAAAAGGTTAGCATTCATCGTGCTCTCTCTAACAGCTTGTTTTTGAGTTTACGTGAAATAACAAGAAACAAGAGAAAAAAAAACTCTAAAATCTTATTCCGTTCTAGAATCAGGGCTAATAAAACAAGAAGAAGCGCAATTTTTTCTAAAAGTATCTGCATAACTATAGGAAAAATCGCTCTTCTTCATGGTTCATGAGCTCCAATTCAAGAATGGATTAACATATCACAATTCTGGTTTCACCATCGTGTTAAGAACTAGAAAATCTTTTAAATTAGGTATCACTCGGCTAACACTTCTAGATTTTTTCCTGATTTTTGTTTGTTTAAAACTAGGTATCTGGCGTATATGGGGACCAGACTTCCCTCAGATTTATAGTCTTTGAGCTAAACAATTGCTCAAAATGCCAGTTTTGAAGTCCTTTTTTCATGTTTTTCCCCACCAGATGGTATGTTTAATTTTTTTTTTAAGGAAGTGTTCGTTTTTATTTTCTTTTAACTCCGCCATATCCTGTCTCCGCCCACGTTGAGAAAAGAGGAGGGAAAGGGAATGGAAAATTATGAAATTTCTTGAGCAAAAACACGCCTTATAAGATGATTTGTCACGCAAAATAACCGAATTTTGGCCATTATTCCTCTAAAATCGTGTCAAATCAATAAACGGATAGCACCATATGAATCAGCGTTGAAAAACTATGAAAAATCATGTACCAAGCTTGGGGTTCACCAGAATCCATATTTTGTGCAATTTTGGAAGTTAGGCAACTTTGTGAGCTCGCGGAACGGGTTGCGCGTGGTAAAAAAAATCGAGTGAGGGGTTGGAAATTCATGAAATTTTGCGTAGAATCCAAATTTGCAATAAAAAAAAGGATTGTAATTTGAAAAACAAAGTTGGTGTTGATTGCCTAACAGCGTAAAAAGCAACGTGGTCATGTTTGAGATTCTAGGAAAAAATCATGAAGAATCAAACAAAAAAAAATTTTTTTTTTTTTCCTCGATCTTTTGAGCTTCAAAAGGTGAAAACCTTTGTTGTTATATCCCCGCATATTTCCGTTAATTCTCTACTATTAATTCATTCTGACCTGTATGTCCAACTAATCTACATTTTTACTAAGGGATTGACTACTTGATGTTATGTATTTTTGAGATGCGAGCTTGCGAGCATCCAGACCACCAAACTATACACATCATTCTGACCTATATGTCCAAATAATCTGAATTTTTACTAAGGATTGATTAATTGATGTAACGTACTCGTATTTTTTAGATGCGAGCTTGAGAGCATCCAGTACACCAAACTATACACAGCATTCTGATCTATTTTACCACAGTGGACGTAAAAATGATTTTGGATCATCAATCCAATCAATCCCCATTCTATAGAAAATAGTTTGCAAATGCGGGGATATAACAGAAAAGACCCAAAAGGTGCATCAGGAAGTGACGGATCAATTTGATTTCGCGTTAGATCACCAAATTTTGTATAAAATGAAGCTAGGTATTTGTTAAGTCAGAGCTTCAATTTATAAGAGTCCCGTACTGCTACACAAAATTTAGAGTTGACGTAATAAGTATTCTGGTATATGCAGTGCCATGAACATATTTTGTATACTCGCGGACAAACTGCATGAAGAATGACTTGAAGCAGGAAAAATAGGGTTTACACCCTGGCCGTCAGGCTGCATCCGTGGAGACTCGCACCCCTTCCGAGACCTCTTCCAAGCAGGAATAGGTGGGAGGTCTCCGGGTATATATATATACTCAAAAACGGGGACCTGGGAACATAGTTTACGTCGGACCATTCCTCCACTTCCACTCCCCTTCCGACTAGCATAAAACTTGCAAAATTACCGTAAATATTCCAAGTACAAACCTATCTTTATATCTAGCTAAATACTTTAAATATAAGCTCTGTAAAAATTATTCATAAGATTTTGTACAACATTCACTGATATATATCCAATATTCGTTCAATAAGAGTTGTTTTTTTCTTCCAACCTAGTAAATATTAGCTATTACATTGAAATGTGATTTCCATAGGGTAGGCTCTGCTTGAGTTCTACTCGCGAGCATGTCCAATTTTTACGGAACAACTTGAGAATATCCTGTAGATTAGGCTCTGCTTAAGTATTCGCGAGCATGTTTATCGGAAATTACTCAAAATAGGTTAGGCTCTGCTTGAGTTTACTCGCGAGCACGTTGTTCAATAGGTAACCAAATTTTATAACTAAAAAGTTACCACGAAAAACATATATAAATTTCACTTTAAATTTTTAAACAAGCCTAGTCTTTCAGGCAGGTTAAGCTCTGCCTGAGTACACCAACTCGCAGGCTTGTTCGTGGAAGGACTAGTAGGTAGTCTCTCTCTCAAATCACACCATACCAGAACAGATGCAGAGTAAATTATCAAAAATTTGATAAGTTAGAAAGTGAAGGGAGTTACGAGTGTCGTAACATGCAGTGTCCATCTATTACAAAAAGATTTGTAAATACATGTACACAAATTATTTTAGCTAACATGCCAAGCGAGATAACCTTGAATGACTTGAAAGTTACCTTAATGGACAAGCTCTAGTTAAACCATATGGAGGGTCTTTTGCGGAAATACTGGTACGGATTACGTTATGAAAATTCAATACTTCGTCTTCCAATCGGTCACTTCCATCAGCGTCTTTGCTTTCCAAGCACGTTTTTTCTGTTTGTGGGTTGCACATTGAATGCGGAACCCTGTCAGAACCTACAATGCACTGCAAGTCCCTTTGACAATAATCCGTTTCACTGCTCACCCAATGAATGACGAATGCTAATAAAGAAACAACTAACATCGTTATAATTTTTTTTCCCCCCCTACATTTACAAAAACAATTTACTATTAGAACTAGATCAATAATGTGTATAATCCAGATGTTGCCATGAAAATTCATACAAAACAAGGATTTGATTAAAAAGTGAAGTTATTGCAATGGGTGGAAAAAAGATAGTAAGTAGGTACCTAATTACTTTTACGAAAACTGCGTGATGAAAAGCCGTATTGTTGCAACCAGAACAAAACGCAGAGTTTTCTCGGTTGCTGACGAACGGAGTGTCTCTCTACTTTGCCTCAGGCTGCATTTGTATGTACGTGTGTACGCGTATGTGTGAGATCTTCCACTTCTACAATACAGTATTCTACGGTTATTATCATTCTCCTCTGAAACGCTCGTCCGAATTCTTGATCGGAGTCGGATCGTGAATGTTTCGGGAGGAGATGGTGTCAGTTTCCCAGACTTTTGTACCACAGCAATCGGCGATTTCAGTTAAGGATGCAAAATCTAGCGGCAGAAAAATGAACCCTCGTAAACGGGATCACCTGGAATAGCAGCTTAACAGGTTGCCTACGTTTGTTTGCCAATTTTCCTTTTGTTACTATTAAAAAGTCAAATACTCGTAAATCGTAATGCAGCGTATTAGGATGCAAATCTTGAGTTAGCAATGTGTAAATTTGCTCCCCTAATCTTCCCAAAAGAGCAAAACGAAAAGTTTGAACACTTAACTAATCAGTTTGGGTCGAAAGAACAAGGAGACCAGCGATTTGCCTGGGAAAGGGCGTTGAAAATGGACAAAAAAGTGTGAAACCATAATAGAAGTAAGTGCATAATTGCCAGGTACTTACTTATCATTAGAACTAAATTATCTGCATAGTCGTAGTTGTTTACATCCCTTCCCCTTGTACCTATCTTCAGGCTCTTATGGTCTAAATATTCCCATGCTCGGTTGTTCACTAAACTAAACTTGACAATGCTACTGAAAGGGACGTTTTAGATAAATAATTAAGTGGTCATTGCTAATATATCGCAACCATGAAGACCCACCCAAAGGGAACCGTTAATGAAATGAAATTAAGCTAGCTGTGTTTACGTGTTTAGCTACAGACACCAGCTTGACAATAGGGTGATAGGACGGGTAGGTACTGCTAACTTTCCTCTGTGATGTCAAGTGATTAGCACTACACGGCCTATTTTTTAAATTCTAACAAGATAATTTCCATTAGTTGGAATCTCGAATATGCAAGGGAGTAAGAAAGAACAAGGAAGGTTAATCTTAAGGAACTGAAAGTTAATCTTTCCTCCGAGACTTTTCCGTTTACTGTACGCGCATGTAAGTTGTACCTATTAAAACTCGTCTTCGCTTGTCACACCTTTTATCGTTACTAAATACGTCCCCGATCTGTTGTTGACCGATTCCAAACGTGAATTCGTTCCCTTTGAGTGTGTAAATCAGTAGTCCGAGCAATCACATCGCTACATCTCAGTAATAAAAAACTGCTCAAGGGCCTTTTCCTTCAAACACACCACATACTACATATGTTGGGCATTCCCAACTTCACTACTTCTCACTTGAACGGAAATGTCAGGATTTTGTAGTACCTGCCTACAAGCGTATGTATTTAAAATCAAATATAATTTCAACATTGTACAGAAATTAACAAAAGAAGAAGTAGGCACATACGCAGGTAGATTACCTACTGAACAATTTATTAGAGAAGCAAGAAAGCGACACTCTTCTGTTATCAACAACTTTTTTCCACTTGGTTTTGTATTTTTCTGTCTTGAACACAGCCGTAACAGACACAAAAGATTTTACTTTGGATTAATAATGTAAATTGATGTGATGTAAATGATTAGTTTTCCATCCAAAGGCCCTCACATGGTTCTATCCCGCTTATTGCTACCAACATCTATTCTCCTGTTGGGAGCGATCGCAGCGCGCCAACGGTAATTGAAATCGCTAATTAAAACTGTCCATCACTTAGCGTGGTGCATACAATCGCTAGCGGTTACAGTCACACGTACCTACTTCAAATGTTTCAGACATGCTTCATGCCGTGATCATACTAGCAAATTTTCGTAAATCATTGTATTGCAGTTATGTTTCTTCTTAGAGTGCAACAAAATTGTAAACTACATATTAATTTGAGGGCTAAATAATAGTCTCCTATTCAAAGAGAAATATTGGATTTTCAGCTTGGGATTTACCAGAATCCATGTTTTGCGCAATTTTGGTGGTTAGGCAACTTTGCGTGCTCGCGGAACGGGTTGCGCACAGTCAAAAAATCGAGTGAGGGGTCTTAAATTTATATAATTTGACATAGAATCCGAATCTGCAATAAAAAAGGGGGATTCCTATTTGAAAAAATGAAGTTGGTGTCAACTGCTCGCAAGTGATCGGTCAAAGTATTTTTCCTCAATTCCTCACAAAAAAATATAAAGAATGGCGTTGGGCCTATTTTTTACGCAATTAAACAAGGAAATGCGGAAGGGTGGACCATAACTTCTGAAACACCCTGTAGGTAGGTAGACTTGAGAGCAATGTAAGAGATAAAATTAAACATCTAGGCACCAATGCCTCACTAGTAGGTACATCCGCACGTTCAATAGTTTTAACTCAATTTCGCAAAGTTAGAATAAATTATATTGGGACAATATCACCTGATAAAATTCCATTATTAGCATTACATAAGCTGATATTTACAAGGCAATTTCTATGTCTACTAGTCATCTGATTTCTAACTAGTGAGCATTAATGGAATTTAGAGCTTGATTGGCTGATCAATAAATTCGCTAGCAGCGTTTGATTTCTCCATGTAGAAATCTGAAGGTTCTTAATCGAACTTCTAGCTCTTAAGGAAAGCGAACAGTTCAACGTACAGCATTGCGGAAGGTTTTAATCGATTCATTAATCATTGACAAGCAAAAAATCATTACTATTACCTTGAAAGTTTTCGAGATCTCGATTTTTGAATGTTTAGCCCTTCAATGCTACCCTTCAGGGTTGATAAAAATTGATGCCGATGTTACTAGCACATCCCCGGCCAATGATGATTTTTGAGCCAAGATTCGGTTGGTCCAGTAGTTTCGGAGAAAAGCTCTGGACGGCGGAAGGACGGATTTTTTTCGATTTTTGGATTCTACTCATCTTGAAACGTAAACCAACAAATTTTCAGGGGTGTTGAAAGAATTTTTTTCTTGATCGTTTACAAAGGTTCATGATTGAAAATAATAAACCAAAAATATCTCGATGGCGGATCGAAATAAGAAATTGCGCTTGATGGCGGTTTACTCCATTTTCAATCAGGCTTCACCCAAAAAAAAAAAAAAAAAAAAAATGTATCACACTCATTCGAACTCACCCAATATAAAAATATGAAATATGAAAGGATTAATACTAAAGAATAGTACCACAAATTTAAAATCCAGGAATCGTTTCGGAATGCATCAAAACGGAATGCCCTTTTACGTTTTTATATTTTACTAACCATTGCAATAGCTTCCTATTCTTCAAAAATTCGCTGAAAGATTAATCGGGGTGAAAATGTTATGAATGAAAAAATGAATCAATCTCAAACTTTGGAGCCATTGGGATAACTCAATTTTTTCGTTGAAAATTCGCTAATGAACAATCACAAATCTCTGTGTAAGATTATTGTAAAACCAAAACAAGCTGCTAAACACCTGTGCGAGGATTCACGCTACTATCTCAGAACGAAAGAAAAAATCGTTTTTCATGTGTGATAAAAATCATGAAAATTGTTTTTTGTGATGATGTCCCAGAGATCCAAAGCGCTTTTTAACGGTCTTAATGATGAGGTTGTGGTATATTAGCTAACAAATTTTGAATATCGTACTGCTTACAGAATAAACGCATGTAGAAACCCACATTCGAAATTATTTGAAGGAAAAGTGTAACGAAATAAAGTAACCCTATAAGTAAACAAAACAGTAACGTATCATATTAAAAGATTTTCATTTAACCAATTGTTGCTAGGAACAATTAACTAGACCAACCTGAGGAGCAGGAATACTAGCAGAGAGCTTTAAGGCTATGACATAACTATAACTCCGCCTTAGAAGAGTTGACGTTTGCATTTCATCACCTCCTTGTCACAATTTTGCTCCTACACTGCGGTCTCTTTTTCACGTAACCCTGGCAGATCCTTTACCACATCTTCAGAGCGAACTACATAAGAGCTAAATTTGGGGTTGCAGGGGATAACACCCTCTGAGATGCGAACTGGGAACCAACGACGTGATAATAGACCCTCTCAGCAGGCTGTTTTGATTATTGGCGGGTCTTTACTATGTATCCACCACTTTGTAATTATTTTGCCATTACTTTGTTATTTGACGACCTCTGTTAGTTATATTTAACCCCTTTACATAAACTATGGTGTTATTCCATTGTCGCACTATTATGAATTCATTTGTGTCTACTGAAATGTCGATGAAATGCTTCTTCCTCGGATGAACCGACATCAAAAACTCAAAAGTATTTGTACCTTGGGAATCTTCTTGCCACCTGAAGTGGTAACGTACCGCGAAATAAATACCACTGATGCAATAGCGTACCTAAATTCAGAGGGACCCAGGTCCTTACAACAAGCGAACAATAAATACGAGTTGGAACATGCTTTCTACCCGCTAATTCGGGCCGCATTTTTGTTCTTCCCGCTGATTCGGGTTCGTCTTTTCCTATCAACCGACTATAATGCGCATAACTCACCATCCGTTGACAACCAACTATAACCACGATTCCCACCTCAGCCAAGTGACAACCAAACGGCTTACAAGCGGCACAATAATATTGTTTACTAACCATTCATAATATCGCATTATTGGATTAATACCTGGTAAATAAATATAAAACTACGGCATAAATATCTTTCTAGTCTTCAGTAAAATGAGAGCTTCCCAACGAACGATGAATGATTTCTGTGCGATGAACACTGCGGATGTTCCATTTCCCTACCAACTGTAAGGCTGTACGTGAAACTCAAGAAAATTTGTGTGACAGTTTTTCGTGACACAAAAACCTGACACTTTTGGCCAGTTAGGTTATGGCTAGAGCATATTCAAGAAAAGGGTTATTTCCGCTAGTAGTAATAGTTAAATTATTATAGGAGTCCGTCGTAACCTGCAAATCGAGTACTGCGGGTTGTACTGTTTCGACGGCCTGATGATGATGTCTCTACATCGAAACCGCAGTTACTCAACTTGTTAGTGACGACGGAATCCTCAAAATACGTAAATGATAATTTTACCCTCATTTCTAATTTCGTTCAGGATAAAGGGAGGGTGGCAGAGATAAGCCACATGAAACCACGCATACGAAAACATGAAATTCTTTGTTACATACATAACCTAAGAACTAATGGGGCAATTTCAATTGAATTTTCATGTGTGCAACCTACTTCAGGCGCGTGAACGGATTCGACAGAGTCATCTACATTCTTCTCTCCTGCGTAAATTCCCGAAAATCCTATTCCGGCTTGTCATCACATAACTTGCTAATCCTATCCTATCCGCTTTCCCAACGAGGGGAACATCTATACAACCTTCCCAATCTTGCACGAGTTTTTCTTGTCACAAAAGAAATTGTCAAATAATATTTTCATTCCAAATTTATTACGTTGAAACAATATTATTTCTTCTGCTGGATCATGATCAAAAGGAAGGGAGGCTGCAACATAAACCATATGCTCAGTTTCGTCCAGACCTCTGTGTATCCTAGAGGGCTGGCGCCGGAGGTATCGTCACCATCGTCACTTTTAGACCCGTCATCGATGTTAAGTTTCAATGGGAAAATTTTATTTCCGTCGCTGTCGAACACTATCACATCCAAGGTTTCATTCGGCGTAGGAGGGATAGTAGGTAGCTTCACAACATCCTGGGCCTTGTCTGCATTGGGGCAATTTTTATTGAACTTATCGTAGATTTTCGTCCCAGCTGTATTCCCGCCGAAAACATAGTTGCACACTAAGGTTACATAGTGACCTTGCTGGTTTTGCAGATCGTATTGAACGTAAGCACAGCCGACTCTTCGGGTATCCTTCCGTATCATTTGAACAGCAGGATCCCACATCCCCTTTTCATAAGTTACCATGAAATTTCCACGGTTCTGCTCTGTCAAATACAACATTTACCTAGTAAGTGAAAGCTTGAATTGAAAATTTTGAATAATATTCAACTAAACCGCTTCAAAGTACTACACAACGGTAGAACTACGCAGAACACCGGTTAATAATTATTAAACGAATCATTAGGTATTTATCAAAATATATCTGCATAAGTATAGATACCTACGGAAAAGAAATTAATCAAATTAAATTACACACCAACACTTTCCTTCTAAGTATTCATTTAACACTTGCTAACCCACCAACTGAAAATTAATTATATAAAATAAAAGACACGGTTGCGGCGCGGTGACTTGGCGTAACCGTGGCGTCCAATGTCACACGTCTGCAGCGAGTCAAACAGTATCTAGTGGTCATTAATGAAATTTGGCGGTTCACTAGCAAATTCAAAGATGCCGCTGCTCCTTCAAGCCCTAAGGTAGATTGAAGGGATTAACGAATGGCTTTCCGGATGAGTTCATACGATTCTTTGGGATAACATCTATAAATGACAACCAAAAAAATTACATTTACCTAGAAAGTTTTCGAGATCTCGATTTTTCAATATTTCAGCCCTCAGGTTCCTCGGCCGAAGTATGATTTTTGAGCCGAATTTCATAAAGTTCGGTCCAGTAGTTTCAGTGAAAAATTTCGGACACTTTTATTATTATTATTTTTTTTTTTTTTTTTTTTTTTCAATTTTTGGGTTCTACGCATCTTGAAACGTAAACCAACAATTTTTGAGGTTTTTTAAAAGATTTCTATCCAAGTTTTGCCACAGGTAGCGGAAGTATTCACCTTTCCGGAGATGAAACTTTCTTACTCCCCAAAATCAGTTTACTTCCACACGCATTTTACGTTTCAGATAATTTTCAACAACTTTGGTTCTGTGTCTGTGTGCGTGGCTGTCCGTGTCCTCGCAAATCCTTGCAACACTCAAGTTCCATCAGGCTGCACCTACATTGGATCCGGAAGTCTCCCGATCCGAATCGATCCGATGACGCCCGGCCAGCCGGAATCGGGATAGTTCCATGACAGAACGAATGCATCTAGCCATAAAAGCTATTTTCATTACCGGCGCTGGTCCATTTTACAGTGTTTTCATTGCAACAAATCATTAAATGTCGTAATAATACTAATGAATACTCGTCTACTCAATACTTCAAATGTCATGAAAATTCAAACTATCCAGAATAAATTGCTGAGGATAATATATTTAAAAAGTACCGCATAGATACTTTGCTAGACACTGCTATATAGGGAATTTGATTGTAAAAATGTAATCCAAATTTTCAATTTTCAACCATGTATCCGCATATATTTCTGGCATTGGTGCTGAACATTAGTCGAATTAGTTCTCGAATTACTCATCCGTAAGTAAACTCCGAGTTTTTTATTTATTTATTTTATTTCATTTATTCATTTTTCCCCCCCAATGAATTGGTAGTTAACAATATTTATTTGCACTCAAAGTTCTCAAATTTCAAAACAATACAACATTTATTTATTAACGGGCAAGCCCAATTTACAACAGCAAAAATATAGGTTACATATATAAGTTACATAATTTACACATCTAATAAAAACAACAAGAAGAGAAAAAAACAGTTTTACCAGAAACAACAATAAAACAAAACGAAGAAGAGTCAAAACAAATTGGGAGCAGAGAGCACTATAGATTTTAGAGATGAAAGGGGGCTATTGAAGAAATCGAAATCTGGATTTAAATTTAAGAAGAGGTTTGCCGAACGGGGATGCGGTGAAGTGGACGGTTCAGAAGATAGTTAGTCGGAGAGAAAGGAACGTGAAAAATTGCAGGCTGACGGCTTGAGATTCGAGGGATGGAGAGACGAATTTCTGCCAGCAACGGAGGACAGTCAATTACGCCGTTAACAAGCCTGTGGAGGAATGACAGGTCGGCCATGCCACGCCGCACTTCCAGGGACTGGAGTCTGCAGGTCCTGAGGAGTGATGGATAGTCCACGTTATCCGAAGATATTCCAATCTTAAAAGCAATATACTGCAGGAACTTATTTTGGACACGCTCAATTTGGTATTTGTGGACGGCATAATAAGGAGACCATATCGTTGAGGCGTACTCCAGCTTAGGAAGGACAAGCGCCTTATAAAGCATAACAATGGCATGAACGTGGCTAAAATCGCGGGTATGCCTCTTAACAAAGCCAAGCGAGCGCATAGCGCTACTGGCAACCATTTCAATATGCCGTGAGAAAGTGAGCTGACCGTCGCACCTAACTCCTAAATCCAAAGCTTCATCCCTTCTGGCCAGGGGTGCATTTCCAAGGGTGTACACAAACTGAAGGGGCGCCACTGAGCGATGAAATGAGATGACAGAACATTTCGATGGGTTCAGAAAAAGGCAGTTCACCACACACCATCTCTCCAGTTCAGTGATGGCCCGCTGAACGATGTCACGGTCCTCAACCGAGGTGACGTATCGGAAAATCTTCAGATCATCAGCAAAAAGCAGGCAATTCACGGCAGGACCCAAGTGGGCAATAACACTGTTGATAGCCAGCAAGAAACACCAGGGTCCAAGATGGCTACCCTGCGGAACCCCTGAGGAAGCATGAAATGGAGAAGACAGTGCACCCCGAACCCGCACCCTCAGCCATCTATCACAAAGATATGATGCCAACCAATCAAGCAGTGGTCCAAAAACCCCCAAGGAGCCAAGCAGGCTCACTAGATGAGTATGTGAAACCTTATCAAAGGCTTTGGAGAAATCGGTTTGTACCAGGTCAGTTTGGCAGCCACTGCGAAAACCCTCCATAACATATTCTTGGAATAAGAGTAGATTTGTCACCGTTGAGCGTCCACTAATAAAGCCATGCTGCTCAACCACAATGAAAGGCTTGAATATGACCTGGAGCTGCTTTATGACCAGCTTCTCAAGGAGCTTAGGTGTCGTAGATAGAGAGCAAACCGGACGATAGTGCACAATGAGGCCCTTATCACCACTCTTGTGTACGGGAGTGACAAACGAGGACTTCCAACACTTGGGGAAACAACCTGTCCTAAGAGAAAGGTTGAACAGAAAAGTAAGTGGTTTGGCAAGCTTGGCAGCACACTTCTTCAGCAGGACAGGAGGCACCCCATCAGGGCCCATGCCTTTAGTGATGTCAAGATGCAAGAGTTCACGGAGCACTTCCTCCTCTGAAACCTCCAAAAAACCAATATTCACGACGTCCTGTACCCGGAACTCAGGAGGGCTCAGCACAGACGGCTCAAAGACTGACGAAAAATGACGTGCGAATAGCTCAGCAATCTCAACGGGATCAGAGGCAGTTTCATCAACCAAGGACATAGATGCAGGCACGCAATTTCCACCCTCCTTATAATTGAAATAATTCCAGAAAACTTTGATATTTTCGGGAATAGATCGCTGAACCCCATCAACATAATCTGCATATAACTCCCGAGAAACCTCTTTGCAGCGACTTCTAAGGGCTGAAAAAACTTCATAATCGTCCTCACTACCAGTAATCTTGAAACGGGCATGAGCTAGCAACTTTTGACGGGTAAGTGCAATGAGCTCGCGATCAAACCACTTTGGGAAAGACGAGGAGTGGTTTACAGTCTTAGGCACAAAACTCTCAATAGCCTTATTTATAATGGCGTAAAACTGGGCAACAGCGTCCCCAATCGAATCAACCCTGACCACACCCCAATCAACTGTCTCGAAAAATTCATTCATAGCCCCGTAGTTCCCACTCTTGAAGTTAAATGCAAATCGGGCACCTGGGAAAATTCTGTCGTGAACATCAAGCGAGCGCAGCAAAAAAATGAAGGCGGGGTGGGCAGGATCCAAGGGGAAAATCGGGTCCACAGGAAGAACAGACGTCCCATCACCATCTGAGACGAGAAGAAGATCCAGCGTATTTCCAACATGGTTTCTGAAATGGTTCTTCTGTCGCAAGTTATGCAGCATCATTGCTTCGAAAACCAGCTTAGCCTTGGTCGTTAGACGACTGCCGAACGCCACCTCATCGGTATATTCCCAAACGATGCCCGGCAAATTGTAGTCACCGACGAGAGCAATAGCGAAATCCGGGTAGGCAGCCGACACAGCATCCAGCTCAGAAAAATGGAAGTCCAAGACACGCTCAGGCTGGTCGCCAGGCAGATAAATACAACCCAAAATAAGCTTTAGATCTGGAAGAACCACGAAGACCTGTTCAGCCTCATCAGAGGAGACCCATCTCAATGAGCGATGTTTGTTCAATACCGCAATCAGCACTCCACCCCCAGGACCATAGCATTTCAAACGATTATTTAACGGTGAACGATCTGCGCGATAAATCACATAATGTGGGAGACGAAGTTCAGTTGAATCAAATCCGGACGAGAGCCATGTTTCGGTGAGACAAATTATATCATAAGATAAGAGAGGAGATTGTGGATGTAAAATATTCAATTTAGTATTCAACCCCCTAATGTTCTGGTAATATGCTGTTAGAAAATTGGGCTTTGCTTTCAGTTTTTTTTATTGTAGGAGGGCCTCGAGAAAGACTTATTAAGGGGTTCGATTTTTGGTACTCCATTTCTGTACTTAATAGTACAATGATCACCGTTTTCGTTTCGCACACGAAGCTCCTCCCTCAAGGCCTTAAGGTGAGCACGCTCACGCGGTGTTCTATCAGACGAGGCAGAGAAAACGGGCGGATTTAGTGCGCGATTTGCAACAAGAAATTTAGTGGCACTTGTAGGAGAGTCAAATACCACCTTCAATGCACGACAAACACCTGAGGATGGTGGGCCCATTCTTGATACACGCCTGATTAGATCGTTAAACTCGGGGGAAATCTTGGCAATAGACTCCTTAAGTTTCCTAAGGTCCTCTTCGATTGCCTCAACCACTCTTGTCGCAGTGGGCTCAGGGAAACCAAATATCATAACATTAGGTGCCCGACGACGGCGATCCTCAAACTCAGCGAAAGCATTTTCGAGTACAGAATCAGAAAGAGAAAGGTTTACATTCCCAGGGCCACTATTTTCCGCATTTGGACCAGATACACCGGATTCAAGATCCACAATACGATTGACCAAGTCCGCACTTTTTAGGGCCTCCAGATCCGAGTGAATGGCATCAACCTTTGCTGACAAGGACTTGTAATTTTCTACACATTCCCCAACTTTTTCCGACAGACCCGAAATAAGGGAATTTGTTTGGGCAAAACCTGCAGCGATCTGCGAATTCACACTAGCCAAAAGTGACTGATGCATCTTCTCCAGCAGTGACACCGTTACTAACTCCGAGGCTGCACCCAGAGCCTTCGTCGTGTCAGAGGACCCATCATCACTATCGATCCCTGGACGCTTGGCCCCGCCAGTTTTACACTGGGTACACTTCCAGCCCTCCAGGGCGAGCCGACTCATCTTACGGAAATTTGCTTCAAGCTTATTCATACAGCCGTAGTGAAATGTTCCCCTACACACAGAACATCGCAACGAGTCCTCATTGAGGAGCTTGTCATCACATCTCCCACAATTCATCCCGTTAGGCGGAGAAAGACTGAAATATGTTCTTATGATGAGATTAGCCAGAGAAGGCAGGAGTAATGGTGACAGAAAGACGACGTCAAGCGATGACAGTGGGGAGCAACGACTCACGAACAAGCGGGAGAACTAATAGTCGTGCGGTGTAGTCTATCAATAGCGCCTGGCTCCAGAACAGCGCTCATTCAATCAGATCGCAAGATTGGCACTATCACTTTCGCTCCATGGTTCATGCAATATGCGACGGTAGCGTTGATTATCAAAACCAAGAACGGGAAAACTCTAAACTACGACTGTAAACAGTGAATTTAATTAGTGCATGTGGTGCATTTTGTGCAGGATTATACAAATGAATAATTTAGTAGCAATAGATAGAAGAATATTTGTTAAACTCAATCAAAATAGTTTTCAACAAGGTTCACAACCCTTAGGAATGAACTGGTGTCGTACCTGATAGCCTCAACAAAGCAATTTTGTATCAACGTCGATTTTCAGTTGCAGTACGAAGAAGGAAGCCACCGAAGAACAGATTATGCTTATAATCACAAGTGACCAATACGTATTATAGACTGGATAAAAAAAACTAAGGGTAAGATGACTATTCAACTAATAACTGTAAAAAGTAAGGAGAGCCGATGTGAATACTGATAGCAATGGCGAATGGATCAACATAATGTAAAACAAAAATTTACGAAAATTCGCTCAAACGATCATACTGCAAGACTGGAATTTTTTCTAAATTGGTTTTATTAAAAAAGTGGCTAGTTACATTTTATTAACATAAATTTATTATTTGCGCCGACTGTGATTAGTACTTTTTTTTAATGGTATTGATAAAACTCCTACAAGGAGCACAAGTTCTGAGATGAAATTATTCCTCGGGTCGGGGGGCAAAGTTTAGTAATTATTACTAATTATTTATAATACAACTTTCATTTAAGATTTGGTTTTCATGTAGGTACCTATTCAATTTTTTCTCGAATTTTTCTAATTTGCCAATAAAGCTTTGAGTCTTGAATCATGAAATGTGAGTTAAAACATTGATAACGGAGGTGAAAATGTTTTCATCTTCCTAAAATGCTCAACGCTGACGACTCACGAGCTCCTTGTCAATTTTTCCCGCCATTTCGCCACCCACCGCGGGTCCCGAATTCGGTAACAAACACGTTTGATCACCGTCGGTTCGGTTCGGATCGGGATTTGCTGGATCGGGAGAAACGGTCGAACATGGCTCCTGGACTAATACGTCCTATCTTGCTCAAATTCGGTAGGTAGTTGTGGAAAGAAAACTTGATTACCATGATGAGTTCTATCATAACTGCATCATTAAACTACTGCGCATGCGCAAACCTCAAATCTTTGTAACGAGCATGAAATTGCTTACAGTGTAGACTATCACAAAATAATTCCAGATTTCGCGCATGCGCAAACGTACCGTCCAATATCAAGCATCATCAACTTATTACATGATTGAACGGTTTTGATCTAGATCTGATAGGGAACCCCCTCCATGGAATTATGTGAAACATTTCAATGATCTACACATTCATGTTAAGGAACCGAGGTGTATTATGCTACACAGGTATAGTATGTGATACACCCAGCTTAGCAGACTTTATTGTAATGTGACCAATTTATTGTGCTCAAAAAGTGCTGCCCATCGAACTCATTCTTTATCTTGGAAAGAACCCATTTCTTATCTCAACCCAAAAGAGAATTATCGTATCCTATTCAGGGTGAATACACATAAGGTGGCACGAACGAGTAGAGTCGATTTTAGAGCTTATTTCCGACAACGAGTGCCCCTTTTTCTTTTTATTAAAGGCTTTGTTTCCGAGTTATTCACGGTTTGAGATTTTTTTTCGTGTTTCCGATCTTGCATCACTAATATGGCCATATTCTCCCTTGATTACAATGTAATCTTAAAAATAGATACATACTAGAAAAGAAAGGTAAATTTCCTATCTACCTACGGTATTTGAAGTCTTTTTACTACAGGTCGCGTAAGCGAAAAAATGAACTGAACACGAGAATTTCTCACTTTTTGAAAATTTCTGTTTTTTTAGGGTGCGTTGTTTTTTTTTTTTTTTTTTTTTTAATTGTAGAAAACCGAACGCGTTACAGGAAAAACTTGCTCCAAATCTCAGCTTTCCAACGGTATAATTGATTTTTATTTTACTTTGTTAATTGGAGGGGAAAAGTATGTTTGTATGTTTTACAACGTGGTTTTTTCTATGAAATCTTGGGTTTTTGTGAAAATTGACCCTCTAAGAAAATACAAGTTTGGGGTCGGTTTCTACGTATTTTTTCACGCTGAATCGAATGGTAGTACTCGCAGATCTCTCCAACCCCGTTACAACCGAGTTTTACACTTTAACTAACAAGTTTTACCCTTAAAAAGCACATACAATTCAGCATAATAAATGATCTAAAAACTGGTTTTACCATTTTAAAAAAATACCTAACGCACATTACAAAACAGAAAATTTCAAAAAGTGAGAAATTTTCGTGTTCAGTTCATTTTTTGGCTTACGTGGCCTGTAGTAAAAAGACATCAAATACCTTAGGGAGATAGGAAATTTACCGTTCTTTCCAACGATGTATCTATTCTTAAGATTACATTGTAATCAAGGGGAAATGTGGCCATTTTAGTGATGTAGGAACGAAAACACGAAAAAAATCTTTAATCGTAAATAACTCGGAAACAAAGCCTCTAAAAAAAGTCTACGGGGCACTTTTGTCGGAAATGCGCTCTAGAATCGACTCTACTCGTTTGTGACACCTTAAGTGTGTTCACCCTGTTTACACATATATATATATATATAATGTCTGCGTGTGCGTGTGCGCGTGCGCGTGTGTGTGCGCGTGCGTGTGTGCGCGCGCATGCGTGCGTATGTGCGTTTCAGAATGCCTTTAAACGGATTTCCATGAAGAAAATTCAATAAAAAATTTGTTATTAAAAAATTGTTATTTTTAAATTTTTGGAGCCGTTGCAATTTTTCCATTATCTACGAAAATTCGCTAAAACGGCTGCCAAGTTGGGTGTGGCACATAGCTTCCTCGTATATGCTGCATATATGTATAGATCATTCTAATGATTTAAATAAACTTGAAAGATTCCACTGTGGGATCCGAAGGTAGGAGGAAATGATAAATTGAGATGAAGCGAGTCAAAATCGGTGTATTTAGACTATGAGAAAAATGTGGTTGATTGATGTTACGTTCGCGCATGTGCAGAAGCTACCAGCGGGTCGGGTGAATAATTCCTTTCATCCCCCCGAAGTGAAAAAATGCTTCCTCTACCTATACATACACTCGGACGCAAGATTACTAAATAATTGATATTTTGCTTTACTTCCACTCTTTCTCCTCTATCGGCCTATTTGACTGCACAGGCATTATCATATTTAATATGACCCAAAATGGGGCATTTACTGTCAATCGTCCCCATCATCCTCCACCAATAGCCAAGTATCGTCACGAGTGGCGTTTTAGGAGTTTCGTTCAGCCACTGAACAACTGCAATATTCTGCCCGACAGGTATGATTCTCCCTTGATCTTTCAAGCTACAACAGGGGTCGACTGTCATGGAGCAGTGGTTAACAGCCCAATTGGAGGCGACCTTCGCCAATTCTGGATCCCACTCCAAAGCCCTGAAAAACATGAAGGTACTGAACATAAGACAACAAACACTCCCACTAAAAACCCATTATTAACAACAATGATTAAGTCTGATCCGTGACAATAGGCGGTAGGGTGTCCGTGGTAGGGTGTGTTTAGCAGATTTGCTACACACAAATATTTTTAATGATTCTTCGACAGCGCCTTATCAAGCAGTATTCAATATGTTTTAGTTGTATTATGACAATCCTGAATTATTATCTCATCGAATATTTTATTACAAGGTATCTACGCGTCTGAGAGGGTGCAAACCGTTTGAGAAATCAGGGAAAAGGAATCCACTTACCGACTTTTGGCTCAAATCTCAAGTTTTTCGTGTTTTACTAATACTATTTATAATATCCATGTTCTAGGTTGTGTAGGTGTGTGTGTTTGTGTGTAAAGATAATAGAAATGATCTACGACAAGCGATACCTGAGTTAAAAGGCGTGGTAACCAATAACATCATGTTCATGGCCGCGACCGTGTCGTGGCGCGGGCTGTGGTGCGGCAAAAGTGCCACGGAGTTACTCGAGTTGGGCATCTCGGGGGGAGTGCTCCGTGGTATCACCACCCGCGTCCTGAGGGGTTCTTGCTTGAACCGGTGGTAGTTTTATAGGGGTACTTCCTTTCATCCTACTCTCCCTTCTCTTCCTTCAACTCCCTTGATCGGATAAACCTGGGCGTCCACCCCATTTCTTTTTATTTATTTATTTATTTTGTACTTTAATGGTGTGCCATCAACCTTTGATGGGAGATGTGTAAAAAAAATAAATAAATGAAATAAGAAATAAAAATCCACGTTGATTTGATGCCTGTAAATTTTTGATTGGTTCTAGAACAATACTCTCAGTGGGGAATAGGTAAAGTAATATAATGATGAGGAATTATCCCCAATTACCACACAATTAATACCAAGCGAGATAGCCTTGAATGATTTGAAAGTTACCTTAATGGACAAGCTCTGGGTAAACCATATGGAGGGTCTTTTGCGGACAAACTGGAACGGATTACGTTATGAAAATTCAATACTTCGTCTTCCAATCGGTCACTTCCATCAGCGTCTTTGCTTTCCAAGCACATTTTATCTGTTTGTGGGTTGCACATTGAATGCGGAATCTTGTCAGAACCGACAGTGCACTGCAAGTCCCTTTCACAATAATCCGTAGCACTGCTCACCCAATGAATGACGAATGCTAATAAAGAAACAACTAACATCGTTGAACAACTAACAATATTTCTACATTTACAAAAACTATTTACTAGTAGAACTAGATTAATAATGTGTATAACCCAGATAAGTTGCCATGGAAATACATAAATAAAACCAGGATTTGTTGAAAAAAGTAGAGTTATTGCAATGGGTGGAAAAAAGTTGTAGGTAACTAGTTACTTTTTCGAGAATTGCGTTATGAAAATCAGTCTTTGTTGGCGAACGACATGACTCTCTACTTTACCTCAGCCTGCATTTGCATGTACGTCATTGTCATTCCCCTCATCACCTCTGAGACGCTCTCCCGACTTCTTGAAGGGAGTCGGATCGCGAACGTGTGCCGGGAGGAGATGGTGTGTCAATTGTGGCAATTAAAAATATCGGGAATCAACGCATCACTTAGCTTGGTGCACACAATCGCTAGCGGTTACAGTCACACGTACCTACTTCAAACGTTTCAGTCATGCTTCATGCACTGTGATCATACAAGCAAATTTTCGTAAATCATTGTATTACATTCATGTTAATTACTCTTAGAGTGCAACAAAATTTTCAACTAGACATTAATTTTATGGCTAAATTGTAATCTCCCATCCAAAAGGAAAATTTTGGATTTTCAGCTTTTTTGACTTTTTTAGAGAAGTTTAATAAGAAATGAAACTATTGCAAAGACTCCAAAAAATTTAGAATAACAATTTTCGAAAATTTTCTTCATTGAAGAAATTGTTTTGAGGCAACGGAATTTTTATCTCAATCCTAAGGAGGGTTATCGTCTGGAATGACATACAATATATATATATATATATATATATATATATATATATATATATATATATATATATATATATATATAAATTTATACTCCAGAAATCGTTTCAGAATGACTCAAAACGGTTTTTGACGAAGAAAATTTTGAAAATTTTTGATTTTAAAATTAGAGCCATTGCAATAGCTTCATTTTCTACAAAAATTCGCAAAAAATTACCCGTGCATTGTATGGACCCACATCGATGGGTCATTTTTACCGGTTACCTTGTCATGTTTACCCAGCAGTCCCAAAAGGCTTCAATTCAAATTTCAACAGTCATGTTTCAAGTTGTACCTAATTAATTTTACAACCAAGCGTCCCCTCAATATATCCTTAGTTACGTTAAAACTATTCCTGACCAACATTGCTGCAGTTTAAGGCGTTTTGAATATCAATTTTTGAACATCTATCTAAACAAATAAGAACTGCTCGGCTCAACCCAACAAAATCATTTTGGTATCGTTGAATTTGTTATCGAAAGTGAAGCCATGCCATCCTCATTTGACGAGGAAAGTTCGACGCATGTCATGTTTTACATTGTTGTATTACTCGAGCGACGTCGTTAGGGAAAGCTGAGTTCTCGATGAAGGAATGAGTCTGGAGGATTGTAACACAGCCCATGTGTTAACCAGGGACCCTAAGAATGTCCTGTACAAATTTAGCTCAATGGGTCCAGTAGTGTGGTTAACAACACGCACACAGACAGACACCATTACATTTTTATTTAATATTATATATATTAATTGCTATGCAATTCTTAGCCCGACCCCCAACAACTTTTTTTGTGACGTCCGTAACGAAATTAACGATGATTTTCACGTACAACCGAGTAGTTGAGTAGTTGCTATAGAGTAGTTGCTAAGAATTGCATAGCAAATTATCCTCGTATTCTACGCAGTACAAAAGAGAAAAGATCCAGGGGGGCGAAGCCCCCCGGCGAGGCGCATATATATATATATATATGTATATAATTTTACAATTTTAGGAGCCATTTCGATAGCCTCAAGCCTCAGTATTAACGAAACTTCGCTAAAAGGTCCGTCCAGTATTAAATGAACAAAAAGGTTTTGTTTTGGGATGGCGGATGAGGGGGGGGGGGGATAATACACTACCTACCTAACAAAGTAAAGACCACTCCTCCAAAATCTCCCCTTGACTCAGGAGTTAGTAGCAACAAGACAAATGTTCAGACCGTAGCGAAGCGGAGATAGCTTTTTGCCCGAGGAAAGTCCAGAAAAAAAGAGAAATTACCCCCAAGCGAGTCTTTTGTTTTACTTGGTGAAAAGTACATTTAATTTTATTCATCGGGCACTTAATTGTATTTACTTTATTTCGTTCGGGTCTTGAGATTGTTTTAAATTGATTACAGGGGCCAATGTTGAAAGAGTGTGCAAACAGTAGGATATTTCTTACAGCCTTTTTATCAGAGTCGAAACATTCACTACGCTACCTTAGAGTTCAGATTTTAACTAAAAAGTTAAAAAATACATAATTTAACACTAAGCTGAATTTAAACTCACAGTCCACCACCCGATTCGCTGCAAATCAGATCGACTTCTTCCTAGACTGAGCTATAAAATCTACTTGACACGCCTATATTTTACCTATTAGCAGTGCATGTTAAGAGAAATTATTAACACACTTCATTGTGGTACGTAAATCGATCAGGAAATGTAATGAAAATCTCATTACGGTTGCTTGAAATCTTTCCTAATCGACCTATGGTGCTAAAAATTAATATGAAGCTCCTTTGGGACATCTAGAATACCATTACAAGGTGTGGAGGCGGTCTGATCAGCTTAGAAACCCCTGAGGCAAATTTCTTTCCAAATCGAACGGTGCTGAAATCTAAGATGGACCTATTGGAATGGAGCTCCTATTTGAATATCTAGAATACAATTACAAAGTACGGAGGCCACTGATCTGCTGATGAATCCCGTCGAAAAGCGTTTTGTTTCGGAAGATTTACTAAAATGTAAAATGTTGATTCAGCTTCCTCCTGCTTTCAGTGAATGCGCGACAGCTATGTCGAGTTTTCCTATAATTTTGTGGCAACTGTTTTCTACTTCCCGTGATTCATTCTTCTTCCATTATTTTAACGTTTTATTTCGATGGTTTTTATCTTATTTAATTCCATCTGTTCGTTATGAACGACACCCCTAAAACATGACGTTCTTCGTCCTTTCACTTCGGAAAAACACATTGGCGGCAAGCTCGGGAGATTGTTTATAATGTCGCCGAGTACTTCTCCCTAAAGGAAACTGAAGAGCATTCTAAGGTGAATATTTGTCACATGACGAGTGATGCGACGAGAATTTCCGCAAGAATAGTTGGTTTGATTATAAGTGAAGGCGGCGGATGATGGAGACAACCGGCCAGACTTCCTTCAGAAGGTACAATTCAATAAAAGCAGGAAGTAGTAATGAAATTAACTTACCATATCATTTAATGGTACCTATGTGTACATTAATTAAATAAACACGGAGTTTACACTTCGTAACTCTGTAGGTATTCATCTTATTTGTTCACTACAATGGAGAAGTATATTGTTTCTCATCTTCGAGTTCCGAGAATGTTCGTAAGTGCATATTGTAGCAACAATCTATCCGTATCTATACGCGTAAATCGTGTGAAGCAAAATTCATTCCTAGAAAGTGAATGTTTTTAGTTCTTTTATTATTGGTTCACAAGTATTTAAGTGATTCTAAGAAAAAAGGAGCAAGAGATGTTCTTTCCGTTCTCATAACCCTCAGGGAAGGCCGTGCACCACGATATACCTACGCTAAACAAGGAAAGAGATGTGTTTCCCTCCTCACATTCAGCAAAGATCGTGCGTCAACTTAAGTAAGAGAGAGTCTACTGTATAGAATAAAAGTAAGAAGCAGGAACGCAATTTACGCGTAATTTCATTTATAAACAAAAGTTTGGTTTTGAGGGCAGATGCTCCTGCAGAAGAACGGAGGGAAATAGAGACATTCGTGAGGGAAAAAATTTTGAAAAAATATCGTACGCGCCAACAGTTTTTAAAAGATATTAAGTAATTAGTACCTTTTTCTCCAGCAGAATACACCCTCGGAACGCAGACCATCTCTGGTCGACCTATAACTAGTTTTTCGTTTATATTTTGGGCTAAATTGTAAGTGTTTTAAGTTAGAGCGTGAAAGACTGTAATAACGGAATTGGAAAGATCCTCGTGTTAACACCCACTTCAGATTGACAAATTACGAAGAAACCGACCACAAACTCGTTGGTTCATACCTAGAGGGCAATTTTTCAAGAATACTCTCGATTTCTTTGAAAAACCTGTTTTTAACAGTAAGCTATAACTTTCTCTCCTGAATAGTAAAGTGAAAATGGCTATATTGTTGGAAAGATGGGACCCTGAGGACGTTAGGTGCTGTTCTATTAGGCGTCCCACAGTTTTGTAACCGCTCCACGGAAAATCAACAAACAGAAAGTATTCAGGTTTACAGCAACGAGGAAATGGAAAACAATTGAAATCGTGGAAGACGGGTTGATAGTCCTGGTTTGTGGTCTTTTACATGGAAATGATTGCGCGTATTTTTACGTCCCCAAAAGACGCAGACTGATCTAAAGTCAGAACGTGAGTGCGAACGCGGATCGATTCACTCGGACTAGTGGGACGCGTAAAAAAATTTGAACAGAAATGGCGGTTTACGCCATTTTACGGTTAATCATTTAAAATAGTATATGTCCGGCGCCCATACCCAGGCCATTTAGAGCTCATGGCTAGATACCAAGAACCTGATTTTAAAGAAAATGCGAGGAACCACCCCTGAACTTCTCCAATACCATCTTGCTTTACGCTTTTAGCTGACGTAAGTTGAGAAGTGACGAGCCCGACTTCGTCATGTAATTTCTAAATGACGAGAAAGCTATGAACAGAACCCAATAAATTGAAAAGGGACGACGAAGGACGATAATGTACTTTGAAGTATGCAATGAGGAACTTTCATGTGTTTGATTTTCGCACTTTTGGCCTCAGATTCGGATTCAGTGCACTTGAAAACCTCCAAATACCAATTTTTAACTCGAAATACCGTTTAGTTTGGCTTATAAACGGGTAGGAAGATCACGCGTGACGTAGTAGTGCAAGGGAGCTGACGGTTCCTCCCAGGCAGGCGGGAGCCGTGACGTCATCATGCAAATTAATTTCAAGAGCCTTATAACTGGTCAGATACCCACCATATAGCACCTTTCTGGAAAGCTCTTATTACGATCTTTCTATTGAGCAAACAAAAAATAACCATGAAAATTCCCCATTAATTTAGAATTTAATCATTACACCATTTTCTCTAGTGGGGAAGAAAAAAAACTACAACAGACTATATGGCGCCTACTGGAAAGGCACCGGTTGAATTACCATGTTAGAGACCCAACTAATTTGTTATGTTAGAGGGAGTACCTAAATTGAAAGTTAACGCTCTTTCCGACGATACCCTCAATTCTTATTTTAGACTGTAGACAAAGGGAGTTATGACCAATTTTATGACGAAGTCAAAAACACTAGACAAATTTGGAAACTACAGAATTCAAACTTGCAAGTTTGTCACACCCTGAATAAATGAACGTCACGAATCTTCCTTATTTCATTATTATGAGTTAGAAGAAAAAACTGCACATGGTAAACCCATTAATTTTAGCACGGAATTCGAAAATCACATTTTCGAGCAAGAGCAATCATGTTAAATCCACAAAAAGTTGGGTTTTCAGACAGGACCCCTTATTTTTCATGGCAGATAGGATTCTACCCAAAATTCATGAAACTTTCACTGACCCAGCTCTACTTTTAACACAGAATGTGTTTCAGCCTTGGCATCTCCAACCGAAAACGAAACGTTCATGTGTAACGAAAATGTGTTGCAACAATTTCTAATGGTTTCCGCTGACAACTGAGTCGTTGCTAGGGAAATGGTACTTCGTCATTTTTCGTCCCACAAAAATCGTTGACCATTCGTTCGAAAGCTCTCGATTTATCCAACCATATTATGTTAACTACTGCGAAGTGCGTGGTCAACAAACTGAGTTATGAGCATGGTTATTTGAATAATTGTTTACACACAGGTGATCATTCTCAATAATTTGTTGTTGATTGGTTGATATGATTGCAACCACTTGTTAATTTCTGATAATTCATGTTACATGAATAAATGAAAGCTAACGACGAGGAGGTTTCAAATTCAAGTTTGCGCATTTTCATATGTATCTAGGTGTCATTCCAGGCGATAACTCTCCTTAGGATTGATATAAAAATTCCGTTCTTGCGCCAAAAAATCAAGCTTTCCAAACGAAAGGATGAGTTAGTAGGCCAGCACTTTTTTGGCACATTAAATTGGTCAAATGTCTAAAAATGTACCTTCAAAATCACTAAAAATGGCCAAAGACGGCTGAAAATCGTAAATTCATAATTTTTAGCAGTTAGAATGTGGCTCAAATAAAGTTCATCAAATAGCAAATAGAACATTAAAACATTTATGTACAAAATTATGCGGGAAAATTCACTTAAATTTCATTAAAATTTGCTATACAATCAATAAAACTTTCAAAAAAGCGAAAAATCCAAAAGCACTTTTTAAATAGCAGATTACTATCATGTTTACTCAGATTACTAGATCATGTTTTTTGCCATAAAAATAATGGTTAACATTTTCTTTGTACTCAAAAAGCTCACACTTTCAAACAATTTAACATAATATAATAAATATGATAAGTATGATTCCCTCATACGACCATGCTGCATGACTGAAACTTTTCATGTCATTTTGCATAGAATCCGAATCAGCAATGACAAATGGGGGTTCCGAATCGAAAAAAAACAAACTTGTGTACGACTACTATATTATAGTTCTGCTTAGCTCACTAAAAATATATACTTGAAAACATATTATGCGTTCTGAGTGTAATTTACTCTATATTGTTTGTTAACTTTTGTGCCAGTAAACCATCAAGTCCAAGGTTTGACACTACTTTCTTTAAATACTTGTTATCAATGTATGTATGTATAAAAAGAGTAGGTATCTACTTGTTGCGAAAGTTTCATTTTTGACCAAAATACTTACTCTTGAAAAATACGCGACATACCTATGTGTGCTTTCCTACCAATAAAATAGGAATATACCCTACCCTAATACCTACTTACATGCTTTTAAATTACTGCAGTGTGCACAGAGTAAATGGTAATGATAATCTATAACTTACTATGTACATGGTTGACATGACTAGCCTCCTCCGAGGCGATGATCTGAGGAATGAGTGTTACCTTGCAACGTGCTAATTGTCAAATATGTCTATCAAACAGCATGGATACTTTTTTTTACAAGCAAAAACTACCTCCATCCATTTTTCAGAAAGCGCTAAGCATATAATGAGTATCCACTCTCAATAAGTGGAGATGTAACAATTTATTCCACAAATACACACTTCCTCGGACTAGTAGTTGACTGTATGTAAGCTGCAATGGACCCAGCATATTGAGCACATACTACCACATTGCTACTAAGCAAGGAGTACAGTTGCTCAAGGTTCTTTCGAACTATAGTTGGGCACCCAATAGGATGTATTCCTATGGACTTTGCTTACTGTTATGCGATCACGCATTGATTATGGGTCTGAAGTTCTTGGCTCAGCAAGAAAGTCCTTACTGCATTAACTGGAACCTTTATTACTCAAGGGTGTGGCTACTGGTGCATAGCGTTCCATACAACCCCTGCAGCCTCTCTTCAGGTGCTTGGGCATAGCGAGCTACTCAGAATTTGGCTAAATCAGCTATTACTCGCTACGCACAGAGAGGTACCCTCTCTCTAGTCCGACATGGAGCTCCCCCGCCCTACCTTGGACCTTGTCTGGGATGCATATTATATTAACCTTCGCATGAGGGTCGGGGTCAAGGGCAATACATCTCTAAATGCTGCTATAATGAGGCAATCCAGCAATATGCCACAGAATGTTTTGTTCGCCGATGGTTTAAAGACACTTGATAGTGTTGCCCCTGCTATATGGAGCCCCAAATTCCAAGCCACTAGATGCTTACCACCAGTAGCCGCTGTGTTAATAGGTGAGCTGTGGACAGTGACACTGGCTGTTTGCCACTGCCAGTTATTGGGAGTGGCGATTATGACACATATTTGGATAATCCCCTAATACAATGCCTACGTGTATCGTTACACCAAGCCTCAACATTGGGCTCAACTATAACCAACCATGTGTTTGTGTCAAGCGATGAGGACGTATTCATGGCAATTAGTGCGCTGATGTTCTTGGGAGGAGAGTCATTGGTGATAAATTCATTGGGATGCTGCTTATACTTGACGATAAAATCTCCTAGTGCAACATAAAGGCAATTCCATCGCATGAGTCACTGAATGGTCTGTGTTGTGTCCTTCAGGACTTATGCCCTCTAGGCCCTTTGGTAACCCAACTTCAGGAAGGACTGAATAGTGGTCAATTGGGTTCGATTGGTACCATTTTCTCAATTTTTCCCTGTCTGTCCGTATGTTTGTCCGCTTTTCACAGTTACAGGGGTCATTGGACAACTGTGTCAGTCCAACTTAAATTATAGGCTATTTGAAGTTTTTAAATTTGAGCCAGAGGGGGTAAGTAATTACTTAGGTAATCAGTTAGGTAATTAGAATATATATATATTATATACTAGAAATCGAACATATATATTATATACTAGAAATCGCATATAAGAACGTTGAAGGGACTGATATAATTTTGTTGCTACAACCGATACTTGCTGTAACCAGTGTTCCGCAAATTCCAAGGGAATTTTTCTTAAACAGGAACTAACATAGTGGTTATTTACTTTTATATGTAAATACAATATATTCAAGTTGAGAGAAATATTATAGTATGCGTATATCATATATGGTAGGTAATATATCGTCCATGAGGCAAATCATGGGAAAAAGTCGATTTGCAAGCTGGCCATCTATTGCATTAAATTGTTCAAAATCGAAATTTTCGTCCAGTTGCCCAGGGAAGTAAGTTTGCTGCCCATCCCCCTAACGATTCGCCAGAAGATGGTGGGGGTCCTCCTCTTCACAATTTCCAGATCGAAAGCTGCCATGGGGAAATCAATTGGCAATTTTTTCTTTTTCCACACGGTCCCAAGCAGTAAAAACCATGAATAATGCGTCCAATAAACACATTGAACTCATTCCTCTTTTAACTATGTATGTAGTCAATAAGTTATAGGACCAGCAGCTTTTTGAAATAGACTTTCAAACACTTAATCACTCCCTGATTCATTGGCGTTTGTGAGCTATTCGTCTGCTACGCCGGTTGGAGCAGTTGCTGCTTCACCATGAAGTTTTCCTAACTTGATAGGTACCGCTTACGGGAGTGTTGAATCCAAAATGAACTGAATTTTGAACCACTCTAGCAGAGCTGCATTAACGACAGAATGCTGGGATGTTCTAACTCTTTGTTTGGTAAAAGCATCACTTTCAAAACCCTTCTTTATGGCATCTCTTTTCGCCCATACGCAGCTCATCGTAGAGTGATTAACATCAAACTCTTTGGCTAGAGAAATAATCGGCTCATCCGCTTCCAGTCGCCATTATGATGTTTGCTTTCTCCTCAATCTCAATCGGCAAAAAAGATTGTACTAACTAGAAGGCAAAGTATCGCATTCTACCAACCAAAGAGATGAACACAAGGGCTAAATAAACAATAGAAGGCATCGTTGAGTGAGTGAAAAATAAGGACTTTCCCCGTCCGAAATTCCGTGGCTATTAACCGATATCGTTTCAACGTTAAAGTATAGCGAACCAACCAATCACTGGGAAAATTCGTTGCTATAAGCGGTTCGTTGTACTAAGCTATTTCTACTGTAGATATAGTAACATGTATCTTCTTTATATATAATTCCGAACGGTCTTTGAAATTGTGAAGAACTTCGCGGTCCGATTTTAGTGTTAGACTGCTCATTCGAATCAGCACGGCCCCAAGTTTGTTGCAAAAGTGTCGCCGTTCGTCTCTATACCCGCCTTGATCGTGTTCTAGGCGGTCCTTATCAACGAGAGTTGTTGTTTATTAGGCTGTGGCGGTAACAACAGTTGCCATCAATTCACAGTCAGTAAGAAACGTAGTGTAGTTACTAACATCTAGGAGAGTTATTTCTGAGACTTTATAAATATACTATAATTCCGAACGGTCTTTATATATAATTCCGAATCAGCACGGCCTTAAGTTTGTTGCAAAAGTGTCGGTAAGTAAGAAACGTAGTGATGGGGTCTTTTCTGATCAGCTGAGTGAGCTAAATTCTTTCCTGTTCTCTGTACGAAGTTGAAATTTGATAGGGAGACTCTCTGGGACATTAAGAGACGAGTGAAATGATGGGGTCTTTTCTGATCAGCTGAGTGGCGAGGACCACCTCAACTGGTGGAATTTATTTTATTACATTACTTACATTTTGATCGTTATTACCTCTTTTTTAATGATTTATTAACATCGCCTTAGCTTTGGACCAGGTCACATTAACGCCGCAAATAGGTAGGACTTATATCGTTACTATAATGTGCTGGGTTCCTGTTAGGATATTATCTTTATATATATATATATATATACCTAATTCCGAACGGTCTTTGAAATTGTGAAGAACTTCGCGGTCCGATTTTAGTGTTAGACTGCTCATTCGAATCAGCACGGCCCCAAGTTTGTTGCAAAAGTGTCGCTGTTCGTCTCTATACCCGCCTTGATCGTGTACTAGGCGGTCGTTATCAACGAGAGTTGTTTATTAGGCTGTGGCGGTAACAACAGTTTCCATCAATTCACGGTAAGTAAGAAACGTGGTGTAGTTACTAACATCTAGGAGAGTTATTTCTGAACGAAGAAATTGAAACTGAAGAACTTAGCAGACTTTATATATAATTCCGAACGGTCTTTATATATAATTCCGAATCAGCACGGCTCCAGGTGTCGGTAAGTAAGAAACGTAGTGATGGGGTCTTTTCTGATCAGCTGAGTGAGCTAAATCCTTTCCTGTTCACTGGAGGAAGTTGAAATTTGATAGGGAGACTCTCAGTTTATTAGGCTGTGGCAGTAACAACAGTTGCCACGGTAAGTAAGAAACGTAGTGTAGTTACTAACATCTAGGAGAGTTATTTCTGAACGATCTTTGAAATTGTGAAGAACTTCGCGGACCGATTTCAGTGTTAGACGGCCCTAAGTGTCGCCGTTCGACTCTGTCCTTATCTTGATCGTGTTCTAGATTAGGGCTTTCCAAGCCCTAGCAGGCCTCTAGTTTAGTTATAAGCCTATTCAACATCTAGTAGAACCTATTATTTTATTTTTAGGGTTCTTTTTATTCGGAGTAGGCTAGCTAAACAGTGGTCGCCGCTGTACATACATACGCCTCTCTTAATTGATTTGCTGCATGAATTTATTGTCATAGTAATTTGGGGAAATTTATTGGGTTTGTAAGTTGAGTAACAATTTAATTTTGAATTTTATCGCATATCCATCATTTATGACGATTCGCATTTTATTTATTCAAAATTTATCTTATGGCGACACCACAAGTCAAGTCGGCGAAGCTATTTGCGGTTGTGTTTGTAACTCACACATTATAAGAATGTCTGGAAACATGATTGTGAGTCGCATAATTTCATTTGAGCTACACTAAAGTAGAACGTTGATTTCTATCACATGTCCATCTTCTTTCAAATAACAGTTTAGCGTGATTCACACAGATGAATATATAATGTTGTGATCTTCGTAGTCAAATTTGAAACTGTAGATCAATATTTGTTAAAAAATCATTATAGGTATTCCTGCTTTATCCATCGTTATATGCTCAATTTCATTGTTGTTTGTTCCCATACCTACCACGTTATGTACAGTATAATTCCATCACTCAGCGAATAATTTACACATACTGCAGGTACATTTATTGTTGTATGATATAATATGTTGCTCGGACAATGCATGATTAGGTAGGGATATCATGCATTATATAAAGGATATCTTGCTCAATAGGTATAGAAGCAGGCGTTTGCAAGACGTAAAATCTGTTTCCGGTTTAGTTGTGCTTTGGAATCATTTAAGCTACCTATCAACTCAACATTCTACACCAACTACTAGGGGACCTACCTAATCACTTTTAATGTAAAAAATTTGTTTGGTCCCATTTGGATTCCGTAAGCCTGGCTCGTAGTTGTTATTTCTCCGAAGTAGTCGTAGACATACCAGCGATCCAAGTGGAAAAATCTATGACAATAATTAGGTAGCTAAAGACTGCCAAGGTACCTACCTACTTGGATTTGATATGGATTGAAATTGGGCTTGTTTTCCTGAACTCTAGTGACATTAGATCGTCATATACCTCGCAGCTAATATTGCTCCAAGTGAATTCAACATCTTGAGCAAGATTTCACTATTATTATTTCAATTTACTATTCCCATAACAAAAGTAGAAGAGACGGAGGCTGTGTAGAGCAGTGCAACTGGAGAAAAAGGTAGAAATTCGAACCAGACGGCAGATCAATAACAACTTCTGTATCCGTATCTCGCTTTCCTGGGGAAGGATTTACAGGGATGTGGAGTTAAATAATGGACATGGGTAACTTGAAAATGGTGGAAGTAATTATGATAAAGACAAAATAGCTGCGATTACATGAATGAATTTCAAGGAAGTAGAAGCAAAACATGAAGGTTCCTTTGTTTTCTTTTTATCTGGTGTGAGCCGATAGTCGAGTCGGACTGATAACATCGGATTCAGAGTCGATGTTGTCAGTTGTCTTACGATTTATCATCTGAATTCAGATGAAGTAAGAGAAAATACTCACGTTAATTCTGATGATGAAAAGTGGTGTGGGTCTATTATCGAGGGCCCATGCTGCTCACCAACACTCAACACAAAACAAAATACTTTTTGAAGGTTTTGTTGTCAAAACCGGGAGAAGATTGTCGACTTCTCCAGTGGAAAATAACCGACTCGGAACCGATTCGAAACCCGCAGGATTTCGGGACGTAAAACAGGAATACGCGGATCGTTTGGTCACAAAACGGGAAGATAGCACCGCGGGGTTTTACTCCGGGAAAATTAAAAACACAACCGACTTTTTGAAAAGCACGTCTCAAGGAAGGGAATCACGAACCCCGTATGAGGTTTCACAAGATGGCCGCCCTCTGGAGTCCGATATTCGATTGGTGAAGAGGGTGGTCGTCTCAAGGGGGGCGCATGGAGATAGCGCTGTGCAGCGGCAGTCATCAGAACTAAGGTAATGTAGTTCAGACACGCGCTTAGGCCAGTGGGCGGGAACGGCCACCGCCCACACCTCTGGATGATTCTTTTTAAAGTTGTCTATTTGAGAACGATAGGTAGGTAAAACGTTTCTACCTATTCACTTTCCTTCTATATATTTCAGAAATATTCTCAAAGAACTGAGGAATCACTTGACTGTTAAACGGATTCCTCATTTTCCCTTAAGTTGACATCCAGCTGATTTATTTTTACGTAAATAGGTAGGTACCTACCTACTTCAATTGAGAATACTTACTGGAAAATAACTGTTTTCTCAACAAAAATTTACTATATTAAATTTAGAGTAGTAATGTTGAAATGTGAAATCCTCTCTTCATGTATCTATTGCCCAAATCAAGGTAGGTAACCTGAAATAGATAAAACATAAATATAAATAGAATCTCATAAAGGTGGTCGGTCAGTCTTCAGGGGTCAATTCTAGAACTCATTTCTGATCAAAAGTTTCCCTTTGATGTTTATTTATTTATTTATTTATTTATTACGCTTAGTTTTTGAGTACCTAATTAATTGTTTAAGATTTTTTCACGTTTTCGACCTTACGTCACAAAAGTGGTCGTAACTCCCTTAATTTGCTGTGTAAATTCATATTTTAGGATACGTTGGAAAGAGCATTTAATTTCCTATCGGATAGATGCCTGATCTTTTTTTTAGAATTAAGGTTTGAGACATCAAAAATCCCTCTGAAAATCAAATTTTACCTAATTTGGGAAACCTTGACTTTTCTCAATTGGGAATTAAACCATGAAAACTAATATTTTTTCAAAGCACAGGAATGGTAAAAATTGCGCCAAATTTATCAACTACATTTTTGACTACAACCTTTTCAACGTTGTAGTCAATTTTACTTTTACTTTACTAATTAGGTGAGGAAACTATGTTTTAGTGTTGAAAAACATCGTTTTTTCACTGAAATCGAGGGTTTACTTGAAAAATGACCTTCTATATAATCCGAGTTTGGGGTCGGTTTCTACGTATTTACTCTGAATCAAATGCACTTGCATATCTCCCCAACCCCCTTATAACCCAGTTTTACACTGTTTATTATACACCCAGTACACTGAGTTCATTTGGTATGATAAATTTTATGTGATTTGGTATATTAAATGTTATTTTATAGTGTAAGCTAAAGTGTAAAACTCGGTTATAACGGGGTTGGGAAAATATGCAATAGCCCAGTCAAATTAGAGAAAATAGGAGAAAAAATTCATAGTAAAGAAATTTCTTCACCAAGCTCTTCCTTCACACGTCGTAAATCTTATCTCAAAAGTCCCCTAGTATGGGGGGTGAGCTCGAGGAGGGGGGGGTGTTTTTCTCCTTTTTTTCGACTTTTTTTTCGGTTTTTTGCCTATAACTCGAAAAGTAAGCGTTCTAGCGACTTGTTTACTATTACCAGAAATAAAGTGCATAAAATTTCCTACAATTTGCACTTCAATTCCTGACTTCATTCTCTACGATTAGGCGTTCCGCCGCTAGAGCGCGTTGAAAAGTAGGTATCATTTCAAAAAATCAGCAAAAAGGCCTTTATGCTCTTTTTACGCATAAATCATTCGTATGAGGCCTTTTCTAGGTGACTTGTAATACATCATAACACATTTTTAGCACCCTTACCAACTCACTATAAATTATCAGTGAATATTATATGTATATAAAACAGTGGCTCTAAAAAAGAAAAGAAAAAAAGGAACTAAAAAAAAAAGAGATGTGTTTCACCAAAAAATATTTAATCTGAAGGTACAGTATAACCCATGTTAAATTAATATTCACAAAAGGAGTGGGAGAGGGAAGGGTTCATCAATATTCACAGGTGTCTGCTCATCATCCACAGTCAAACTGAAAATTCAAAATCAGAATACAGTGAGGTGCATATAATCTTATATTGATAAATAGATGAAGTTCATGCATATGATTAGGATGAAACTTACATTGCGATGGCATATGAGTTGAGTGGGTAATATCATGGTTCCATGTCTGTTTCATCATCTTCTGTAGATGAACCGTCGTCAGCAAGTGGTGGGTTGTTAGTGCAGGAACCTGAACAGTTGGAGCAGAGTGTTGAGCAGTAGATGCCAGCTCTGCGGCATCCACATCGACCACTACCGCAGCTTTTGGTGAGGCTGCAAAATATATTCTGCAGAATTTCAGGTGTTGCTGGTGGATCCAAAGTTGGGATTGGTTTGAGGAAGCCATCGTCTCCCCTACTCCAGCCCCAATTCGTTGCTTCCAACTTGTTGCCCAGCCATTCCTGCACTTGGAAATAGACTCTGTATGAGTGCTGTCGGGCAGATCCTCTAGTAGGTGGTAAAGAGAGGAGATCTGGCTTCACTCTCATGGTGGATGTGGTGAAAACCACCCCCTCTTGTCAACAGCCCTTTTCAGGGCTACCAAAAAGAGGTAGACACGACACACAAATATTTATAAGACGTCGAGTTATAACTCCGTCAAACAAAATATTTCACCAGAGAGAAAATACGAAATTCTCTCTCAAAAGTGAAATATTAACAAATAACAGACAAGGCGACCTCCCTAAACACTCACTGGGCGAGAGAGACGCGACAAGTATCTCGAACCAAGTCGCCTTGAATGAGAAAACTCAAACAGACAATCAAACGTCCTCTAAAACTAACAAGGACAGTTCTAGCAAGCCTACTCGCCAATCAGAAACAATGATTACACGAGAGACAATAGGCGAACCAACCAGGAGGCGGCAAGCAACCACCTCTGGTCCAGCAGCCACCCCGGGGATCCCGTCTGAACAACGGACGCAGGGAAACCACCCGAGGACCCCGTCTAAACGACGGACGCAGGGAAGACACCTCAAGGTCCTTGTCTCCGCAACGGACGCGCGTAAGTCACCTCTGGGGACCCCGTCGCAGCGACGGACGCGGGGAAGCCACCCCGGAGGACCAACTCAGCTATCATACTCGCAGATTCTGAGAAAACAATGTGCGAGCCAATGAGATTACACAGTTGAATTAATGAAATTAAGCGGACCAATCAGGAGGCGGCAGGAGGCGGCCACCTCCCTATAATTACCCCGCTCGGAGCCCTCCGAAATTCATTCCACTCACCGCTCTCGACGACTACACTCTGAAGTACGAAGATTCTACACGCTCTACGCTGACGATCCTTCTGCTCCCGAGTTCATCTCAGAACGGCTTCCTACTGCTTTCTACAAGGCATACCTTCTCTCCACACAGATCTCGCATTGGCATCTACGAGTCCAGTGATTATTTATCCTGCTCATTGCCCAACGTAGTTCTTCTGTCAGGACGCCACCCGGTACATCTATTGATATTCTCATTAGATCGTACGCCCGCTGGGACGTTCCGAGACGTGTCGCCCGGGTTTCGTAGCACTAGGCTCGTCACCGACCGCTGGGGCACGCCGATAAATTACTCAGCTCATCCGCTCTAATTTATCGGCCAAGGAAGTCTTTTTCAAGACTACAAGGTAGGACCCTGACATCCGAGCAAAGGAAAGAAGCTCTGTCAAGCGAGTCCACCTTCCAAACCCTCTATTTTATACGTAGAGGTATCGAAAACGAGTTAACAAACTCGGATATTTCGATGGAGCGCCGCCCGTCCTACTTCCTCATGCAAGGGGAGGCAGAACACGGCGCGGCCGGGTCCCTTAGCCCACGCAGCGCTCCCTACCCGCTGCTCGACTCGTCCGCTGTTCCTAGCGACGGCCCAAGGCTCGATCCTCGCGAAGAGATCGCCTTCTCACCTAACGTATTCATGAAGGAAACGTTAGATCAAGTCTCACACACACAAAAGTTCGAGGATACCTTTCAGACCCGCTCTGAAGTCAATCATCATGATTCGACAAAGATTTCCGAATATCCACAATATTCTACACAAGGCTACCCGGCCGATCCGAGTGTCAAATACACTCCAAATGTGCTGAAAACAAAGGATACTTTTCAGTACCAAGACCAAGCCCAACATATTCCTCCTACAGATATAAATCTTAGGCCGGAATATTACACAACGGCTCAGCACCAAACTGATCGAACCCAGCACCCACTATGCGAGCCCAGTGCTCCACGCGGCTGCGACACGAACTACCCCTCAGTTCCTCCCGCCAAGCAAGCTGACCTTGGCGATTTCGCTCACATTCCTTACAGGAATACCTCAGGGACTAACCCGCATAACCAGAATATAAATGTCCCACTTGGTCTACCTACACCAAGTAAAACATATTTAAATCCACTACAAATGGTGACCCCGCCTTTGAACAGGCTTAACACGGAGCATTTCGTTCCCTCTTATGAAGCTAGTGGATTTCAGGGAACCACTGCGGGCGTGCGACCCCCGCCGGGCCTATACGCCCCACATCTCACACAACAACCCTCTACACAAAGTGGCTTTCGAGCACTTTTGGAGGAAATGGGAGATTATCAAAGACCTATCTTCCAAAAGAAGAATATCGATCGTGCACTCGCCGAATTCGATCAATACTGCGTGCGAAAAAACCTGAGAACGCAGAACGAATGTTTCTCAGCTATCTACAAGTGGGTACCGGAGGAAATGCGGGAAGCTATTGACTCAGCTTACCTCACGGCACCCCACGCACCTTATGAAGAGGCCAAACAGCGCCTACAACGAGAATACGGGTTGTCCTTACAGGACAGGCTCCTCGCGCTCGAGGACCCCGCATCTCTCGCCAAAAAACCCAGCACCAAGTACCATGAAATGTACTCTAAGGCTGTTGGGTACTTCTCAGAGGCTCTGATCACTCAAAAGTGGATCGAAACTCTGCCTATCGAAGCCCGAGGCATGGTCGCAGCACAGCTTACCACGACCGCCCGGCTCGACCTAGCTGATACGCTACACGCGTACGAAACAGCGAACCCCTCTCTCAACATACGAGGAGTAGAATCTACTTCGAAACCCACGAAGACTGGTTTCAAAAAGGCCCTCTCACAAAAAGCTGAGTTCAAACCTCAGCAAGTAGAGAGTAAGCCTCACAAACCGACGGCCTATGTCTGTCGAAACCACGCACGTTTCGGTAGCGAAACTCGCAAGTGTGCAGACCCAGAATACTGCACTTGGAAGGCAAATACTGCCTCCAAACCTATCAGAAAGGCAGCGCCTATAAGCCAGCCTAAAACCTTGGTTTCAAGCGAAAATACTCAGAGATCGGTACAAGAAAGTACCGTTCCAACCTCCGACGCAGAGAGTTCGGAAAACGAATAACTGCCAGTGTATCTGAGCCTATACACCGGCAGACTAAAGAGTATAAAAGGCTTTTTTTCAGGTGCAAACTAAATGGCACTGAATTTCTCATTGACACGGGAGTAGAAGTGAACATTCTGCCCCACAATGTCACCAAAAAATTGGGCTTAAAAATTCTCAAGTCCAACGTCAAGCTCACAGCAGCTAACGGCGCCCCTATAGACACACTAGGGCGTGCTGACACGACAATTAACATCGGCCTCGGAGACATGACCACCGATTTCATGATCACGAAAGTTGATCTAGCGATCCTCGGTATACCATTCCTCGAGTCTTGGGATATCGGAATACGAGTCAAACACAAATATATCTATAAAGATAAAATAAAGAGCTATGCCGATCAAAACATCGCTGCAGTCATGAACAAAAAATTCACTGACGAACAAATAGCAGCTACTATCCCTCATCGTGACAACAGCCCTCAACCAGAGGACATACAGCTCACGGAGGACGAGAACATACGCTCTATCATTGAAAAATACAATGATAAAATTAGCAAACTTCAAGGAAAGTGGAAAAACAACGGGGTTTACCACCGTATAACCACGGAAGGAACACCAGTACACTTCCGTGCAAGACCCATGGCAGGAGAAAAACGGGCTCAAGTCAAAAGTACTTTTGACAAAATGCTCTCCGATGGCATAATTGCACCATCAGATTCCGAATGGGCGTCCCCGTTGCACTGTGTGCCAAAAAAAGACGGGTCATGGAGGATCACCGGCGACTACCGTTTCCTGAACGCGAAAACGAAGAAAGACGCCTACCCTCCTCCTCACATTCGCTCTTTCCAAGCGAATTTACATAATACACAAATCTATTCGACAATAGATTTAAAATCGGCATATTACCATATCCCGATGCACCCAGATGACGCTCATAAAACAGCAATTATTACACCTTTCGGTCTTTATGAGTTTAAAAAAATGAGCATGGGTTTGGCCGGAGCGGCTCAAACATGGCAAAGGTACATGGACAGCATCATGCGAAAATTTGATTTCGCATTTGTATACCTAGATGACATATTGGTGGCTTCTAAAAATTATAAAGAACACATGAACCACCTCAAACAAATTTTCGACAAGCTAGGAGAACACGGACTTCGAGTAGGTTTTGATAAATGCATTTTTTCAAAACCTACCGTCGATTTCCTAGGTTTCACTATCTCGAAAGAAGGGATAATTCCTAAACGAGATAAAATAGAAGCCATAGAGCAATTTCCTAGGCCAATAGACGTACGAAGCCTACGCAGATTCCTAGGTATGTGTGGTTTCTACCGAGCTTGCTCAAGTAAATTCGCTCACACAGCGCAACCTCTGTATGACTCCATTCAGTCAAACAAAAAAAATGACAAAACACCTATCGAATGGACATCAGAGAGAGAAAAAGCTTTCAACAGCTTAAAACAAGCAATGATAAAAGCTACATTGCATAATATTGCTCATCCACACCCTACAGCAGAGTGGAGAATAGTTTGCGACGCATCCGATACACACATCGGAGCGGCACTGGAGCAGGAAATTACAGACAAACACGGCTCGAAATCTTACCAACCATTGGGATTTTTCAGTAAAGAAATTCCGGAACAATGGAAGAATAAAGCCTCGTTCGACAAAGAGATGTTCGCCGCTTACCAAGCTTGCATTCATTGGCACAATGACTTGGACGGCCGCTCTTTTCATATTTGCTCAGATCACAAGCCTCTGCTAGGCACGATGCTTAAGAAAAACGCACATTTTTCTAAAATGCGATTGAGATGGCTAACATACATCTCCCAAATGACAAGTGACATTCGACATATACCCGGAGAAGACAACGTCGTCGCCGACGCACTCTCCAGACCCTTCGATCCAGTTGAAATTCAAACAAAGTCAATTTCAACCCAAACTGACGAGGGTCCGCCCATAGCCGAAATTTCACAAATTACGGCCGCAATAGAGTGCAATCTTCTACTGCATATCTCAAATGCACAAATTCATTCTCCTCCTAACGCAGAGGACAAATTGAAACTCACACGAGTTGAATTCCCTCAAGGAGAGATTTGGTGTAACCTAGACCTAGGACACCCAAGACCTTATATTCCAAACGAAATAAGGCACGAAATAATCAGCCAAATTCACAATTTGGGACACCCAGGCATACACTCTACAGTGTATAAAGTAAAACAAAGATATTTTTGGCACGGACTTCGTGCAGATGTCTCCAACTGGGTCCGAGCATGCGAGACTTGCCAACGAGCAAAAATCACTCGCTCCGTGAAGCTCCCTTACTCCGAATTTGAAACGGCTAACAAATTCTCACATGTACACGTTGACATTACCGGACCCTTACCTTTAGCTAAGGGAGGGAAACGTTACATTCTAATGATGGTCGATAGAGCAACGGGTTGGCTAGAGGCAGTCCCTCTTAACAACATCGAAACATCCACGATCACAAACGCCTTTATCAATATTTGGGTAGCCTCAAAAGGCGTACCTAAATACATCACAAGTGACCAGGGCACACAATTCGAATCAGATCTATTTCATTCCATTATGGAACGTCTCGGAGTAAAACATACTCACACGTTACCATACAAACCGTCAACAAACGGAATGGTGGAACGCAGAAATAGATCCTTGAAAGAGGCTCTCAAAGCACAAAACGAAAATTGGCTCGACGCTCTTCCAAAAGTACTACTCGCCATGCGTACGGCAGTAGACCCAGCAACGGAAACTACACCCTTCCAAAAAGTTTATGGAATTGACGTGCCGCTCCCAGGCGACATTTTCGTAACTTCTACAAACCTTTCTGAGCCTCTCTTCTTCCGACCTACGCATATTAAACATAATAATACGAAATATGCCGTCAACATGCCCAAAAATTTGGATACATGTACACATGTCTATATCAGAGTGCCCACACAGCTCTCCTCTTTACAATGTCCTTACACGGGACCATTCAAAGTTGTTAAAAGAGATAAGTTTTCGGTTACAGTACAAATTGGCGAACACACAAAAAAAGTTCCCAAACAGCAAATAAAACCAGCTTACACTCTAAAAACAGACGAAGCTGTGTCACTAAGCAAAAATCAGGCAGAAAATAAGGAGGAAACTCCCCGAAAATCCGCCAGAAGACACGTCCCCTCTACCAAATTCGACGAGAGGTGGGTGACTGCGCTCGAAACACCCCAACCGGCGTCGTCGTTAATAACACGACGTCTTGGGGGGGCGCCTGTGGTGAAAACCACCCCCTCTTGTCAACAGCCCTTTTCAGGGCTACCAAAAAGAGGTAGACACGACACACAAATATTTATAAGACGTCGAGTTATAACTCCGTCAAACAAAATATTTCACCAGAGAGAAAATACGAAATTCTCTCTCAAAAGTGAAATATTAACAAATAACAGACAAGGCGACCTCCCTAAACACTCACTGGGCGAGAGAGACGCGACAAGTATCTCGAACCAAGTCGCCTTGAATGAGAAAACTCAAACAGACAATCAAACGTCCTCTAAAACTAACAAGGACAGTTCTAGCAAGCCTACTCGCCAATCAGAAACAATGATTACACGAGAGACAATAGGCGAACCAACCAGGAGGCGGCAAGCAACCACCTCTGGTCCAGCAGCCACCCCGGGGATCCCGTCTGAACAACGGACGCAGGGAAACCACCCGAGGACCCCGTCTAAACGACGGACGCAGGGAAGACACCTCAAGGTCCTTGTCTCCGCAACGGACGCGCGTAAGCCACCTCTGGGGACCCCGTCGCAGCGACGGACGCGGGGAAGCCACCCCGGAGGACCAACTCAGCTATCATACTCGCAGATTCTGAGAAAACAATGTGCGAGCCAATGAGATTACACAGTTGAATTAATGAAATTAAGCGGACCAATCAGGAGGCGGCAGGAGGCGGCCACCTCCCTATAATTACCCCGCTCGGAGCCCTCCGAAATTCATTCCACTCACCGCTCTCGACGACTACACTCTGAAGTACGAAGATTCTACACGCTCTACGCTGACGATCCTTCTGCTCCCGAGTTCATCTCAGAACGGCTTCCTACTGCTTTCTACAAGGCATACCTTCTCTCCACACAGATCTCGCATTGGCATCTACGAGTCCAGTGATTATTTATCCTGCTCATTGCCCAACGTAGTTCTTCTGTCAGGACGCCACCCGGTACATCTATTGATATTCTCATTAGATCGTACGCCCGCTGGGACGTTCCGAGACGTGTCGCCCGGGTTTCGTAGCACTAGGCTCGTCACCGACCGCTGGGGCACGCCGATAAATTACTCAGCTCATCCGCTCTAATTTATCGGCCAAGGAAGTCTTTTTCAAGACTACAAGGTAGGACCCTGACATCCGAGCAAAGGAAAGAAGCTCTGTCAAGCGAGTCCACCTTCCAAACCCTCTATCTTATACGTAGAGGTATCGAAAACGAGTTAACAAACTCGGATATTTCGATGGAGCGCCGCCCGTCCTACTTCCTCATGCAAGGGGAGGCGGAACACGGCGCGGCCGGGTCCCTTAGCCCACGCAGCGCTCCCTACCCGCTGCTCGACTCGTCCGCTGTTCCTAGCGACGGCCCAAGGCTCGATCCTCGCGAAGAGATCGCCTTCTCACCTAACGTATTCATGAAGGAAACGTTAGATCAAGTCTCACACACACAGAAGTTCGAGGATACCTTTCAGACCCGCTCTGAAGTCAATCATCATGATTCGACAAAGATTTCCGAATATCCACGATATTCTACACAAGGCTACCCGGCCGATCCGAGTGTCAAATACACTCCAAATGTGCTGAAAACAAAGGATACTTTTCAGTACCTCAACCAAGCCCAACATATTCCTCCTACAGATATAAATCTTAGGCCGGAATATTACACAACGGCTCAGCACCAAACTGATCGAACCCAGCACCCACTATGCGAGCCCAGTGCTCCACGCGGCTGCGACACGAACTACCCCTCAGTTCCTCCCGCCAAGCAAGCTGACCTTGGCGATTTCGCTCACATTCCTTACAGGAATACCTCAGGGACTAACCCGCATAACCAGAATATAAATGTCCCACTTGGTCTACCTACACCAAGTAAAACATATTTAAATCCACTACAGTGGATCTAACAAAAGCAAGGTAACGCTGCTTATCCAGATCACCTAGTGTTGAAGCGTACAAGGCTAGGAACATTGTTTCCCCGGCACGCGCTACCCCATCCTGCGTGGAAGTGGGGGAATAAAAAATTTCACAGACATTCTGCAGTGAGGGATTCTTCATTAAGAGCTTGGCAATCGTCAGCTTCCCTTTTCTGAAAATTGTGGAGGTTGTGTCACAGCCTCCAAATGCATGTACGACTAAAATGCTACCAGCAAATGGGAGGTGTTGCAGCTCTGTTGTGGAGTATGTTCTGCCTTCCTCATTCCCTTTCCCAGGTTTGAAGAATTTTATATCCTGTTCCTTGGGAGCCAAAGCTATGAGCAGAACCAGGAGATCTACGTCTTCGCCAATGATAGCTGTTGGATGACCAGATTGTGCCTTTTCCAAGGCACACTGTAGAATAGTTGAGTCAGCATCCGCATCAGCCTGTCTAACTTCTAACCCCTGAGAACGCAATGAGAACGCAATGCCATGCATGATTGGGGAAATGAATGAACGAGGACAAACAGCACTTATGACCGCATGGGAGAACGCCACTGCTTTTTTCTTGGTACTCTCGGTGTGTTTTGTGTCCTTAACATTTTAAAATTTGTTTGAAGTTTCTAGCACAATTCTACGGACAGTTATCGTCTGGAATGACACATGCATACATACATATATACATACATACATACATACATACATAAAAAAATGCGTTAAACTTCAGAATATGATACAGAATAGCCTGAAACGGATTTCTGCATAAATTTTTTCAAAAAACCTCATTCTACAAATTTTGAGGCGAAAGCAATATCTTAATAATTTTCTTCAAAAATTCGCTAAAAACGTGCTCGAGTCACTGTCCGAGCATCACTGACGTTCTGAAAACAAGTCATTATGTATTAGAAGTCACCTAGAAGAGGCTTCATACGAATGATTTATGCGTAAAAAGTGCATAAAGGCCTTTTTGCTGATTTTTTGAAATGATACCTACTTTTCAACGCGCTCTAGCGGCAGAACGCCTAATCGTAGAGAATGAAGTCAGGAGTGCAAATTGTAGGAAATTGTATGCACATTAATTCTGGTAATAGTAAACAAGTCGCTAGAACTCTTACTTTTCGAGTTATAGGCAAAAAACCGAAAAAAAGTCGAAAAAAAGGAGAAAAACACCCCCCCCCCTCCTCGAGCTCACCCCCCATACTAGGGGACTTTTGAGATATGATTTACTACGTGTGAAGGAAGAGCCCGGTGAAGAAATTTCTTTACTATGAATTTTTTCTCCTATTTGCCTCTTTTTGGTCTAATTTGACTGGGCTACAAGTGTTGATTCAGTGTAAACAAATACGTAGAAACCGATCCCAAACTCGTATTTTCATAGTAGGTCATTTTTCAAGAAAACCCTCAATTTCTGTTTAAGAAAACCATGTTTTTCAATATTAAAATAGTTTCCTCCCCTAATTAGTAAACTAAAATTGACTAAACCGTTGAAAAGGTGAAAATTTGGCGCATTTTTTACCATTCCTGTGCCTTGAAAAAAATATTGGTTCTCGTAGTTCAATTCCAGATTGAAAAAACTAATGGTTTCCCAAATTAGGTAAAATTTGCTTTTCAGAGGACTTTTTAATGTCTCGAACCTTAATTTAAAAAAAAAGGTCAGGCATTTAAATCCAATAGGTCTTTCCAATGGTATCCTAAAGTTTGAATTTGTGCAAATTAAGGGATTACGACCTCTTTAGCGACGTAAGGTCGAAAACACGAAAAAAATCGTTGCGATCAAGCCCGATGGGTTTGCCATAATCCTGGATGTCCAGGTTGTCAGTGGCAGCGTGGACATGGAGCAGACCTGGCGGGCTAAGATAAGTAAATATGATACTAATGATCAGTAGCAAGCGATATCTGAGCTAAAAGAAGTGACAACCAATATCATCAAGGTCATGGCCGCGATTGTATCATGGCGCGGGTGTGGTGCGCCAAAAGTGCCACGGAGTTACTTGAGTTGGGCATCTCGGCGGGAGTGCTCCGTGGTATCACCACCCGCATCCTGAGGGGTTCTTGCTTGACCTGATGGTAGTTTTATAGGGGTACTTCCTTTCATCCTACTCTCCCTTCTCTTCCTTCAACTCCCTTGGTCCCAAGGCCTGGTGTCGGGTAAACCTGGGTGTCCTCCCCACTTCTTTAATTTATTTATATTCACAAGTTAATTTTGTGCCCCCTCCGCCTTTTAGGGCGTTGCATTAAAAAAAAAGTTTGTGTGTGTGTGTGGGTTTTTTCTAGTTTTCTCAGCAGCCAGAAACCCTGGGCTGAGTTTATTTTACAACATGCTCCTATTCGCATGATTACATGTATTTCAAAAACAAAAATTACTTCTTTTTTTAAAAAATTATATCATCTATTTTATTACAATTCAAATGATTACAAGAAATTAAACTTGATTCCATTAATAAAAGTAGTGAAATGTTCAATAAATTTTTCGATTGAAAGTTGTGGTTCTTCCGGCCACCGCTCACCAGACGCACAGTGGGGCAGAACACCCGAATTCCTGGACACCTGAAGATAGTCGACTGAAAAATGAATGTCATTCAGAAACTCAGAAAACTACCTATTTGCATTCATTTAGCCTCAAATCAACACATTCTGAGCGGGTTGGGACCAAAGCGTAAGGTTCTCGAGGCTTAAATGCGTAAAAAAGGTGATAATGAGTTCGGAAAAAGGTTTATTTTTCTCATGGTGTCAGTCTTTTGCAATTTAAAACTATTTTTGAGCACATTTTTGACACAAAAATTTCTATTTCTTTCTTAAATTTTTGGATTTCTATTGAAAAGCGTTTCAAACAATTTGCTGCAAAACTCTTTGATATGAACCCACCGCAACAGCAGCAATTAATTACAGGGGAATTTTTTAAAAATAATAATATTGTTCGGCACCACTTTGCGGGTGAACCTGTATGTCCTCCCCACTTCTTTCAATTCAATTTCAATTCAACTTCAATTAAAGGAGGCGCCTCTGGGGGGAGTTTTCTTTATTAAAAAAAAAAAAAAAAAAAAAAAAAAAAAAAAAAAAAAAAAAAAAAAAATCTGGACAAAAACTCTCTTTAGGATTGAGATGAAAATTCCGCTTTCCAAATAAAAGTATGAGTTCGTTGGCCAGCATTCTTGAGCACATTAAATTGGTCAAATTTCATAAAATGTGCTAAAAAATTCACTAAAAATGGCTAAAAGTAGTTAAATTTATATTTTTTAGCAGAATTTTAGCCAAAAAAGTTTGTTAACGTTGAACTAAAACATTAAAAAATTCATGCAGATATTTATGCTGAAAATTGTATCCAAATTTCATTGATAGGTACTTGCCGAATGTATAAAAACTGCAAAAAATAGCTAAAAATCCAAAATCTTTTAGAATTGCCCAATATCATTTAGAACGAGTTTTTCGTCATAAAAAATAGGTTGTTAACAATTCCATTTTACATATAGCCCTGCATTTTCAAAATAAATTTTAAAAAATAAAGCGATATAATTTACGAAAATTCACTCAACTCTATTAATTTTTACTAAATTTTTCTAATTCATAATTTCTTCTGAAATTAATTCACAATAGATGGTTATTTTTTAATGAAAGTTCGCGCCTTCTCGAGACCACAGCGTTGGGCTCCACCGATATGCACAAGATTTATCTTTTATATCGGTGGGCGCTAATGTCTTGTGAGTTTCTTCTTATAGAGGTAGGTATTATATTTTTTGTTCTCAATTTTTTGTATTGTTTTACTTACCAATAGTTTTTCTTGTGTTTTTTCTTCTGTATTTATTCATGATACCTATTGTACCAACTTCATTATACACCAATGAACAAACTTTGAACTTTGGTAGGTGAAAAGAAGGAAAGGGGACATTGCCAAAAGACTGTAAGACCTATCCGGTACTTGATTGGTACACAAATGGGGAAACAGAGATGGAAATCAAGATCCCACTGCTGCCAGCATTTATTTGATAGGTAAATATAGGGGGAGAGGGTAAGTCAAATAAAGGTTATTATTAGCAATGAACTTAAGCAGTCAAAATTGTATGGCTAAATTTTGCTGAAAAATGTACTCTATTTGCTGACGAATCGATATAATCAGCGCGATAGTCAGGACATCCATAATAAATTACAGTAGGTAGGTAACTATTTGATGAATTATCAGCACAATCGATGCTGGTATCGACAATTTGTCAACAAGTTGCCAGCTCTAGCCTAAATGATGAATTCATAAAATTTCCAATAAATTACAATGTAATGTGTAGGTACTCGGTACGTCTGTTCTATTCATCAGACCCGATTTCTTCAGTTTGGTGGAGTGAGATTTACAACCACTCCATTGCAGTATTGTTCCCCTCAAGGAAACTGCCAAGAAGATAGTAGGTTGTAAGGAGCCACAGACTATAATATTACGAAATATGGTTCCAATAACTGCAAAGTACCTCCCCACTTATAGTTCAAGAGGAATACGAACGATAGTTTCCAGAAAACGCTTGGAATTACGCCCGCTCCCTCAGGGCCAAAACCCATTTTTTGCCCAGAAAACGAAAAAGTTCGTGTAGACCGAAATGGAACTATATTTTCCTGCAAACCTGCGGTTTGCCACTGGGAATTATTCTCTTAAATTCTCAGATAAGGGTCAATATTTCGCGTCCCCCGGGATCCCTCCAAAACTAAGGTTCCGCACCACCTACCTACAACTTTTTCCCCTTTTGCGTTGTTTTCCCTAATAGCCTTTTTTCGAGTTAAGGAATTTCGAAAGGACGGGGTGACGCGATGTAACGCTTTGCACCATTCCGAGGAAGTTGTCGGGGTACCCGGTAAAAAAACGGAATTTACGGAGTCTGGTAAAAGTTTTTTACTCTCACCCGCTACGTGGGATACCCTACCTACTTTACCTGCGCCGTTTTTCACCAACGAAAGAACGATCTTAACGTTTTTCCTGTCATCCAATACGAAATAGGTAGGTACATGGCCGTAGAGTAGGTAGCGCTCGAAAACTTTCTTGTTCTGAGCCGTCATTAAATAATGTAGATATTGAAAAGTTTCAAAAACTCTACATGAGTTCTTTACTAACAACTTGGGGGTCAGATGTTATAAAGAGACCCAATATCGATGCACCATACTAACTTGAATGGGAATGCAATTAGATCGGAACCATTTTCCCTAAGCATGGCATCGATAAAAACGCCTAAAATGTTTACGGAAATAAAAGTGACTGACAAGGGGAGTGCGCGGTAAGTCCGTCGCCGATCTTAATGAAATATTTACTGAGTTTGAAAATGAGTCAACATGTGTTTTTCCGTGCGACAGCATGGACCCTTGGAGCTTCGAAAAAAAAGAAAAAAATCAAAAAAATGGCTAAAGTTGGCGTTCACGAACCTATTGCTACTCTCACTTGTTTGAACCAATTTAAATTAAACTCACACCAGTATTTCTACATCAAAAGACATTGGAATCGTATATAAGGATTTTTCTATTTAGGCCCCTATAAGGCCAGAATGCAACTCATAAAATAGGGCTTAAGCCACTACTGGATATGCTGTTCCAATAAGTAACTCTAATAAACTCACAACATACTTTTCAACAAATTTAGAATCGTTAGACCTTCAGAAGTAATTGACAAGCGTAGATCTACTGCCACCCAGAATTTATTGTGTAATTAACCTTTTTACAATTTTACCTGCATAGAAAAATTCACTAGGTAGGATGTAACTTTTGATTTCCTCTAAAATTTCCTAAAATGCATGGGAACATTCAAAACAAAAGAGTAAATTTCTGCTGAAGACGTTTTTACGCCGAGTATTTTTATGTAGAAATACTGGTGCGAGTTTCATTAAAATTGATTCAAACACGTGGGAGCAGCATTAGTTTTGCGAACGGCAAATTTAGGAATTTTTTTATTTTTTCGAAGCTCCACGAGCTCATTCTGTCGAACAGTGTCGGCTCACTTTCGATGTAGAAGCTCCAGATCGGCGACGGGCTTACCGAGATGTAGATGTAGATGTAGAAGAAAACTATCAGGGCGGGGGTTTTGAGCCCCCAGCACGGAAGCCTGTTGGCTTATTGTACTTTCCTGAGAGTTTTTTGTTTAATCAAAGAGACTCAGCCCCCTGATGAGGGGTGGAAGGCTCTTGATTAATTGTTCGCTCGGAATGGAGCTCATCGGGGTTTGGGCCCCAAAGAGCTCAATTCTGCGATGGGTGAGTGCAGGGCACTCAAAGGGATGCCGTTTCGTCAGTCTCCTCACATAGTCTGCACAGGGTTGAGTTTTGTGTGACCCCTATGCGATGTAGGTGAAATCGTAGGGGTGCAAAACCGGTTATGAGGCCAACCAGTGTTTTTAGTTCCCTACGGTTTTTCCTAAGTAGCCCCTCAGTAATTTTGGTGTTGAGTTCAGCCACCATAAGTTTACTGTGGGTGTGTCCTTCAATATTGGCCCATCTTTTAGCGGTTTGTTGGTTGACCCACGTGTTGATGGTTTTTCTGAAGGTGGTTTTTGGTAAACCGACTGCTGGCTCAGGCCCTACGAATGGGGTTTGGGAGCCCCTTCTCGCGAGCTCGTCAGCCTTTTCATTGCCAATAATGCCCCTATGCCCCGGCACCCACTCCAGGCGAACCCGGTTGTGTTTGGCTAGGTTGTTGAGGGTTTGCATGCAGCACCATACCACTCGGGACGAGATGGTTGGAGCCGTTAGTGCTTTTATCGATGCTTGACTGTCAGAAAGGATGCGGACGTGGGCATTTTTATGCCCCCTCCTAAGACTCTCCGCAGCTGCTGCCTCGATTGCCACAATTTCTGCCTGGAATACAGAGGTGTGTTGCCCAAGTGGAAACGAAGTGTTCCACCTGGGTTTGGCCCCATGTATTCCTGCGCCAGTTCCTGCTTCCATTTTTGACCCATCTGTGAACCAGATGATGTCATTGGAGCAGCAATTGTTCTCCCATAGCCCCTCTCTTGTAATGATTGACGTGTAGAGATGGGGTTGGGAGAGAGTTTTGGGCATGATATCGGCCACCATGTCGAGTAGTGGTTCTTGTATCAGTTCCAATATATTGGTATGACCTCGGTGAGGGGTTGTCCGCCAAGAGCCATTCCATTTCAGCCTCAGGGAGGCCATCATGGCCTCACCTTGTATGAAGATATCCACTGGGGGTAGACCCAGTAGAACCTCCATGGTTAGAAAGGCCAGTCGCTGGATGCTGGTGAGAGTTCGTCGTGCTCCCACCTGACCCGCCTTGTGCCACCACACAACGCAGCAGTACGTTATTATGGGTCTAACAATGGCGGTGTAAATCCACTGGACCATCCGCGGTTGAAGCCCCCATACTTTCCCACATGTACGCTTAGCGCACATGAGGGCTCCTTTGCATCTGTTTGCAATGTATCCTAGGTGTTTATTCCAGGTGAGTTTTGTATCCAGGTATACACCCAGATATTTGACCTCACGTTGAAAGGGCACCCTTGAATTAAAGAGAAGAGGTTCTGAAAGGCCCCTCAAATTTCTTTTTCTGGTAAAGGTTACCACTACTGGATATGCTGTGCCAATAAGTAACTCTAATAAACTCACAACATACTTTTCAACAAATTTAGGAATCGTTAGACCTTCAGAAGTAATTGACAAGCGTAGATCTACTGCCACCCAGAATGTATTGTGTAATTAACCTTTTTACAATTTTACGTGCGTAGAAAAATTTACTAGGTAGGATGTAACTTTTGATTTCCTCTAAAATTTCCTAAAATGCATGGGAACATTCAAAACAAAAGAGTAAATTTCTGCTGAAGACGTTTTTACGCCGAGTATTTTTATGTAGAAATACTGGTGCGAGTTTCATTGAAATTGATTCAAACACGTGGGAGCAGCATTAGTTTTGCGAACGGCAAATTTAGGAATTTTTTTATTTTTTCGAAGCTCCACGAGCTCATTCGTCGTACAGTGTCGGCTCACTTTCGATGTACCTAGAAGCTCCAGATCGGCGACGGGCTTACCGAGCACTCCGCCTTCCGTCGAGAATGATGTAAAACTAAACCAGTCGTTTAGTTCATCTTGCTCTTCAACTTATGAGCAAATTTAAATTTTTAGCATAAATATTATTACGCTATGACCTAACAACTGGAAAAGTTATAATTTTTTGTTACGCGAAACGGGAACGAAAGTATAGCAAGATTCATAGCGTAGCGTATACATAGCGAGATACCGATAACCAATTCGGTAACTATGCAAAATGTATCTAAATCCTGATCACCCTACGATGTTGAAAAGTGGTGGCTATATATTCTTTGTAAAATTTCACTTTGGAGCCTCTCTGGGATAACAAGAGACCAATGAAATGACCGCCTCCGTCCTGATCAGCTGAGTGAGTTAAAATCTCTCCTGTCCATCCTAGGACATTGAAATTTGTCAGGAATCTTCTCCGGGACAACAAGAGACAAATGATATATTTGGCTCCATCCTGATCAGCTGAGAGAGCTAAAAACTCTCCTGTCCACATTGGGATGTTGAAAATTGGTAGGGAGCCACTTCGGGACAACCAGAGACGAATTAAATTACCATCTCCATCCATTTCAGCTGAGTGAGCAACAACTATCCTTTTCATCCCAGAAATCCTTTGAAAATTGGTAGAGGGCCTCTTTGGGACAAGAACATTCTTATAATGACCGGCTCCATCCAACAACAAGAGAAGAATGAAATGACTGGCTCTATCCTGATTAGGTGAGTGAGCTAAAATCTCTCCTGTCGAGAGCTCTTGGACGTTGAAAATCAGTAGTGAGCCTCTTTGGGACAACAAGAGACGAATGAAATGACCGGCACCATCCTTGATAAGCTGAGTGAGCTGAAAACTCTTCTGTTCTTCGCAGGACATTGAAAATAATCAGTACCTAGTGACCCTCTTTGAGACAACCCGCTCCATCCTGATCAGCTGAGTGGCATAAAAACTCTCTTGTTCATCCTAGGTAGTTGAAACTCTGAGATTCTTCGGGACATTGAGACGAATGATATGACGGGCTCCATCCAGAACAGCTGAGCTAACTTCTCTCCTGTTCATCCCAGCCCATTGCTAGGTTGACTGGGGAGTCGCTATGTAGGAAGGTGCTATACACAGGGGCGTATTTACCCCCTCCGCCCCTCCAGAAAAACCTTCTGTGTCCGTCAATTTTCATTTTTTTATTTCTCTTTCATTTTTTTCGAAATGATTTTCACTGAAGAGAAAAAACGCAGTGTGTTTTGTTTACATTACTCGCCAATCAGCCGTTAAGGTGAGTCACTCCTTGCGTTATCTCCTCTCATTTCAGGATCGCGACGTGAGTTACCTTCTGCAGAATGGGGGGGACCCGGTGGTGTTTCCGAACCCGAAATAACGGATACCAATACGAATACCGAGCCGATCAAAAACGGGTAATACTGATGCAAGTACTCTACTATGTACGAGTGCTTCAAACCAGTTTAAGGCTCCTAGACCCAGACAAAACCGCCATTGCTAATAATCTTATATATCCTCCTAAAAAAGCTGTCAATGAGATTACATCAAATGTAGCCACTTCAATTAAATTCACGCCTCTTATCCGGCATAATGAGGACACTGATGACGAAGAAGAAACAATGAGTAATGATGATATCACCAATCAACCTGAAAAACCAACAAAACTTGGTCTATCCATAACGTTCACGTATAAGGGTAGGTAACGAATCCGTCATTAATGTAATTACCTACCTTCATTCGGAGCGCAGATGACAAAGTTATTATAAAGACACTCGGAAAAACTAGTAGGTATAAAATCGCTCCTCATCACAACTGTTGTATCGCACCAATATATTTGCTCTTAGTACAAAGAGAACGGAATTTGATTTCCATATGTACCTACCTACCAATGGAACAACGACCTCACAGAGTAGTTGTGCGTGGATTGCCTTCGAAAATCATCATCATGTCTCATATCTTGCCTCATATCTTGAAATTGAGTTCAAAGTCAAACTGAAGCAGGTTGTTAATTCAATGCATGCTACCAAAGAACTCAAAGGTGAAATGATGCCCATATACTTCTGGGCAGCCAAACACGTAGCTCATATTGCATGTAGGGCAGAGGAGTACACTCCTCGTGCTGGTCCAATCCATTGCAAAAACTGCCAGCAGTGGAATCACTCCCGTGGACAATGCTCTCGACCGCCGAGATGTGGAATATGTGCAAGAGAGCGCGATACACGGACATGTACCTCCCAAGGTACAAGAAAGAGTGTTAACTGCAATGAGGACCATGCATCATCGTGGAAGGGTTGTATGGTACATCAGAAATTGGCTGGCGTGTCCAAACGAACAAAAACTGAATGCCATGTAAATACCCATAGTAAAAACGTGTTACCTGACTCTAACTGATTTCAGTAGCGTTAACTTTTTGCTCCTACAGAATGAATCTCATCCAAGCAAATCTCAAAGTACTCCACTACAAGAAAATCAACGAAGTAAACATCCAATGCAATATCGAGATGCGCTTAGGTCTGGAAATCAATCTGAAAACAATTCGTCTCAAACAAATATGGGAACAGTCATCCAGGATATCATCGTGACTGTAGTGCAGCAAGTTGTTACATTGCAGAAAGTAGAAATACTTCGTGCGTTCAAATCTATAAACTTCGCACAATTCGTGCAGCCATGAATACACCAATTAGCAAATTACGTGTCATGACTTGGAATACCTGCTGTATCGGAGGAAAATACCAGGAACTACTCCATTACACAAGTGCTAAAAACTTGGATATTTTGATGTTGACAGAAATTAAACTCCCATCTTGGAAGTCGTGAACCCTACCTGGATATATTTCATACGCTGCTTGCAACCCTGATGATAGTGGCCGCGCAGGTTCATTACTTCTTGTTCCCTCAACCCTTAGCCAATCTGAGTTGCTACCGATAAGGGAGAAAGGTCACAGGTGCGGGCAGGTTCATTATGTTTTGCTGATGATGTCATCCTGCTCGCCAAACTCGTGAAGGCTTGCAGATTTCCCTCAATATCTTTGCTGAGCAGCTAGCCAGATGTGGACTTGTTGTAAACCCAGATAAGTGTGGGTCAGTCTCCTTGGTTGCATCGGGTCGCCAGCATCAGGTGAAGATGGCGGATGAGGAGTGTTATGTCATAGGACAGTCACCCATTCCCACCCGATCCAGGTTTGGCAGTACCTTGGAGAGGACTTCATGGGTGTGGCCACTATTGCTGCAAACCGTGTGGACCTATAGCTCATGTCACCTAGGCTCCATAGAGGACACAGCAGAAGTTGTGCCTCCTTCGCACATACTTACTGCTAAGGCTAAAATTTGAGTTAGTCTTTGATAGGCTTACTGAGGGAAGGCTGCTTTAGTTAGATCGTGAAGTTTGCTCTGCTGTGCGCTCTTGGCTGGGCTTCCCACCTCGTGTCCCAAGTGCCTATATTCATGCACCAGTCAAGGCCGGTGGGCTCGGTATTGTCTCTCTCTCTCTCAACCAGCATGCCATCTTTACGCCACCAGCGCCTACTCACCCTTAGGGGCTGGAGCTGGGAGGTCGCCCACACTGCTGCTGTCCTGTACTTTGTTAGGCAGCAGTTGTTGTGATGTGATCGAGAGACACCAACTGCTCCAAAACCCAGCTCATCTGCTGAGTTCACTGCTGCACTGCATGATGGTAAAGAACTCTGACAGTGCTCTGAATCCCCCATTTCTTCCCAGCGGATGGAATGGGCTTCAGAGGGCATTGGGGCCCGCGACTATCACCATTTTCACACTGTCCGGGTGGCTACATTAGTCACCTCGATGAGGTGTTCAAGGAGTAGTCGCCGGACGGTGGACACCACTCCATTACAATGGCTCCATTACAATGGCATTGCTTGCACCTCCTTTGCTGGCAAGACACTCTTACGTGTACTGGGTCACTAGTAATATCCTTTGTCTCTCTATTCTTCAATTTGTTTGGTACTGAACGACAGATAGAGTCTTTTTAGGCTTGGAGCCGAGATTGAAGAGACAGTTCTGAACTACTGCTCTTCGGAATTCACAGTAGGTTATCGCCTTATTTTCTCTTGTCGTTAACTTATAGAGCAGCCACGCATTCTGACAGGCAGCATCCAGTCCAAAAGCAAACATTGGGTATCACCACTTCCGCCCCTTCACGCTCACTCGCAATGATCCAACGTTTTGGTCAAAACGCGTTGTATGCTATTGCAGCAAGTTAGGAATTTCACTATGTTGAGATACATATGGAACTCCTCAAAACAGGTAGGTACATATGAAATGAAACGTAGGCATGCCAACAAAATGAGAATAACGGGCTGAACATTGAAAACAACCCAAAACACATAACACAAATGAGAATTGCCAATGCCGAGCTCCTGCAACAGATGAACGTCTAAGTTGCTACAGTGCCCAACGTCACCTGCGGGTGACACTCCATTTTTACAGCTCATTTTTCCTTCCAATCCAGGTACATTCACGAATATTTTAACAGATCTCGTTCACATAACTATCTAACTACACAAAAATGTGAAAGCAGTTTGAATACAAATTGTTTTTGGGCATGGTGAACGAAAAACGAGAGCTAACTCAGCAGGCGCCAGAAAATGGTGATAAAACAAACTTTAGTCCTACAAACTTGATCCATAGGTTTCAAAACGAACTTCTTCTTGGTTTTCTGTGTTCATGGATACTTGAAGGAGGTGAAAATATGCTAATCAAGCAGCCAAACCATTACCAGCAGTATTTAAACGTCATCAAAAAAGCGTCACCTGTAGGTGACATTGGGCGCTGGGGAGTTCAAACAAACGACATTGAAACAATAGTCAAGGGCAAAGCGAGCCAAACGCGCTCTACCGAGAAGGGGGGGAAAAAGATGTTTCACCCCCGGACACCTCAAGCGCACTCGATCAAAACGAACAGCCAATCAGACGCAGCATCCGGCTCCCCGAGGAGTATAAATATAGCAGCTCCAGCCCCAGTAATTCATACCGATCTCTACCTCTGATCTTGAAACTACCTTCTGACTCTTGACGAATCTCTGCCTTCCAGCCTACTGCGATTGAAACTCCATTGGGATTGATTGAGGACGAGGCTCTCAAGCCAGTTGAAAACGAGATTCACGACACGAGATTACTCCGCCTTCCAGACTACCAGAACTCAGAGTAGATCGAGCTCTACACTTAGTATTGCTCTCACTCTAATCTCGTATAAAGCCGAGACGCTAAACAGCATTCCTATACGGACGACGCTGTTTTGTTCCAGAAAGTCTTGCCACCCGTTTTCGTAGATTTATTTGCGAACCACCCGCTGGGACAAGCCGGACGATCTCAAAAAAGCCCGCAGCGGCCGATCGTCCGAATTCGGTGGACCTACTGTATCGAATGAGCACTCGTTCGATAAGTAGTTGACCCCAGGAGGACCCTTCAAATTTATTTGAAAGCGAGTCCCCGAATTTAGTTCTTTTCAGAACTAAATAAACTCTTCCAAATGGAGCAAACACCTAGTTTTTGCCTTTTGGAGAGTATATACGAAGACATCACAGCAGAAACTCCGGTTTCACGGCCTGCTGATCCTTCTAAACACAGCGACAAACAAGCTGGCGCCGACGGGCAAGGCCACCCCGTTCCTGCGAAGAGAACGGGCGTAGTTCTTTCCCGTGAGCGGCGCCGCCTACGCTAACGGGCAGGATCAGGCTTTCTTCGCCGACCAAAAGCTGCGTGATTCACACGCCGAGCCTGCGACAGAATCTATCCCAACTAACCTTCTTGAAACACATTAGGATCAAGCATATTCTGCGGCGCAATCGTACACATCTCCAGCAGATGTAAGCTACACGGCCCAGCAAGATCAAACCCCTACAAAAGGGTCCCTTGTGAGTTTAGTTCATGAGAGGAGAAACGCCCGTCCCTGGCGACCGGGTACACACCAGATAGCGGTCTTTTTCAACACTCGCCAGACCAATTCAGTCACAAACCAAAAAGTACTTTTCAGTACCTTCAGACCCGCGTTATGTACGGACAGGAGAACATTCACCTAAAGCCCGGGAATTTCCATTCTCAAATCGGAGAAACTCCAAAATATCAGCGTCTCACAGACCTATTCGGAAAGACATTACCCCGTGGCTCACACACACACCATATCCTTCCGAACACAAGGATATACGAGACAACAGCGGTACTTTTTCGTACCTTTCACAAGACCCCTTTCAAGGGTCAAGCCCGTACAATCAAATGCCCAACGTGGCTAGAGATATTCCACTGGGAATACCAACTCCCAGTCAGACATACATAAATCCACTACATAGGTACCTTCTAAATTTTATCCAAGATTTGGACGTTTTTCAAACATACAGACGCACACACAGATTTGTTGAGAAGCAGTTTTTGTGCATTGGTTTCCTAGAATAATAGCAATGACCATAAACTCGAACATGTAAATATTTGAGTGTATTAAATCGCACTGAACATGTGATCAAAGTTCATAAAAGCATGTTTTTAGAAAACCAATAAAAACTGAAAAATAAAATTAAACTTCAATGTTGCTTGGTTTGTTTAGTAAATTACTTTTTATACAAAAGCTGTCTCATAGAAATTTGATAATTTATTTTTGTGCACACTTTAAGCTCAAATTTCAGTAAACTGGAATTGACAAAAATTTTCAAATTTTGTCAATTGTTGGTTGTAACCAGTGAGTATAGAAATAACTAGAGCGGCCTAAGGCGAAGACCAAGTGTGTTGACCTTCCCCCACTCCCTGGTGCCTCTCCTGATGCCTGGCGCCTCGCTCGGCACTCTTTCAGCAGTTTGTTGCATGTTTTGTTCTCTTCTTCCATGTTTTGTTGTTGAGGTACGGTTGCTTTGATTTTTAGTGCGATGTGATTGTGTTTGAAGTGGTGTGTGAATGGATAGATGTACGTTGGTGAGTAGCAAATTACTTTTACAAAGAGAAAATGCCAAGTGAGCGTGTCACGTATGGATGCCAAAACAGTGAGAGAACCAAGGGCGATGGCGAGGTAACGAAGATTTCCTCCCACCGTTTCCCTAAAGACCCTTAACTCAGAGAAAAATGGGTCCGATCAATCAGGAGAAAAAAATGGAACCCCACCAATCACAGTCGTGTTTGTGGTGACCATTTTAAAGAATCCGATTGTGATAATTCATCTCCTTTTCGAAGATGTCTAAAAAAAGATGAAATTCCGTCGATATTTTCTGCTTTTCCACCTCATTTACAGCCATCTACTTCCACTTTAAAGATACCACGGAGGGTTTTGAAGCGGGATTCCTCACCATTTTCACCTCCAGTTCCAGAAAAAATACCAACCGCATATTTTTATCTCAATCCGTACTCAAGATATGATTTGTTAAAGGTTTTTTTCAGGAAAACCGTGTTTTTTAATTTTAAACTCAAATTTCTCCACTTTGCCTCATTTAATTTTAACTTTAGACCTCATTTTCGGAATCAGTGTTGAATTTTCTATAAGAATATTGTACTTGAGTTCCAAAAATTACCATCCGAAGACCTTCACATCAGCTCAAATATTGACGATTTTGAAAAAATAAAATTTCTGAAAATCGTTAAAACTTTACTATTCTTCCAAAAAAAAAAAAAAAAAAAATCTTGAAAACTGGCAAATCTCATGAAAACTGTATCATCTAGTACTCTTTCCAATGGTATAATCAATTTTACTTTTACTTTGTTAATTAGGGGAGAAAATTGTTAAATAATAATGTTAAAAAATGTGGGTTTTTCGATGAAATTGTTGGTTTTCTCGAAAGGTTCATGGTTCATGGAGGCTCAACTTTCGAGAAAACCAACAATTTCATTTAAAAACCCACATTTTTTATCATTAAAACATAATTTTCTCCCCTCAATAACAAAGTAAAAGTAAAATTGATTATACCCTTGGAAAGAGTGTTAGATGATACTGTTTTCATGAGATTTTCCAGTTTTCAAGATTTTTTTTGGAAGAGTAGTAAAGTTTTAACGATTTTCAGAAATTTTATTTTTTCAAAATCGTCAATGTTTGAACTGATGTGAAGGTCTTCGGATGGTACTTTTTAGAACTCAAGTACATTATTCTTATAGAAAATTCAATGCTGATTCCGAAAATGAGGTCAAAAGTTAAAATTGAATGAGGCAAAGTGGAGGAATTTGAGTTTAAAAGGAAAAAACACGGTTTTCTTGAAATAAAACTAAATCATTATCTCGAGTTCGGATTGAGATAAAAATATGCGGTTGACGGCATTTTACTACATTTTTGATGCAAACTAACACAACAAATTTTTCGTCACTTATCCCCTGCCACCCTACATTCCGAGGGAGCTCATAGACCTATTTGGAATGATACTAAATCATCTGTACATGATTAAAAGGAGATGCGCTATGAGGATGCAAGTAGGGAATTTGGCCGTGAGCAGTGGAAGGCTCTTGACAGGGCGGGGAAAGGCACCTGAGGGTTGGGGGGGCAGCGCATACGCCCGCTCACCTTCCAGCACTGGGGAAGGCCGCTCTAGTTATTTCTATACTCACTGGTTGTAACGAAATTATGCTGCAAAACCAACTTTCTTTAGAATCTTTCTTGTAACTTCTCTTCAATCAATAACCTAGGTTCCTATTGTGTGGTTTGAGGGAAACTTGGAGTAGGTACCTTGTCAACATTCTCCCAGATTGTGGAAGAGTTTAGTCAAAATGAGGAAGGTGATCAAGACGCAAATGATCCGATTACGCAGGATCAAAGACCTCGCGAAACTAGGACCCCTGAACGTTTCCTTGACGAAAACACGCCTAGGCCATGCAGATCAAACAAGCTGGACAATCACGATGATACAAAAATTTCCCAGATGTAGAGTACCTAAAATGCCATAATTTACGAGGATTCGGATTTTTATTTTCGGCCCGTGGAGACTATTGATATTAGGGCATCGAAAACTACGTAGGTTCCTAGTACCTACGTAGGTACTAGGTTGTTCTACTTATCTTGTGAGAATTATATGAAACCCAAATCCCACTAGAGTATAATTTTTAGTAATGCTTGATGATATTTACGTTTGCACAAGCGCTGAGCGAAGTAGATACCTACTAGGGATGGGCATCAATGTGTCAAAAATATTGATATTTATGTTCAAAATATCGATATTTTTATATCGAAATTTTCGCTTTTAGATTTATCGAATACCGATATTTCTTTCCCGATATATCGTTTTATATTTTTTTAATTCGATACGGTACTTTTGTATCAATCAAGTTAAAGAATTATTGCATGTTATTATACTGCCATTCGCCAGGGGCATACCGAGGAGATCCCAAAAACTATATAAATGTTGAGTTGGTATAAAAAAACCAGGTAACTAGCGGTACTTACCTATCATAAATTCGAGATTAACTTAGTTGGGGTACCTTCATCATTCAGATAATTTTTTAATGATTATAATAATTCGTGAATTTTTACGTCAAAAATAATTAAATAAATGAAATTGCAGTCGTACAGCTTGATCGTACGAGCGAATTTTCTAAAATTATTGTATTATATATTTATAGTCAATATTGTGTTGAAATTTGAGCACTTTGAGTACGAAGAAATTATTACCAATGAATTATGAGGCCAAAAAACGTGTTCTCAATAATACTCTGATTTTCAAACCTAGATTTTCTATTTCGGGCTTTTTCGGGGGTCTTTAAAATTTTTCAGCATATATTAATGAATTTCGCGAGCTTCGCAGAGTCAATTGTCTATCCACTGTTTAAAAAGGGCAATTTGAATGCAGTTGGTGACTACCGTGGGCTTTCATTCATCAATTGCTGTGCAAAGCTTTATTGTGCACTGCTTCTTGTGAGGTTGGAAGGCCACTTCGATTCAGCAAGCACATTGAATGAGTGTCAGTGTGGGTTTTGTAAAGGCTACACTACCATCGATGCCATTTTCACACTGACTAATCTAGTCCATCTTCGGCTGGACTCGGGCTCTAACAGAAAGCTATATGCCTTTTTTGTGGACTTCAGGGCTGCTTTTGATGGGGTCCGCCACAACTTACTATTCCAGAAGCTTAATTCAGCACAGGTTGGCCAGCGCTTCCTTAGCGGCTTTGCGGTCAATGTATGATAGTGGCAAAGGAGCAGTGTGGGGAAGGGATGGGCTCTCCCAGCCATTTCCAATCGAATGTGGGGTGAGGCAGGGTTGCTTACTGAGCCCTCAACTTTTCGCCTTATATATAAACGACCTCGTGGGATCCTTGCCATGTGGAGTTGGGGTGGGTGATTCCGTCATTAAGGTCCTGATGTATGCAGATGATATTGTGATTCTGGCTGAATCTCGGTATGACCTTCGAAGGAATATTTATGGCCTGCAGGAGTACACTGACCAATGGGGGTTAACTGTAAATCTCAACAAGTCGAAAATCATGGTCTTTCGTCGAGGAGGCAGGCTTCTATTAGGGGAAAAATTCATGTTCAGTGGTGTCCCTGTTGAAACTGTGAACTTGTACAGGTATCTTGGAGTCACCCTTACAACAAGACTCTCATTCAGCAGGCACTTCACGGAGAGAGCTGTAGCTGCCAAGTTAGCTATTAATAGTGTATATAGGACTCTTTTTTGCCGACCATCCATCCCTCCCTCAACTAAGTACAAGATTTTTAATGCGGTTGCAAGGGCGATATTGTATTATGGTGCCCAGGTGACGCGCTATGTGATGTCAAACACTCTTGAGCAAGTGCTGAGATACTTTGTTAAGTTGGTCTTTGGTCTACCACGGAATGCTCTAAACTATCTAATATACTTGGAATCTGGTGCGCATCCTATTTTCGTGCATACCTTGTCTTTAGCCTGCCAATATATTATTAAGGCCTTGAAGATGCCGCTGGGCAGGTACCCTGGAATGGTTGCGCGCGAAGTTGTCAGGTCTAGGGTGTCTTGGTTTCGAGTGCTCTCTGGATTGACTCAGCGGCATGGATGTGAATTCCATGGGGACGTGGAAAGACTGAATGAATGGCCGGGGCAGCTGGACTTGCTGGTGGAGGCGGTTAGCCGCAGTTGGACGAAGGATATGACGGCACGCGCCGGGTTATCAAGGAATCTGCTGCACCCTCTGCTGAGCCAGGGATCCAACCTACGAGCTTGCTGTCGAGGGAGGATCATCCTTTATGGGTTCGCCAATGGATCTTGAGGCTGAGGGGTGGATTGCTTGCACTGAATGATGGGCTTTATTCACGGTCAGATGCCCCGAGAAGGCTGTGTTCAATGTGCAACTTGAATGAGAACGAGCATATTCTCCACTTCTTTGGGACCTGCCCTGTGCTTCGGGAATTTAGAATACGCTTCCTGGGAGAAAGTTTGTTGAACATGGGGCGAATGGTACACTTGTTGGATAGCAGGGAACAGTGGTTAGCGGTTGCACAATATGCATTTCACTCGTGGAGATACCGTAGATACCTGGTGGCGGAATTCAATTGGTGAAACTTCAGAACGAAAGTTGATTACTACAAGAACAAAAACAACAAGCTGAACGACAAGAAAGACTGAAGTTACAATAAATTAATTCACCTAACAATATAATAGGCATGTAATGTAATAGGATGGGCGGCTCGGGTCATCCCAGCAGACGGGCATCAAGCCCATTGCTGTACCATGTTTCTTTGATTTATTACCTATGTGCCAAATTTCTGTGTTTTTCTTTTGTTAAATAAACATGTTTTCTTCTTCTTCTTCTTCTATTAATGAATTTTGTAGTGGATTTATGTAAGTTTTACTGGGAGTTGGTATTCCCAGTGGAACGTCACGAGCCACCTTGCACATGTGTCTGTACGGGCTTGACCCTTGAAAAGAGTCTTGTGGTAGGTACCGTAGTTATCTCGCATATCCTTGTGTTTTGTAGGATATGGAGTGTGTGAGCCGTGGAGTAATGTCTCTCTAGATAGGTCTTCGCGACGCTGATCTTTGTGAGTTTCTCTGACTCGGGAATATAAATTCCCGGGCTTTGGTTGAGTGTTCTCATGACCATACGAAACCGGAGTTTGAAAGTACTGAAAAGTACCTTTTGTTTCGTGTTCGAGTTGGTCTCGAGAGTCTTGAAAAAGACTCTTATTTTGTGTGTACCCAGTCGACAAAGATGGGCGTATTTCCGCTCGTGAATTTAATTCACAAGGGACCCTTTCGGAAGGGGTTTGATATTGGTTGGCCATGTAGCTTAAATCCGCTGGGGATGTGTACGATTGTGCCATGAAATATGCTCGATCCTTCTGTGTTTCAAGAAGTCGAGTTGAGCTCGTGTTTGCCGCGAGACCAGCGTGTGAGATACACGGCTGAGAGTCTACGAAGGAGGCTGGGTCTTGCCCGTTAGTGTAGGCGGCGCCGAGTGCAGAAAATGCCGGAACTACGTCCGTTCTTTTCGCAGGAAGGGAGTGTTCTCCCCCGCTGCCGCCTTCCTGTCTGTCGCTGTGCTGGTAAGCATCAGCCTGCCGCAAAACCGGAGTTTCTGCCGTACTGGCTTCGTTTATACCTTCCAAAATGCAAAAACTAGGTGTTCGCTGGATTTGGAAGGGTTTATTTAGTTCTGAAAAGAACTAGATTCGGGGACTCGCTTTCGAATGAATTCGAAGGGTTCTCCTGGGGTCGACTACTTATCCAGTGAGTGAAGCTCGCTCGATATAGTAGGTCCACCAAAAAATTCGGATGATCGGCCGCTGCGGGCTTTCTTGAGATCGTCCGGCTTGTCCCAGCAGGCGGTTCGCAAATTAATCTACGAACCCGGGTGGCAAGACTTTCTGGAACTAAACAGCGTTGTCCGTATAGGAATGCTGTTTAGCATCTCGGCTTTATACGAGACTAGAGTGAGAGCAATACTAAGTGTAGAGCTCGATCTACTCTGAGATGTGGTAGTCTGGAAGGCGGAGTAATCTCGTGTCGTAAATCTCGTTGCCAACTGGCTTGAGAGCCTTGTCCTAGTCAATCCCAATGGAGTTTCAATCGCAGTAGGCTGGAAGGCAGAGGTTCTTCAAGAGTCGAAAGGTAGCTTCAAGATCGGAGGTAGAGATCGGTATGAAGGGCCGGAGCTGCTATATTTATACTCCTCGGGGAGCCGGATGCTGTGTCTGATTGGCTGTTCCGATTTGATCGAGTGCGCTCGAGGTGTTGCGGGGGTGAAACATCTTCTTCTCCCCCTTCTCGATAGAGCACGTCTGGCTTTCTTTGCCCTTGGCTATTGTTTCAATGTCATTTGTTTCAAGGTAATTTTTGTGTGTCAGATGGTCGGCTTGCTTAGCCTTGCTCGTGCAGTGAGCGTTTAGCTTGCCGTATTTTACCTTCTGACGTGTTTATTGCCTTTGCGATTATGTAATTTGTATAATCTTTTCGGCGATTTATTTTGTTTCGTCTAGAGGTAGCTGTGGTGAAAACCACCCCCTCTTTTCAACAGCCCTTTTCAGGGCTACCAAAAAGAGGTAGACATGGCACACAAACGTTTATAAGACGTCGAGTTATAACTCCGTCAAACAAAATATTTCACCAGAGAGAAAATGCGATATTCTCTCTCAATAATGAAATATTATCAAATAACATACAAGGCGACCTCCCTAAACACTTACTGGGCGAGAGAGACGCGACAAGTATTTCGAACCAAGTCGCCTTGAATGAGAAAACTCAAACAGACAATCAAATGTCCTCTAGAACTAACAAGGACGGTTCTAGCAAGCCTACACGCCAATCAGAAACTCTGATTGCGCGAGAGACAATAGACGAACCAACCAGGAGGCGGCAAGCAAATTACAACCGCCTCTGGTTCAGAAGCAAAGAGGGCCGAGAGACCCAGTCTCAACAACGGACGCAGAGAAGCCACCCCGGGGACCCTGTCTCAGCGACGGACGCAGAGAAACCACCCCCGGGGACCCCGTCTAAACAACGGACGCAGAGAAGCCACCCCGGGGACCCTGTCTCAGCGACGGACGCAGAGAAGCCACCCCCGGGGACCCCGTCTCAGAGACGGACGCGGGGAAGCCACCCCCAAAAACCAACTCAGCTATCATATTCACAGATTCTGAGAAAACAATGTGCGAGCCAATAAGGAAACACATGGTGAACTAATGAAATTAAGCGGACCAACCAGGGGGCGGCAGGAGGCGGCCACCTCCCTATAAATACCCCGCACGGAGCCCTCCGTAATTCATTCCACTCACCGCTCTCGACGACTACACTCTACCAGTACGAAGTTTCTACACGCTCTACGCTGACGACCCTTCTGCTCACGAGTTCTTCTCAGAACGGCAATTTATTGCTCACAAGGCATATCTTCTCTCCTCACAGATCTCACTTTGGCATCTACGAGTCCAGTGATCCTTTATCCTGCTCATTGCCCAACGTAGTTCTTCTGTCAGAACGCCACCCGGTACATCTATTGATATCCTCATTAGATCGTACGCCCGCTGGGACGTTCGAGACGTGTCGCCCGGGTTTCGTAGCACTAAGCTCTTAACCGACCGCCGGGGCACGCCGATAAATTACTCAGCTCATCCGCTCTAATTTATCGTCCAAGGAAGCCTTTTTCAAGGCTACAAGGTAGGACCCTGACATCCGAGCAAAGGAAAGAAGCTCTGTCAAGCGAGTCCACCTTCCAAATCCTGCATCCTATACGGAGAGGTATTAAAAACGAGTTAATCAACTCGGGTACATCGATGGAGCGCCGCCCGTCCTACTTCCTCATGCAAGAGGAAGCAGAGCACGGCGCGGTCGGGAGCTCTAGCCCACGAAGCGCTCCCTACCCGATACTCGACTCGTCCGCTGGTCCTAGCGACAGACAAAGGCTCGATTCTCGCGAAGAGATCGCCTTACTACCTAACATATCCGTGAAGGAAACGTTAGGTCAAGCCTCACACACACAAAAGTTCGAGGATCCCTTCCAGACTCGCTCTGAAGTCAATCATCGTGATTCGACAAAGATATCTGAATATCCACGATATTCTACGCAAGGCTACCCGGCCGATCCGAGTGTCAAATTCACTCCTAACTTGCTCAAAACACAAGATACTTTTCAGTACCTCAACCAAGCCCGTTATATTCCCCCTACAGATATAAATCTTAGGCCGGAATATTACACAACGGCTCAGCACCAAACAGATCGGACCCAGCACGCACTAAGCGAGCCCAGTGCTCCACGCGGCCAATACACGAACTATCCTCAGGTTCCGCCCGCCAAGCAAGATGACCTTGGCGATTTCGCTCACATTCCTTTCGGAAATATTACGGGGACTAACCCGCATAATCAGAACATAAACGTCCCACTTGGTCTACCTACACCAAGTCAGACATATATAAATCCACTACAAATGGTGACCCCGCCTTTGAACAGGCTTAACACGGAGCATTTCGTTCCCTCTTATGAAGCTAGTGGATTTCAGGGAACCACTGCGGGCGTGCGACCCCCGCCGGGCTTATACGCCCCACATCTCACACAACAACCCTCTGCACAAAGTGGCTTTCGAGCACTTTTAGAGGAAATGGGAGATTACCAAAAACCTATCTTCCAAAAGAAGAATATTGATCGTGCACTCGCCGAGTTCGATCAATACTGCGTGCGAAAAAACCTGAGAACGCAGAACGAATGTTTCTCAGCTATCTACAAGTGGGTACCTGAAGAAATGCGGGAAGCTATTGACTCAGCTTACCTCACGGCACCCCACGCACCTTACGAAGAGGCCAAACAGCGCCTACAACGGGAATACGGGCTGTCCTTGCAGGACAGGCTCCTCGCGCTCGAGGACCCCGCATCTCTCGCCAAAAAACCCAGCACCAAGTACCATGAAATGTACTCTAAGGCTGTTGGGTACTTCTCAGAGGCTTTGATCACTCAAAAGTGGATCGAAACTCTGCCCATCGAAGCCCGGGGCATGGTCGCAGCACAGCTTACCACGAATGCCCGGCTCGACCTAGCTGATACGCTACACGCGTACAAAACAGCGAATCCTCCTCTCAACATAAGAGGAGTAGAATCTACTTCAAAACCTACCAAGACTGGTTTCAAAAAGGCCCTCTCACAAAAAGCTGAGTCCAAACCTCAGCAAGCAGAGAGTAAGCCTCACAAACCAACGGCCTACTTCTGCCGGAACCACGCCCGTTTCGGTAGCGAAACTCGCAAGTGTGCAGACCCAGAGTACTGCACTTGGAAGGCAAATACCGCCTCCAAACCTACCAAAAAGGCAGCGCCTATCAGCCAGCCTAAAAACTTGGTTTCAAGCGAAAAAACTCACAGACCGGTACAAGAAAGTACCGTTCCAACCTCAGACGCAGAGAGTTCGGAAAACGAATAACTGCCAGTGTATCTGAGCCTATACACCGGCAGACTAAAGAGTATAAAAGGCTCTTTTTCAAGTGCAAACTAAATGGCACTGACTTTCTCATTGACACGGGAGCAGAAGTGAACATTCTGCCCCACAATGTCACCAAAAAATTGGGCTTAAAAATTCTTAAGTCCAATGTCAAGCTCACAGCAGCTAACGGCGCCCCTATAGACACACTAGGGCGTGCTGACACGACAATTAACATCGGCCTCGGAGACATGACCACCGATTTCATGATCACTAAAGTTGATCTAGCGATCCTCGGTATACCATTCCTCGAGTCTTGGGATATCGGAATACGGGTCAAACACAAATATATCTACAAAGATAAAGTAAAGAGCTATGCCGATCAAAAAATCGCTGCAGTCATGAGCAGAAAATTTACTGACGAACAAATAGCAGCTGCTATTCCTCATCGTGACAACAGTCCTAAACCAGAGGACACACAGCTCACAGAGGACGAAAACATACGCTCTATCATTGAAAAATACAATGATAAAATGAACAAACTTCAAGGAAAGTGGAAAAACAACGGTGTTTACCACCGTATAACCACGGAAGGAACACCAGTACACTTCCGTGCAAGGCCCATGGCAGGCGAAAAACGGGCTCAGGTTAAAAATACTTTCGACAAAATGCTCACAGAGGGCATCATCGCTCCCTCCGACTCCGAATGGGCTTCTCCGCTACATTGCGTGCCCAAAAAAGATGGAACATGGAGAATCACGGGCGATTACCGATTCCTCAATGCAAAAACTAAGAAAGACGCCTACCCGCCGCCTCACATTCGCTCTTTCCAAGCGAATTTACATAATACACAAATCTATTCGACAATAGATTTAAAATCGGCATATTACCATATCCCGATGCACCCAGATGACGCTCATAAAACGGCAATTATTACCCCTTTCGGTCTCTATGAGTTTAAAAAAATGAGCATGGGTTTGGCCGGAGCGGCTCAAACATGGCAAAGGTACATGGACAGCGTCATGCGGAAATTCGATTTCGCATTTGTCTACCTAGACGACATATTGGTGGCTTCTAAAAATTACAAAGAACACATGAACCACCTCAAACAAATTTTCGACAAACTAGGAGAACACGGACTCCGAGTAGGTTTTGACAAATGCATTTTTTCAAAACCTACCGTCGATTTCCTAGGTTTCACTATCTCAAAAGAAGGGATAATTCCTAAACGAGATAAAATAGAGGCCATAGAGCAATTCCCTCGGCCAATAGACGTACGAAGCCTACGCAGATTCCTAGGTATGTGTGGTTTCTACCGAGCTTGCTCAAGTAAATTCGCTCACACAGCGCAACCTCTGTATGACTCCATTCAGTCAAACAAAAAGAATGACAAAACCCCTATCGAATGGACATCAGAGAGAGAAAAAGCTTTCAACAGCTTAAAACACGCAATGATAAAAGCTACATTGCACAATATTGCTCATCCCCACCCTACAGCGGAGTGGAGAATAGTTTGCGATGCATCCGATACACACATCGGAGCGGCACTGGAGCAGGAAATTACAGACAAACACGGCTCGAAATCTTACCAACCATTGGGATTTTTCAGTAAAGAAATTCCGGAACAATGGAAGAATAAAGCCTCGTTCGACAAAGAGATGTTCGCCGCTTATCAAGCTTGCATTCATTGGCACAATGACTTGGACGGCCGCTCTTTTCATATTTGCTCAGATCACAAGCCTCTGCTAGGCACAATGCTAAAAAAAAACGCACATTTTTCTAAAATGCGATTGAGATGGCTAACATACATCTCCCAAATGACAAGTGACATACGACACATACCCGGAGAAGACAACGTCGTAGCCGACGCACTCTCCAGACCTTTCGACCCAGTTGAAATTCAAACAAAGTCAATTTCAACCCAAACTGACGAGGGTCCGTCCGTAGCCGAAATTTCACAAATTACGGCCGCAATAGAGTGCAACCTTTTACTGCACATCTCAAATGCACAGATTCATTCTCCTCCTAACGCAGAGGACAAACTAAAACTCACACGAGTTGAATTCCCTCAAGGAGAGATTTGGTGTAACCTGGACTTAGGACACCCAAGACCTTATATTCCGAACGAAATAAGGCACGAAATAATCAGCCAAATTCACAGTTTGGGACACCCGGGCATACACTCTACAGTGTATAAGGTAAAACAGAGATATTTTTGGCACGGCCTTCGTGCGGATGTCTCCAACTGGGTCCGGGCATGCGAGACTTGCCAACGAGCAAAAATCACTCGCTCCGTGAAGCTCCCTTACTCCGAATTTGAAACGGCTACCAAATTCTCCCATGTACACGTTGACATTACCGGACCCTTACCTTTAGCTAAAGGAGGGAAGCGTTACATCCTAATGATGGTCGATAGAGCGACGGGTTGGCTAGAGGCAGTCCCTCTTAACAACATCGAAACGTCCACTATCACAAACGCCTTTATAAATATTTGGGTAGCCTCAAAAGGTGTACCTAAATACATTACAAGTGACCAGGGCACACAATTCGAATCAGACCTATTTCATTCCATTATGGAACGTCTCGGAGTAAAACATACTCACACGTTGCCATACAAACCGTCAACAAACGGAATGGTGGAACGCAGAAATAGGTCCTTGAAAGAGGCTCTCAAAGCACAGGACGAACATTGGCTCGACGCCCTTCCGAAAGTACTACTCGCCATGCGTACGGCAGTAGACCCAGCAACGGAAACTACGCCCTTCCAAAAAGTTTATGGAATTGACGTGCCGCTCCCAGGCGACATATTCGTAACTTCTACGAACATTTCCGAGCCTCTCTTTTTCCGATCTACGCATATCAGGCATAATAATACGAAATATGCCGTCAACATGCCCAAAAATTTAGATACATGTACACATGTCTATATAAGAGTGCCCACACAGCTCTCCTCTTTGCAATGTCCTTACACAGGACCATTCAAAGTTGTTAAAAGAGATAAGTTTTCGGTTACAGTGCAAATTGGCGAACACACAAAAAAGGTTCCCAAACAGCAAATCAAACCAGCTTACACTCTAAACACAGACGAAGCTGTTTCACTAAGCACAAATCAGGCAGAAAATAAGGAGGAGACTCCCCGAAAATCCGCCAGAGGGCGCGTCCCCTCTACCAAATTCGACGAGAGGTGGGTGACTGCGCTCGAAGCAGGCCACGCCCACTTTTCTCGGGTAGGAGCAGTGGGAGATATAAATACGGAGCGCCCCGGGCCCGGAGCTCATACCAATCTTGACTATGGCAGCATCACACCACGCAAGAAGACATGATGACGGAAGAAGTAGAGAATTTCCTCCTTGCGGAGGAAATTCCTGCGCCCATCGGCCCGCTCCCGCCTTCACCCGAGAAGAAGAGACCGGCAGACGCCAGCGCTCCCAGGGAGATAATTTGGAGAACGCCAGCCGCGTTCACGCAGCCAGCTCCACCCGCTCAGCAGCTGCCCAAAGCTCCACCCGCTCACCAGCTGCCCACTACGCCACGCAAGTGGATCAGCTCGGGCGACGTCCCCGTGCCTCGTTGGGACGAGATGAGCGCAGCGGGGTGGACGTCACCGGAACCAGCTCCTCCGCAACGACCCAGCCGCGGCCGCGGGCCAAACCCTCGCGGGTTTGGTACCCGTCGGCAGAGCTCGGGCCGGCCACGGACGCCCCGCGGCGCTCGCCGAAACCGGCGAGGCCGGGGCTCACACCAGGCGCGGGACGAGAGGCCTGCACCTCCGCCTCCGCCCCAAATGGTGAGGGTATCATACGGAGAATTCCGTATGGACCTCCCAGTTCTCCCCAACCGGCGTCGTCGTTAATAACACGACGTCTTGGGGGGGCGCCTGTGGTGAAAACCACCCCCTCTTTTCAACAGCCCTTTTCAGGGCTACCAAAAAGAGGTAGACATGGCACACAAACGTTTATAAGACGTCGAGTTATAACTCCGTCAAACAAAATATTTCACCAGAGAGAAAATGCGATATTCTCTCTCAATAATGAAATATTATCAAATAACATACAAGGCGACCTCCCTAAACACTTACTGGGCGAGAGAGACGCGACAAGTATTTCGAACCAAGTCGCCTTGAATGAGAAAACTCAAACAGACAATCAAATGTCCTCTAGAACTAACAAGGACGGTTCTAGCAAGCCTACACGCCAATCAGAAACTCTGATTGCGCGAGAGACAATAGACGAACCAACCAGGAGGCGGCAAGCAAATTACAACCGCCTCTGGTTCAGAAGCAAAGAGGGCCGAGAGACCCAGTCTCAACAACGGACGCAGAGAAGCCACCCCGGGGACCCTGTCTCAGCGACGGACGCAGAGAAGCCACCCCCGGGGACCCCGTCTCAGAGACGGACGCGGGGAAGCCACCCCCAAAAACCAACTCAGCTATCATATTCACAGATTCTGAGAAAACAATGTGCGAGCCAATAAGGAAACACATGGTGAACTAATGAAATTAAGCGGACCAACCAGGGGGCGGCAGGAGGCGGCCACCTCCCTATAAATACCCCGCACGGAGCCCTCCGTAATTCATTCCACTCACCGCTCTCGACGACTACACTCTACCAGTACGAAGTTTCTACACGCTCTACGCTGACGACCCTTCTGCTCACGAGTTCTTCTCAGAACGGCAATTTATTGCTCACAAGGCATATCTTCTCTCCTCACAGATCTCACTTTGGCATCTACGAGTCCAGTGATCCTTTATCCTGCTCATTGCCCAACGTAGTTCTTCTGTCAGAACGCCACCCGGTACATCTATTGATATCCTCATTAGATCGTACGCCCGCTGGGACGTTCGAGACGTGTCGCCCGGGTTTCGTAGCACTAAGCTCTTAACCGACCGCCGGGGCACGCCGATAAATTACTCAGCTCATCCGCTCTAATTTATCGTCCAAGGAAGCCTTTTTCAAGGCTACAAGGTAGGACCCTGACATCCGAGCAAAGGAAAGAAGCTCTGTCAAGCGAGTCCACCTTCCAAATCCTGCATCCTATACGGAGAGGTATTAAAAACGAGTTAATCAACTCGGGTACATCGATGGAGCGCCGCCCGTCCTACTTCCTCATGCAAGAGGAAGCAGAGCACGGCGCGGTCGGGAGCTCTAGCCCACGAAGCGCTCCCTACCCGATACTCGACTCGTCCGCTGGTCCTAGCGACAGACAAAGGCTCGATTCTCGCGAAGAGATCGCCTTACTACCTAACATATCCGTGAAGGAAACGTTAGGTCAAGCCTCACACACACAAAAGTTCGAGGATCCCTTCCAGACTCGCTCTGAAGTCAATCATCGTGATTCGACAAAGATATCTGAATATCCACGATATTCTACGCAAGGCTACCCGGCCGATCCGAGTGTCAAATTCACTCCTAACTTGCTCAAAACACAAGATACTTTTCAGTACCTCAACCAAGCCCGTTATATTCCCCCTACAGATATAAATCTTAGGCCGGAATATTACACAACGGCTCAGCACCAAACAGATCGGACCCAGCACGCACTAAGCGAGCCCAGTGCTCCACGCGGCCAATACACGAACTATCCTCAGGTTCCGCCCGCCAAGCAAGATGACCTTGGCGATTTCGCTCACATTCCTTTCGGAAATATTACGGGGACTAACCCGCATAATCAGAACATAAACGTCCCACTTGGTCTACCTACACCAAGTCAGACATATATAAATCCACTACAGAAATTTATTGTGATCATAAATTAGTGCCCAAAAAAATCATCCTTTCTTTCTTTTTCTTTTTCCAAAAGCACGATTTTTTCCTACGGAAAAACTAATTTTTATTTCAATTTGAAGGAGAATTAACGTCTATGTACTTATACATAAATGAAAAAGTGCTTGCTTCAGGACTCGTTTCGAATGCCTCAAAACCATGAAACAAATTTTTGAGAAAATTTATTTTTGTAATTTTGTTTGTTACTTGCAACGGCTTTATTTTCTACGAAAGTTCGCTAAAAATTGGTTGCTTTTCTATATATCAATACCTACTATCCAAAATATCGATGTTTCCCTCACCGATATATCGGTGTAACGATAGTGCAAAATGAAATAGCGATAGTCAATATCGATATATTTGTCTTTGATCCCCATCCCTAGTACCTACCTACCAATTGATTTAGATTCGGGCACCATGAAACTGATAGAAGACCATTTATATAGGTCCCTATAGATAGCCTACAGTGCGCAATCCCTGAAAATGTCATCAAAATCGGATGAAAACTGCAAAGATTTCTAGACACACAACAAACAGACACGTTAGTACGTGTAGGTAAGTTGTTCAAAATCTTCAAACGTAAAATGCGAGTGGATGTTTATGTTTTAATTTTGGGGAAATAAAATTTTCATCTCCCGAAATTAAAAACATTGGTTCCACCAAGTATACTACCTGTAGGTAGGCTATCTGCTATAATATCTACGCACCCCATGAATTTTTATAACACGAATGTCATCCAACGATCCAACTAAAAGTAGGCAGTTTTGTTTTGTTCCTTGATCAACTACAAAAAAAATAGGAATCCGGACATTTTCGTTCGGTACAAGTAAACACAAGTAAATTGATAATTTCATAGGGATGAGTTTGATAGAATTTCCAACTAATTCTGTCGTTACTAGATTTTTTTCAGTTTCTATTATTTTTTGCAAATAACACAACTACTCGTGTTTTTGATTAGATCCGCCTGAACGATTTGAAATTAAGCGGAAGCATTGATTTGTCGCTGTTTCTAGCGAATTGATAGTGGTTATCAACGTAGATAAGAGGTATCACTTAGCTGATAACAGCTAGCGAAAGAGAAGGAGTGAGCGGGAGAAAAACTGTCGTGCGCCGGACGGCTCCCGAGATGGATCAATAATTTCAACGTTTTCTTGAGTCTTGATATTCTAGTCCTTTTAGTTTACAAAATATTACTTATCTAGTCATTCTGTTTGTGCCCGACAATAACAACAATGCAAAGGTCGATAACTCGTTGTTTTCTTGTACGTTCGTTGGATTATTGATCGCCATTTATTTGACATCTATCGTTCTGCTCACTACAGAAAGGTAGGAAACCCATAAAAATGTTGTCCTTCTAATTACTAGTTTTTCCTATGTAGGTTCTTGCTACCTGGTTACACGGTATTCAACGTTCAATGGGACATCAAGGCATGACTTGAGGAAGTAGGTACCAACTACCTGAAGTTCATAGTAACTACCTAAAGCCTCATTTCTGAGTACACATTTAAGTATGCATACATTTTTCTTGATCCTATAAATACATTAAAAGTCATGTTCTTAGAATCTGTAAAGATGTGTTGAAAGTACCTCTACGTGCTAGTGCTCTTTGGTAAGAAGCAAATCAAATCATTGGTATGCGAGTTATTTGGCTCTGCATGCACCCTTCCCACCTTCCTAGCGGAATCAAGTATACTAATTTGATGGATGTAAACAAGATGCTTATTGAAGGTGACAATGGTGCTCAACTCAGCTCTCCATAAATTGACTGTTGGATTCAAGAAGTGGAGAAGATAGGGAGAGCAAACCTCCTCCCTATAGTTCAGAGCGTGTGTTATTAAACGTCCAAATGCCGTATCTAGCCTAACCTATCAGGTTGGGTGTTGTCAAGTGTAAAAACCATCCAACAAAGAACGAACCCTTGTTGACGCTTTCTTCCGAACAAGTTTTATTGGTTGCATGCTGTCTTTGCCGGTTCCTCTAGATCTAACAGCAAAATTTTGTGCAGGTCGACTAAAATTTTCACATTCCCTCTTCTGCCTCTTTCCGGCTGTAGGATGAGACTGTGAACGCAGGGGCTCTTTAATTGCATGGGGAGGGGGGGGGGGGGGTCCCACTGCGCAGCGCTACTTGACTTTTTTGAACCCTTTTCAGGGATATTGGCAAGGTTACAACATGTACATAACATATACCATGTCTGGCCCCATTGAACTGATTCTTCAACCCAGATTTGTGTACCTTTTCAAAACAATTTTTTTTTTCTGATATCAGTAGTATGGTGGTCCAGTTGTGTGTGTGAAGAGCACTGCTGTGTTTTCTTCTCTCTCCTCCCCTGATTGGGTTCAACTCACTATGTTGGAGTGCCTTACAGTGTTGTATTAGCAGCAGGGGCTGCTACTGATAGGAGCATAGGCTCCTGGCCAATTAAAAAAAGATGAATAAATAAAATAATAATAATGTTTCAAAATTTTAATAAGTTGGCTAGTAACAGAAAACGTGATTATGGGTGCTGCACTTGTTGAATCTACGTGCAAAACAGAGTGTAGGGAAGGTGGAATGTGGTCGAGAGGGGTGAAGGGGGGGAAGCTCACCCAACCTGACCAATCAGAAGCGAGTGGGAGCACCTGCTCGTGGTGCTCTTCCTCTGACTAAACTGCATTTCTGAGGTTTTCAGTTTGAATTGAGGCCATGTGAGATTGACAAATCAAAGAGCGCAAAGAAACCGAAGAATCGGAGTTGGAATTCTTATCGAATCGGAGTTGGATAAACAAAGCTGATTAGAGATTTTCGTCTCGTGGAGAAGTAGCGTTTTGTTCACGGCCCAGACGCCAGTCCTTGTCACAGCCACAGCTTAATTTGTCTTATTTCCTGTTCATGAGTTTTCAAAGTGTTAAAAGTTGAGGTACCTACGATGAACAACTATTCACGTTTGTCAGTGGAAGAAAAATGCTATATTCGTGAGATTGGCCACCCCTTGTCATCACTGCAGCAGGCAATGAAAACAAAAAATCGTGCAGATTCGTGCCGTACCTAAGTTCCGTGCCGAATATTATAAAAAGGTAGATTGGTTTTGTGGGATTGTGTTTCAGAATTTCTGTTTTCCATTAGAGAACATTTTTCGTGTCTATTGTTCTTATTTAGTTTCGTTTGTAATTTGAAGATGGGAAAGTTACCAATATTTATCCTATTTGCATAGGGTTGAAATTTCTATTTGGCTGAGAATAGCGCCTCTTCCACCCCCCTCGAGATAGCCCCTGCTGATCTCTGTGCACCCCCTGCATTTCAGGGCAGAAGCCTCCACAGATTAGTTGTAACTGGTCCCTACAGCAATTTGGTAGATACTGATGACGGAGTTGGCTGAGATTGTAGTGTGTTGACTAGGGTCAAGTCCTAAAGCCCCGTATACAGCGAGCGTGCTAGCATCCAGGGAGCAACTGTGGTAGTTGCACGAGGGAAGGGGTACTGTTTACACCACCAGAACATGGGGTTCAATCCGTTGCAATCATGGCACCCGCGTTGACGAAGCTAGCTGTAACTAACTGTTGCTTTCATTCTAATTTTGGATGATTTACAAAATGGAGATGTACAAAACGTGGGAATCTTAATTTCTGAGTTCGAGAAATTATAACTTACTGCTGGATGAATTAAGGGTAGACAGTGTACTTTTCAGCCGTATGTCAAAAGAGGACTTTGATTTACTGTTGAACAAAATTGAAGCAAAACCGTCAACAAAGAAGACAAACTTTCACGAGAGTGTTCGAGGCGCCCCTCCCTGTGCTATATGTTCCTCATGGAAAAGGAGCAGTTAGTACAGAAGCAAAGTGGGATTACAAAGTACACCCTTATGGACTGCAAGATACCTTCAAATTTTTTACTTACCCCACCTTACATTGGTAATTTATTCATCTGATATTCAACAAAATTCCTAGTTTTCAATGAGTTTCGCAAAAGAAGGAAAAAAACTGGTTTTTGGATAAGAAGCTTCCCCAGCTGGCAAGGGACAATCCGTAAAGAGCGTAAAAGATGGTATCTTAGTCAGGCAGAGTGCTAAGTTCCTACCTTTCCAAGTGTTACGGGTGTTGGCCAGAAGAGTAGCGATTTGCTGACACAGCGCAACCTGATTTTCTGGTCCCCGTACGTTCGGAAAAATATTAATTTACGAGCAATTCCTACCTAGCCAGTCAGGTCCAAGTTCTCACCGCGAACGTTTAGTCTCCCTGCTCCCACATGCCTCTCAAGTTTGTGGTGGAACCTCTGTACATACTCGTACTCAAATAAACAACGTTAAATAGTGGTAATATACGTGTGTGTTTACATCATAACAGCGTATACCCGAATCACCCACTATTTATTAACGTTACATAAGTTTTTCTGTGAAATTGGATTTTCTATTTTTCAGAGTTTTTCGATGGAGAAAAATGTTTCTATCAATAATTGCCCTCCCGCCTAGAGAGATGATGTCGGTTTAAAACATAAAGAATGACTTCTCTGGAATATCTTAGTACCCAATGAAATTGAAAAAAACATGACTAATGGATATATTATTGTAGTTGGTTAAGTACTTTTTTTGCTTTTTTGCACTGTTTCCGGCAATATTCGAGCGGGGAACAGTTGAAGTTAAATTTTGAACTATATTGCTTTCTCTTCTTGATGATTAAGTTTAAAAAGAGTAAATTTTGAAGAAAAAAAAAAAACATTACCTTTTGATTAATTACAATGATTTTTAGACAAATATTATTCAACCAGTTCACCTTACTACTCTTTGATAGGTCCCGAATATGACCAATGAGTTCAGTAATGGAATAAAACAGGAATCCATTGAGGAATGCTGCATAAAACAAGAGCCGCCAGACAAAGGTTGGTAAAATTATATATATATTTTTTTAATTTGTTGAATGATTATTCATTAAGAATTTCAGTAATGTTTTATCTATTAATACTTAACAAATATCGATGCTATCATAGGCTGATAGAGTTGAATCCAGAAAGTAAAAATATAGTAACTACTACAGTAAAAACCGGATAATTCTATTGTATCCATAATTTATCGTTAATATTTTATTGCTAGATGCCTCAATATCCGCCATCCTTCCTGTGGTGAAAGCTGAAGTCAAGAGTGAAAAACATGAGCCTGAACTCGAGATCTGTATTAAACCAGAACCCGATATTCAAGGTAAGATCCTTACTACATGACTAGAAACTTATTCATACCATTTTAATAAATGCAGTTACCTACCTACATAAATATTTATTTAATATGAACAGAGTCAATCATACTCCATCTTGAGTGAGTGCAACCACATGACTAAAAAGCGATACTACTGTCCAGCAAAGGGAATGCATTTTTCTCACCAGGGGAGATTTTGGCCAATTTTTTAAACTCATAAATTGACATATTACAACAAACTAAATTATTCAGAATAGTTATGTAGGTATGTGCTGGTGTGTTCCTGGTTAGACATTATGGTCAATAAGGCAGCCATCGAGTTTGACAGATTCCAGCTAGCAAAAACCGCATGAAGTTGGAGAACGGAGTGGCCTGTCTTCTACCAGAGCAAAGGACCATAAGGTCCTCCTCGCATACTAGGCAGGAACAGGATGGTAAACGCCGTAGGTAGGACACGGGATTCAGGTTGGCTGCAGCAGTCCTGTCTTAGGCCTCTCTGCACACTAGGCTGAACATCACTCAACCCCTTTCCTGAGAGAGAGAAGCGGGTGATTGAAAAGTAGACGAGTGGGTGAGGAAGTGGAACGTCGGAATCAAACGTTAGAAGATGGAGAACATACCGTCCTGTGTCTGGCTCATGTCGTAACCACTGCGTCCCTCTTAGTCTGCGCTTCTCCATACAATGACGCAGAAGCAAAAAATAAAACAAAATTTCCTCAATAAAATGCCTTATACTTTTTCTGAACGTTTCAACCTTAGCTATAGCACAGGATCACTAGTTTTCTCTCTTTATTCCTTCTTCCAACGTTTAATCCAAGGTTTTTTCCCCACTCAACCCAACTATAAATGGTGTCTCAAATCGACGTGGCCCCTCTTTATTTTTTCAATTTTAAAGTTATAAAAAAACTGAAAATGCTAAAATTTATCCTTTTACTTTGTGAGTACTATTCAATGGTAAAATTCGATTTTGATTAACACGCTCCGCATTCGGAATCTAGGTGAAATTCCATGGAAAAATTACCGATCACTCGAATTTTGAGTGAGCAAAAACGGGTGAAATTATGATCAAGTTTTGATATATAGGTAGGTAGGTATATAGAGTTTTTGAATATCACCAATTGCAACATGAAAGACACGATTTTTGAGATATCTTGTCACCTAAATGTCTGTCTTAAATCACGGAATGATGTTTATTTATTGATATTTTCAATACCAACAAGCGAAAACGTGAGAATTTCGCATTTCCCACTCATTTCCTGTCACAAAAGGTAGAAAAATTTGTTTTTTTCCAAGTTGGTGCTGCGAATAACAATGAATGCATATCACTACAGGATCCAGCATGAAATAATACCCCAAAATCATGAATGTATCACATGGGCACTCGATTATCTACAGAAACTCGATACTTGTTTCACAATCCGCTCACTATTTGTGCGTAATTGCGCGTTTTTTACCACCCTAATGTATATCTATGTCCCTAATGTATATGAGGACTTATCACACGTACATCATGAAAACCTTGCTCTTGACACAGTGTATGATAGTGTTTGGACAGAGATGATCTGGCTTCTGGCACCATGGCTTCTTTAAGGTGCAAGTGAATCCCAGCAGTCCGAAACACAGTACTTGAGCATACTGAAAACAATTCTCCCATCATTCATTCATTGTTCCGCTTTAACGACTTTTGGTCTGGAAGGCATCAGGTTTATCCATAGGTCCACTGTTGACGTTACACCACCTCCAACGAACCACCCACCACCACCAGCTACCTCAACCACCTAGTCAAACGTCCTTGTACTAGTGTATTTTCATACCGGCGGTGAGGTTATAAATATCTACTGGGCAAAAGCCCACTTTAATGAGTGGTATTTGTTTTTATCACAATACCTAATGTTAGAACCTCACCCTCAACATTTCAGATACCCTTAAACGGAAAATCTGAGACATAAACTAGAATTATCAGGTTCCTTGAAATTCCATTGTATACAGGTTTATATATATTTATCTACAATATCTCAATAAGCGAAAGTAATAATTTATTAATCGCTTTATAGATTCGTGTTCTGAAAAATACCTAGTCAATCCAAAATACCAATCTAGTCAACATGAAGGGGCACTTGAACAGGAAGATGACGTTTTTGAAGGTAGGTACAATATTCATTACTATCATTCATCATTACTACTAAAAACCGTAGGTATTGTAAAAATTAACATAATGTAATGGCTTCATAATTTTAGAAAATAAAACGTCTAAAAATCCTTATCATCAAAACCAGTTTCGGAACATACTAAAAGGATTTCAGGATTTGAGCACAGGAATTGTCTTAGAATAATCTGATACAGAATTTGAGAATCACAAAAGAAACCATGGTATCAGGGTACAACAATTTTTGTGCACAAATTATGAAAAATTTCACACCATACGCAATTTTCCTCGTTTCAGCTAGTTGTTTCATTGCACATTCTTGCCTGGCAGCCAACTGCGAGGCTGTCCACTATGTTATTACTTGCCGAACTTAGAAAAATGCTGGAAATCATTTACTTATCTTTGAGAACTACTCCGAGATTTTAATCGACTCACTTTTTGAATAGTAAAGTACTCTCCTGATTCATGGGTACTCCCCATTACATAATTTTACTAAAATATGAAATTATACATTTTTTGCTTTTTACAGCTGATGCGAGTGCCAAGTTGGAAATAACACTTCTAGTCAAGGAAGAACCTATAAAACGGGAATTTGATGAACCAAATTGTATTCAAGAGCACTTTCTCTGCCAAAATGGTAGATCACCACTGACATATTCGTGCGCTCATTGTCTTGCTACCATCGTTGGTAAACACAGGCTGAAAGCGCATGTCCAAAAGCACTTAACTACTAATCTTCTAGTCTGCCATATATGCAACTACCAAGCTCGCTGCAATGCTGTGTTACTTCGGCATATGCAAAAACATAGTAAAAACAAGAAACGACCGTACGTGTGTAGTCTTTGTGACTATAGGGCTGAGCTTAAGTGTCATTTGAATTCGCATTTACTGACGCATGGGCCAAAGACTGAATCTTGCCCTCATTGTGACTACAAGGCGTCCACGAAACACGCTCTCAGAATTCATATCAGGATCCATACTGGAGAAAAACCTTATAAATGTCCGGAATGTAACTACACAGCTAGGCAGCCATCACATATGAGATCACACAAGTTAACTCATTCGGGAGAGAGGCCTCAACAATGTCCTCATTGTGAGTTCAAATGTGCAACAAAGAGCCAAATGACGTGTCATATTCGAGGACATACTGGAGAGAAACCTTTTCAATGCCCGCATTGCGACTACAGAGCTGGTTACACCTCACATTTAAAACGGCACATAATGACTCATACAGGAGAACGCCCAAACAAATGTCCAATTTGTGATTATCGGTGTGCAGGGAACCTGAGTGCTCATTTACGAACACATGCTAAAGCGAAGAGATTTTTTTGCAATGAATGTGAATACAGTAGTGCGGAATTGTCGTCACTGAAATCTCATATGCTAAGCCACACAAAACTAAAACTGTTCTCATGTCCACATTGTGACTTTGCGTGCTCGCGAAAGTACTCGTTGACATCCCATATACGAGTACATACAGGTGAGAAACCTTATGCGTGTCCTTTTTGCGATCACCGAACGAGACAACAGACGCATCTTAAGGTTCACATTAGAGCCCATCTGGGAGAAAAACCGCATTCGTGCTCCTTATGCAATTTCCGATGCATAAGCCGTAGCTATTTGAAACAACACATGCGCCAGCACACCGGAGAGCGCCCTTACACGTGCCACTATTGTGGGTACTCCTCCGCTCATAGAATCAGCCTGCAGCAACACATCATGTTCAATCATTTCAATCAAAAGCCTTTCTCTTGTTCTCAATGTAACTACAAGACAACTGGCAAAGCACAATTGAAACGGCATGTCTTAACTCATTCTGGAGTCAAAACCCACAAATGCGATTTGTGCCCTTACAAAGGGCTAACAGCTGTAGATCTGAAAAGGCACCAAAACACACACGGTGGCCGCAAACCCAATGTCTGTCCCTTCTGCAATCACAAAACCTCGCTACAGCACACACTCCAAAATCACATCAAGCGAAAACATCTTGGATATCCTTATCCCAAACGAAAGTCTACCTCAATATCTAAAAAAGACGATACTGAATGAGCACCATGTGTACAACAACCAATACTCATTAAATGATAATACGTTTTTTGTTATTTTTTCCGACGAAGAAATGTTTTAATTGATGAAGCTCCTATTTCTTAATAAAATTTCAATTTTCTCTATAATTTTATTGTTAACTATCCTTAACATTCCTAATTGCAAATTGGAAGATTTAGTGTTGACAGCAAGGTTCCTAAATTTAAAACAAATTGCAACTCGTTAGAGAGGAAACACTACCTAACTTTTTACATGTACATCCTATTATTATGCCCTAGGTATTTCCCAACTAATTTTATCATAAAATAAATAAAAAACAGATCACGACTTCCCGGAACAATGGTAGTTTCTGAGTATGTGCGAACCTGTAATCCTTGAAGCAAACATGATTTTTTGGGATGATTTTTCAAATCTGAACCTTTGGACTTAGAAATAGATCTTAGTCTAAGCATCCGGGCGGATTACCTCCACGGAATTCCCTAATTTGGACAGAATCTGATAGAAATGTCGCGAATCCTTCAATCAGAATTTATGGCTGAGGGATACGTACTTGTTAGTTTTATATGTTAGAATGAAGACAGATGAAATTCTAAGGATACATACAGACACTAACAGCACTTTTCTACAATAATTTTCTTTCAAGGATTTTCCGTAGTTTTGGCAACAAACCAACTCCTTCCGCCTGGGCAAGACCCCACAAAAAGGAAACCACTCATCGTAGGAATGTAAGCATGATGTCAAAATAAACTGGATTAACCTTTTGCAGACGTATGGCATGTGTGACATGCACTTGTTGTCAGCTCGATTTAGACGTTCGGCATGTGAGACATGCCGCCGCTTTTATCCTCAATTACTTATTCCTTCGAACTTCTAAGTAATTTCTGGGCGGTATTTACCCATCTGATATACCTGGGCAACGAAATACTTCTATAATTCGGGCGGCAAACCTTTTTCCGCTCCCTCCATATGAATTGCCAAATGAGAAACTCGTGGAATGGATTTCCAGCTGGAAATATTACGGTTGTGATCATAATTTTTTTTCTTTTCCAACTGTTTTATTCAATCAGTCATTCAAATATTGCGAGAACCTATGTGTTTGTGAGGTTCTTGAAATATAATAAATAAGTCTTATTTTATCTAAATATTTATTTTCTCGAGTTTGTTACATTATTTGTTATACTCAATGGCAAAACGCAGGCCGAGCTTTCAAGTCTTCTGGAAGATGTCGACCTTGTTGAGGACAAATAGTTCTTATTTTTAATGGTCTTTAATTCATTTTTCATAGTTCATAATAATGGTTTGACAGATAAACACCCCAAAGTACTCTTATCAGACCAAATGGAATATACGGGTCCTGACCTTGGTGTACTCATCGCGTTCCAAATAATGTTCTACCCAAGCCATTGAGCTGAGGTAGTTGAAATTTTTGCAGCGTGCATTTAAGGTAAGTCGATTTGATCAAAATATGAAAGTGTTCAGAACCCATGAAAATGGTCCATTGAAAAACTATTAAAAGCGAGTGCCAAATCTTACCTAATTTTTAAGAGTAAAACAGTAATAATTTTAGAAGAGTTACGAAAAAATTAACTTGATCATAGGGTCCAGCTATTTCAAGTCAAGATTACAAATCAGTCGGGAAAATTTCAAAAATGTGACTCAATTTGGAACACAAACAATATTTGTAAGTGTCCAAAAATTCCAATATCGATGTAAATACCATGACGTCCAGGCTAGCTCATCATCACAGAATAACCTTCGTCCTAGTTAGCAAATGGCGGCTGGCATGTGACACATTGTCGAGCTTACCATTCAAGAGAAATTCCAATTTTTGTGTTAAGTTGAAGAGAAGAAAGAGCTGAACTGGCTGAGAGTACAGAAATGTCGTCAACAAAAAGGACTAGGCTACCTCAGTCTAATGGTTGATAAGGAAGGTAATTTATAAATAGCATGAAGAGACAGGGTCCTAAACAGACCCCTGCTTTAGCTTTATTCCACACGGTATCGCTACTTTCAACAGTGCTAACCTGTCGAAGCCGTAGTGTTTGAGTTTTAGTAAAAGGAGGTCATGACAACAACATGATACAACAACTTACGGAAATTCGCTCATAGGATCACGCTGCACGACTGGAACTTTTTTTCAATTTTTGTGCAATAGCTAATATGTTGAGATCACTGATTAACTGACCAGCCCCTCCCGTTACTCATCAATACTGATTGAATGTAGGGGAATCCCCACCCCCCATTGTGATAGGTTGAGTTCAACTCATACATGGAGTTTCCCTCTACTAATGCAGGAAATTTATGTCAACTCTAACAAGGTGTATTGTGCCTGCATACGAACAAGAGAGGCATGCAATACGCCACAATCCTCCTTTCTACCCTAAAGGCATTGATAGTGCCTTTCTGTCTTTGATGAACACCTGAACACGTACTTTCTAAGAAGTGGTAGGTATTATAGGTACTTGAATACATGCAATTACAAGAATTGTAAAAACGTTTCATTATATACTATATACAATTTTTACAATAGTTTTTTCTAATAATGTAGACATTTACAATATCCATTTGATTCAAGAGGAACTGTAGGTATACATACTGCTCCAGTAGCAACCGCATTCGTCACCTCCCACACCTGAAATATGGAAAAGTGAGCAGTGAAGTAGAAATTAACTTGCAGAGCAATATTGCATAGAAAGACTACGGACTGGGCTGGGAGAGATCTAAACTCGTACCAGGTGGGTTTAGAAATATGGTGTCTTCCAACAGTACCTACCTTTTGACCTATGATCACCTGTACCATCTGACCTTTTTATGTTCAGTTTCGACCAGTTTTATGTTAGAAAATCAGCATTTCTGAATCATTTCTTCTGAAATTCACGCTCATTTACATAGATTTCTAGACATCAGTCCATATAACTAGGTAGCTGTACCTACTTATTTTTGTTTTTTGCTTAGTTTCAATTTCGTTTATTATACAAGGCAAGTGTCACAAGAAATTTTTAAAATTACGAAATGTACACTATTTGAGTGTAATACTATTACTAGTGTACTAAAATTTATGTCCCTAAGGTCACAGATCCGTCCAGGGTGTTGCTGCCGTTCGATGATTAAAATTAGTTTGTCGGGTGATATTTACAAAATTTGCAATTAAGATAGACCTAACTATTCTTCAGATGAAGGAGAGATTATGACAACTTTTTTGTATACCTACATAAATTATCATTAATAAATGCACTAGGTAGGTACCTAAAACTGATGGTTGAAATATAAGGAATAGAAACAAAATAACGCTATATCAAATGAACGTAGAATTGAACCTATAACAAAAATGCATTCCTTGGTCTTTCAGGTAAGACTAAATTATTTTTGTAAATGGTCAGGTATCAGCCATAAACATTGCCTTGTGAACCAATCTATGTAAGGTCGTGGTTTAGCTAGCAATTTTTTGTTCTGAGTAGTATATCAATACCTTCTATCTACCTTTTGTACTCCAATTCGTTCTTGTAGGAGTGAGAAAGGAAGTCTAGTAGCAGTCGATATTATCCACATGCTTTCACTAATGATCGAACAAACTGTTCTTGTGAAAATTCCTGTTATTTTGCTCGTCAGGTGACAAATAGTCACCTTAGAACACTCTTCGAATTGAAAGAAAGAAAATGTAAATAACGGTACTCGCAAAAATAATGATTCCATGTAAACAGTCAAAATATCCTAAAAATCAAAATTGTTGACACTCAAACGTGAAATTTCCTTTCAAGCACTTCCCTGGTAATTTTACCCATCAAAGCTGTCGCTGAAAGTTTCGTCTAGGCGAGAATGGTTCAGAACGCAAACCATCTGTGGTCTAGAAGGCTTTTAGAGGGACAGAGGGAAATAAAATCATTTTTAGATCATTGACTGTTTTTGTGACACTGGCTCTCACTCCAAACTTCAAAAACCATAATGGATTTGGCAGCAAAATTTATGATAAGGTTCCCGAGCTTGCTCACCTTATATCATCAACTGTGGTGACCTTCCTTACAGTAAGGGAAGGGTCTGAAAAAACACTAATAACGGTCTACGTTAGTTACATACAAAATTAACTTACTCATCATTATATTTGAACGGCTTGGCTACTCTTCACGACTGACAGGTTTAAGACTTTTGGAGGTTGTGAGTTATTGACGATGGACCTAATAGTACTTTTCTCGAGAGTCGCATTTGACCAGAAACTGGGTCCAAACCGAAATACTTCACCTGAATCTCTTGACCAACATCGAAACCTAGAACTCGGGCATCGTTCACCTGTTGAATAAATTGAATTTTTTAGACGAAAATGAGCATTTGAAACGGGTTCACATTTATTACATTCGTGATTGAATTCACTAGAGTCGCTGGGATGAAGGAATGGTCACTAGGAACATACATTTTCTAATTCTCCCAACATTCAACACTTCTGTTGGGTAAGTCTGGCTTCATCCAACATTTATCTGTTCGAATAAGATAAATGTGTGTAGTAGTTTGCAAAAAAATATAGAGGGTGGTTTTTTAACTTCATACAATTAGGCAAGAAAGGCTCAATGAATAGTATCCAGAGTGAATGAGAGGAAATAGGGAAATTAAAGAAGAGTTCTCTTCAACGTAATTGGTGTAAGTGAAATGATACGTCATCCAACAAAGATGTTACCAAGTCCAATGAGGGGTTATAACAGCCCTAAAGTTTTATGCATATACAAATTATAAACTTTGCCTTTTTGCCACGGATTGGGATGGCAAGATTTCTGAAAATTCTTGACGGAAACACGACAAGTAAGGGACACTTTAGTTAATTTTGAAATTCCAATTTACATTTCATGAAAAACGCACCCCTTAGCTACATACGCACTCAAATTCAAAATTTCAATAATTTCTCAACGGCGATACATTTCTCAAGTCCCTAGGAGACACTTGAGTTGGATTTTCGGAATTCCTGAGTTGGATTTTCGAAATTTCGTATTTGAATTTTTATGCAAATCAAAATTGGCCTAATATAAATCATTTTAAGTATTTATTTTCTTTCAGTAGGTACCTACGTCTTATTTTGATAATGTACCGTTTAATAATCATTATAGACCAGTGATCTGCGTAGAAGGGCATCTAATACAGAATAAACCTTTGTGTGATAATTTCCAGTGTTTTTGTTCTACTTTTAAAGGAACTTTGAGTTACAATCGGCGTATAAGGATTAAATATCATCGGATCTTTCCCTTTAATAATGTACAGTACATATAGCCATACAACATTGACGAGAAATTACCTTGCGTTGATCGATTTGAGAAATGTGTAGCAAAGCTGGACGCATACCCTCGTACAGGGTTACTAACACTCCGATTTCTCGAATTTCAACAATTTTGGCGGTATAAACTCCCCCAAATTCCAGTTGAGGCTCTCGATTAGTCGTTATAAGGTTATTTATGATCTCTTTTGCTTCATCCATAGCAGCTTCGTTGGGAGCAAAGACACTGTATTTTCCAGATTCCTCTTGAAAGGTGACCTGTAAAAAGCTTATGATGTGACACACGTTCCACTGACATATTTATGTAATGCGGATGGTTCAAAGAAGGTAATGTATTCAATAATAATTATACTTTCTCAGTAACACGAATAACTGTTTTGACCCAAAGTTAGCATACGCTCAAGTTTTACTGATAGAGGTGAGATCAGTTTGGGGAAGGTGCCCATTGAAGATTAAGACTATCTTCAAAAATATTTAACTCACAATACAATAGTGATTTTACCCTTGAACAAAATGCTATGTGATGACGATAAAGCCAATATCAACAAAATATTGTCAATATTCAAATAGATATATTCTCTAAATGAGTAATGTCGGCACCTTCACGCTCAAACTCATGGACGGATTTGAACGGGATTTTTCGCAAAATGATCGGGATGGCACGGGGAAGGTTTGTGTAAGAGAAAATTTTTAAAAAACGTCCAACCAGATCATCTGACTTGTCTAAATTCTCTCCTATTCACCCTAAGAATTTGAAATTTGATAGGGTGCCTCTCTGGGACATCGAGAAACTAATAAAATGATGGGCACTTTCCTCAACAGCTGAGTGAGCTAAATTCACTCCTTTCCTCCCTAGGAACGTGAAATTTAGGGTCACTAAGACATTAAGAAACGAACGCAATGACGGGTTCCAACCAGATCAGCTGACCTAGCTAAATTCTCTCCTATTTATTTGAAGTTTGATGAGGAGCCTCATGGGACATCGGGAAACGTATAAAATTATGGGCTCTTTCCTACACGTACATGTGGATCCGTGCAACGCATGGGTAACCGGCTTCACAACCCGATTGTTTGATTTCTAGGGATCACAGAGCAACATGACTGCGACTGTTCAACATTCCACCGATTGTTTTGTTAATTATTGATAACCAGGTGCAGCTCAACCAAAAATTAGTTGCTGTTGAATTTGACCGCGGTTTTGTGCAAAAGCTAAAAAAACGCTAAAAAAAAAAAAAAAAAAACTGATATTGGCAGAAGAAAAAGACACGATGTTTTAGCAACTGTCTGCACGAAGAAACGAAGAGTTAAGCTGCCTGTACTTACGACGTCACCTACTGAGACGGATGATGCGCAACGACATCATTGCGTCCGTCAAAGCATAATTGGATGCTACTAATAAGGAACAGATAAAAATTAAGAAGCATCACTAAATTTTTGAATTGAAGCATTATGAATCATAATTATAATCCCCTGTTTGTTTACTCCTATTACAATTATCATCCTTCATACTCCGAACTTTAAACCCTTTTTCAGGGTTTCTCCTCCAGTTTATTTTATTAAATTAATAAAATGTCTTCTACAACCAATGTGGTTTTACACTTCTTCCGCTAAGCATCACGCATCGATACACTGATAATTTTTCGCCCATCTCAGTACTATATAAAATGATTAATTAGCCCAAGCAATGATAATGCAATAACGAGTTACTTTAACCAATAACTACAAAAATAATAAATCAAAGTAGCGGAATTTAACAAAGTGAAGTTTGATTTAAGTAGGTATATTTACCTGTACTCCATGATTAACTAAGAGTTTCTTCAAATGAATGCCTCCTGGCCCAATGAACTGGCCTCTCTTGTTTACTGGCACGTCGATCTGTTCAACTACAGGCATCGTAGACTTTTTGTCAATCCTATAAATCGAATGATGGATTAGTGCTGCATAATAACCACTAGGCATGGGCATAATAATGAATTTGAATTAATGCACATGACTATCCAATGAGCGTTACCCATGAGTCAGAACTGAGCTTGAAGCAAGCTTGCTCCAAGATCTTGCGTATTTTATTAATTTTATAACTAAAATTAAACCCCCCCTACCTTAAACAACATGTTAAAAGGTATAGCAGCAACAAGTTTACAACAAAGACAAGAGGATGGGTCCCCCTAACCACTGATATCAGTAAAAAGACTTATATAGAGAAAATTACATGACATACAATCTACCAAATGGAAATTGTAACACCAAGCAACCCCTACATATAAATCTAAGCTCTGACGAGGCCAATAAAGGCGAAAGCGCTTAGCTAATAAATTAATACGAGAAGCTGATCTCTCTTTCTCACCTTCATAACTAATTGGGAAACTGAAATGGTTTAGGTGAAATAGCGTTCATTAACTTAGTTTCTAAATTTACCTAAAGCACACTGATGACTTCAAATATCTTGAACTTTTTCCTCAACACATCAGCTTGAAGGTTTACTGTAACAACTTTCTAGTGTACTATTATCAATCTAAACCCTGCAAATTATTACACAAGGTTTATTATTTCAGTATTAGATGGCCATACTTCGCAGATCACTGGTCTATAATTAATAAACCCCGTTCATACATATTTATCATCGAAACTCGAGGCTTTGCGCCTCCAAATGAGTTCACTGCATTACAGCACCAGGACCCCACAATTTTACGCTTTTTAGTAAAGTTAAGGAACAAAACGATCTATGACTATGAAATCTTCCCACCAAGTAGAAGGGTTGCATACACTGTATATTGATTTGAAACTATGTTTGTTTTTTGCACATAAAATACTTAACTACAATTAATGTATTTCACTAGTTGATAAGACAAGAAATGTACATAATGTGTCTGCATAAGTGTAGGGTCCTACTGAAGATAAATTAATAAAATTAAGTAACACACCTATACTTTCCTTACACGAACTGATGATGTAGTACCGTGAATTGGCAAAACTGAGGCTGTTTTCAATATTTCAGCCCTTAATTACAAACAAATTCCAGTCATGCGGTATGGCTACGGAATGCATTTTCAAAGAAACATGGTTTTTGGATTTTTAGTTCCGCAAATACGCAAAAATTGAAACTTTTGCATATTTGTGGAACTAAAAACCCAAAAACCGCGTTTCTTTGAAAATACACCCGTAGCCATGCAACATGACTCGAATTTGTGACTTCCCCGTTTCATACTCTGTAGACTCCAAAACTGCGACTAGACGTGCAGTACGGGTAAATTTTCCGAATTCCAGCCCAATTAGGACGATTTATGTGATTGGAAGTATTTTGCTAATTACCTCCCTTAGAATATTTCCCCAAGCATGAGGGGTATCCAATATCATTTGCACCCACAAGAAGAGTAACTCCAGTGAATTTCATCAAAATCCCTCAAGCCATTTCGGAGAAAAGGCAAAAAAAATGCAAAAAACATTTTTTCTGATTTACCTATTCTGATTTTTTTTAACCCCCTAAAAACGATAATTTTAAGCTGATTTTTCCACAGTAACTAGCTCTTGGGTATAGAAACCCAACCTCGAAATTGGAATTTTTTTATGTCGTCCCGTAAGGTCACAATCGTGTACACGAGTTACACACACACACATACATACATTTTCATGAAACGTATAGATATGGGTTCAGGTTGTACAAAATACCCATTCAGGGTGCTGATTTTCAGGGTGATTGCAAGACTTTCCCTTCACCCTTCGGGTTAAGTAAGGAAAGTAAAAAGCAATGATCTGAAGCTGCTGGGACTCCTTTTACGAGAAGTTCCCTTCTAGGTAGGTAGAAGTTGTTGTGAGGGTAATTTCAATGTTACCTACCTATTAAAAACAAACTAAATAGAAAATGTCTTGATAAAAATACCTGCAACTACATATATTTTGTTTTATTGCAACTATGTGGTTAACATGTCGGCTTAGTTAAGTTGATCTTAGTCATACCTATCACCATTTCAACCGAGAATGAAGTTCAAGCTTGTCAAATTAAAGCAACTACTTTCAACTTGACTCCTCAGCAAAAACGGGACGACAAATAATACGACATATTATGAATATAAGTTGTTTGCGGTTGAAAACTGAATGATGTCTTATCAAAACAGAAATGTTCCTTTGTATAGACAACTCCCCAGCTCCTTACGGTAGCTTTTTCCTCAACATTGACTTGAAGGTTGTTCGTTAAGTTGTCTTAACAAAGTCATGGATCATACACATCGTGTATCCATTTAAGTGGTGTGATGATGTCATCAAAACTTCCGAATTCAATTAAAAATCAACAACATATGTCACAAAAAACGAAACAGATATCAACTAATCTCAATTCACATTTCAAATTTTAAAAAACAAAAAAACATGGATAACGCTCATAGGCAATGTGTCAAGGTTTTTTTCCTTTTTTACCTTCTATTTCTATTTTCCCTTGAAAATATATTAGTTATGGATTTTTGCCGTGTCCTTCGTAGGTTTAGGTGTTAAAATGAAAGTTTTATCACTTCAGATAGTGCACATCTCTACATAAATTTTGAATATTTCTCAATTTAAAAACAAATTAAACCCAGCAAATCAAACCATACTTATAAGATCATAACTAAGAGGTTCAACCTGCAGACAATGTGTGTTTCTCCACACAAATTTTCACATCTACTCCGTTTTAACATAATTGACGTAAAAAACACCTCCAAATACAAGTTATCACTGAGATGTTAAAGAGGGCTCCAAAAGCCTATATTTAAACCTGAACCAATTAATAATAAGCTCTGATGAGGCCACAAGACGGTGAAAGCGCTCAGCTAACGAATAAACCAAATTATTTCAGAAGCCTATGAAAAATTCTCTACCCTCAAACACCTAAACCTTGAAAATATATGTAAAACTGAGCTCAACACATTCGATCTCATTTGGAAATACAGTAGCTATTTAACAATCTCGTGTTGAAAGTGGAAGGTACACTGATCTTATTACGTCACAGATCCACGGGTATGAGGGGAGAAACGAGACAATCTTCAGATACCTTGTGCCCAAACCTGAAACGGTCACTTGGCAGTATATGTTATTACTCAAGCTTTCATAATTGGTTTTGAAACCCCATGGTGTGCTCCCCTGTTTTCATCTTATCAGTTGTCCGTGATTGAAGGAATAGTATAGAATAGAATTTATTGATAATGATCATTGGTGAATAGAGGGTACAATGGCATGGTACACAATAATACTGCCAGCTAATAGGTCGGAACCAGTGATGCTGGCAAGAGGCAGCCAACCTCCAATATACTAAACTGCCGCTGATAACTACGCAATATACAACTAATACATTTACATAATTCATTTTTATATATTAATCGGAATTTAAAAGAAAATAATAATCAAAATAACAGTGTCAAAAAATAAAACAATCAACATTTTTGTTTAACACATAAATGCTTTCTATTGAATGTCCAATCTCATCTATACCTAGTTTTACTAACCATGAATATATACCATTTTCTTATAAGAATCTCTACTTAATGATGGATTGAACTTCAAACAACTTGGGAAATTTTTATGAATACCATGTATAACATAATGGGGACTTTTTAGAAATATATTTTTTTTTTTTTTTGGTGTGGGTTCACAACATTTCCCAGTACCTGGAACCTTATAGGATAAGAATTCGTACTATAATATCCGGATATTTATGACAGAATAAAGCCAGTGCCTTTACAAAAAGTTGTCTCACAGTAAACTTTCGGGCTAAATTAAACACTTCTACCGTCAGGCACCTTTTTAAGGATAGCCTTTCGGACCACCACCAAGCTTTGCAAATAAGACACGTGGCACCCTCCCAAGAGCAAAATCCTAGAACTGCAAGGACGCCTGAACCAAAGGGAGTGGACAGAGTGAGCAGTTTCAAGGGATTGGAGCATAAGCGTTGGGTTTCGGATTGGATGACTCGCCTACGCTTGTACAATCAACATCTTGATGCTGATTGGTAGATTAGCCTACCGACTACCCTACTACATTCAAACGAGATTGATAAATAACCACTGCGTTTATGAATGAGATCGAATAAGTTCTGCACTCAGTTTTATGTGTACTTTCTAGAAAAAATGAAAATAAAATCATTATTTATTCTTATTCATTATTTAATTCAGTCATTTTGATCATCAATGAAACCTAACCAAAATCTAAAGCTTGAAAATATCATTCATTGTACCTTGGCTTATTAATAACTTGATTCATAATATCCAATATATCCGATTTAGCATCACATCCTTGAATTACAGCTTCCATTACTACTTTGAGTGGAAGACCGGGAATTTTAATATCTGCTTGGAGAGCTGTGATGCCTTTTTTGGTGCCAGCCAGCTTGAAGTCCATATCTCCCATATAGTCTTCAATGCCCTGAAAAAAAGGAAGAGGTATGATTAAATTGGCCTCGGTAGCTAAGTTTGATAAGGTATTTTTCTGAGCTCCCCCAGGAAAAGGCAAGTTTGAAATCTGTTGTAGTACCATGTAATTTTTGAGCACATTACCACTTGAGCCAACGAAAAAAGTCGGGGTAGCTTCCAAAGCCCACAATAATACCCATTCAGTGTTCGGTTCCTAAACCTACTATAACCAAAAATTGTAAATTAAAAAATACGATTGGGCATTTTAATCGTCTGGTACTTTTAGTTGTGATTTTGATCGGATGGGGGGGGGGGGGGGGGATCATGTTTCATGCCTCCCTGTCAAATTTCAACATCCTACAGCAAAACAACGGCGACCAGGAGACCATTAGAGTCTACAAGGAACATATCTTATCTCTTATCTTATTACATGAATGAAACTCTGTTTTGCTCCACACTATGCACTGCCAAACGGCTGAACCTATTCCATCTACGAGTGGGGGGATCTTCTTGGGTGTGTCCGAAAGAGATTGTAAGCAATTTTAAAATTTTCTACCCCCTACCAAAACTATGGGCTGGAGGGAAGTGGGACCCCCATTTAACGCGTTTTTGGCCGAGCGCTCCATCTTCTATCGGCTACCACATTGAAATTTGATTGAGAGCGCTCTTCATTGCAGCGACAAAGTTGCGTTCCTGGACCCATAGAACACGATGGTACCATCAAAATTGCCAAAAGATGCTGTATCCCTGGGGACATCATCAGAAATATGCAGAAAATATTATGTTTCTTCCCGCCTTAGACCCAGTAAATGTTGACGGTTTTTGCTCGGGTTGGTCTTTAAATGTTCATTCTCGTTCCAATTCGGTCCCATTCAAGTTTCGAGGCATGAAATTGTGCTTTACGATTGATAAACATTGTGAGAGGTCTCTCATTCGAAATTCATTTAAAAAATCGATATACGGGGAAAACAATGGTGATAAACAAGTCTGTTGGATGGTCTTCATTTACCACGAAATTCGTGAAAGACGGGGATATTTTTTTGGATATGAAGATTATATATAAACTATAAATAAAGATGGGGATATCATAAGAATGAAACTCTCTGTCCATGCTATGCACAGCATGAAAAATACGCTGGTCAAAAAATAAAAACGCCATTCAATAGCCTTCTTAGTTTTTGCTTGTCCCACACGAGGTTTCAAGAAGTGAAGGTTATAGAACCGTTCTGTTGGCTGTCAGAGCGTAACAGCTGAACGTATTTAAGGCTAGAGATGCGGGAAGCATCGGGATACGTCACAGCGTTACCTTGGTGCCCCAAGTTTCCAGCCAAGGAATACGGGTGCTTTTGCGGATGCATCATCGGTTTCGTGCCACTAAAACTCTCTAGTGGTTACATACAAAAAAAGAAGCAAAATTAATGCCATTTAAACAGATAATTAAGATGCTATGTATTGCAATCGGCCGAAACATTTCAGCTGCTAATTTCTCCATGGAATGTTATTCTTAGAAATCTGTTTTGGGACACAGTGTACTGCTAAGTATCTATTTGCATAACATACTGTACATATTCGTTATTTAATTATTTCATGTAAATAAACTGCTAGTTGTTCAAGTACCAGTGATTGCAGAGAAGAGGGGGGGAGGGGGGTCAGCCATATTTATAAACCATTATGATGATCAACTCACCAAAATATCAGTCAACACTTTGTAGTTTTCAATATGCTTTGTGTCATTTCTACTGTATCGTGTCACGAGTCCTATTGCAACACCTGCAACAGCAGCATCGATGGGGACACCTGCGTCCATAAGGGCCATACTCCCACCACATATCGAGGCCATAGAAGAGGAACCTATGTTAAATTCGTAAATAGCTTTAGAATAAATGTTTAAAAAACATAATATACAAGAAGAAGTGTACATCTGGTTATACTATTCTCGAGTAGTACACCATTAGGATAAAAGTGTTTAGAGGTTCTGCAGTATTCTAAGATTAGTTTAAAAAACGCTGCAAATTATTACACAGAGATTTAATATTTCTGTATTGTGTAGCTCTTCTACACAGAGCACCTGACTATATTATTTAAACGAATCATTAGGTAGTCCATCCAAGGTGTCGGCATAGGTGTAGACTCCTAATGAAGAGAAATTATTAAAATTAAATAACACACCTAAACTTTCCTTACACGAGCTGATGATGCAGTGCCATGAATGGGGAATTTTCATGGTTATTAATTGGTTATCAATAGAAAGATTAAGCGAGAGCTTTCCACAAAGGTGCTAAATGATGGGTATCTGACCAGTAATACGGCTCTTGAAATAATTTTGCATGATGACGTTCAAAGCCCACCCGCCAAGGGGGAACCCGCAGCTCCCTTGCACTACTACGTCATGCATGATCTTCCAAACACTTTATTGGACAAACTAAACGGTATTTTGAGCTGAAAATTGGTCTCATGGAGTTTTCAAATGTGCTGAATCCGAATCTAAGGTCAAAAGTGTGAAATTCCGATACATGAAAGTTCCCCATTGACAAAACCGTGGCAGCAGCGCATATGCCACATAATGCCCTTCACTTGCTGCAAGCCTTACACTATCTAGCAGTCATTGTTGAAACTTAGTTAGTTCCCCGAAAAATCATAGGGTCACTGCTCCATTATAGCTCATAGTGAGAGAATGGAAAATCGTACGGTTTTCCAGATGATTTCCTTCAATTTGTTGAGAAAATACATGTAAATGGCAATAAAAAAACATTACTGTTACCTTGAAAGTTTTCGAGATCTCGATTTTTCAATATTTCAGTCCTTAATTACTACTTTTTAGGGTTGATCAAAATTGATGCCAATGTTACTGGCACATCCCCGACACACATCCATAGTTTTGGAGAAAAGTCTGGATGGTCTACAGGAGACAGACAATTTTTTTTTTTTTTTTAATTTTGCTACCTCATTACCTAAGGTAGGGAAGCTTTGTGTTCTTAATTGAAGTAAAAAAAATGTATGTCCTCCAAAATTTGCTTTGTGCGTTTCAGAATGTGCTGATCAATTTTGGTTCCGTGTCTGTCTGTCAATGGTAAATCCTTGTCACGCACAAAACTATACCAAGTTTTAGTCCGATTCCAATGAAATTTTCAGGGATTGTTCGGGTTTGCTTGTAGGCGGTCCCCTACAATTTTCAATGCCATCGAATTAACAGCAGCCTGTGCACATGCGAAAACGTGAATTTCTCATAACGTCGATTTCCTATCATATGTTGGTCCGATTTCGTTCAAACTCGGTAGGTAGTTGGGTATATGTTCTAGGAAAATGCTCTATAAATTATATTGCGATTGTTCAAGTAATAACCACTGCGCATGCGCTAAACTAATATCGATTAACAAAGGCAAAACTCCAAGTCTAATGGATCGATTTTGATGAAATTTTCAGGGATTGCGCGGGTTTGTTTCTAGACGGACCCCAATAAATTTCATTGGTCTGTCCGTCACATAAATAGTGGTCTGTGTGCATGCACAAACATTAACTTCTTATAATGTCGATTTCTTATCATCTATTGGACGGATTTTGTTCAAACTCGGAGAGTAGACGGGTATATGTTCCAGAAAAATTTCTTATGAATTATCTTGCGTTTGGTGGAGCAAAACTATAGTGCATGCGCAAAACTAAAATTGATCTGAAAAAACTCCGTGACTAATGGACCGATTTTTATGAAATTTTCAGGGATCGTGCGGTTTAGCTCCTAAACGGACCCCTATATATTTCATTGCCGTTGAATTAATAGTAGTTTGTGCTATAAATTTCTTATAACGTCGATTTCTTATCATCCATTGGTCTGATTTCGTTCAAACTCTAGGTGATGCCCTTTGTATTTCATCATGTTCGCTTGTGTAGGTTTAGGCAATTTTCGCAAATGCAAACATGAATTATAGCCCTAATTTGCATTCTAGCATGTATACATATGCTATATTTTGCAGTCAATCATTTCGACTCGGACTTTGTTCTTCCACTAATATACTATATGTCTAAGATACAATGCGATAGGAAGCAATTTTTTTTTTTTTTTTTTTTTTTTTGTTGATTACAAAGGTTCATTATTGAAAATAATAAACAAATAATCTGCTTCTACCTGCCAGGCTATACTAGACATTTTCAGACCAAATTACCTTCTCTTATTTTGAATTAATCTATATTCTAAAAAAATCATGAAACGAAGATTGCATACCGTTGGACTGAAGGACTTCAGAAGTCAGTCTAATTGTGAAAGGGTAATCAGACGGTATAACAGGCCGAAGTCCCTTCTCTGCTAAAGCTCCATGCCCCACATCTCTCCTCGCGACTGGACCGAGTCTCCCCACTTCTTTGACAGCATATGGAGGAAATTCGTAGTGGAGGAAGAAATTCTTTTCTTTTAGTCCACTGAGAAAATACGTCTGAAGTATTAATATTAATCACTAAATTCACTTTTACAGAAACAATGAGATGAAATGAAAATACTATATTTGCATGATAATAGTTGTAGTTTTTATTAACATTAGATCATTCAGTAAGTGATAATCACTCAACAGATGCTTATAAAAATTTTGACTCGATGTTGGCTACCCTGCTTGTTCTGAAATATCAATCAACCTTAATAAAAATGGTAAGATATATCAACACTTTCATAAGATCAGAACGCCTAGAGTGTGAAACCTGAAATTTGCCTGTTTTCAACCTAAAAAACATTAATGAATTCAACTCAAGGTTGACAAGTAAAACAAATACTATGGGGAAAATCTCCCCTAACAATACAGCGTACAGAGTGAGGTAAAACCAAACAAACTCCTGTTCGAGAGGCAACTCTGATGAGAGCAACATACCACCAGATGCAGTAAAGAGGCGAGAGTGGTGATATAGCAGAGGGAGTCAGCAACACCAGCCAACTTCCCCATGACTCCTAACTTCACCTCCCAATCGACTTTTGCTTCCCATTACTTCCTTAGACTGCCAATAAAAGGGTTCCAAAATGTTAACCTCAGTTTATCACTGAATAACCTATGATGAACCACCAAGATGTCATTTGCTGCATTAAAGTATACTATAACTAGATGCTCTATAATCATGTATTACTAGGGGGCCACCCCCTGTAGGCTTCGCCTGCGAACCCCTGCCATTGCCTGAAGGGCCCATTTCGGCCTGACTGGCCGACCATTGCGCTATAGGGACCCTTCGTTTTTTTGAAGAAGAAAAAAAAAAAAAAAAACATGTTTTTTGACATACTTTCGCAATTTAACGAAAACGGTTTGAAATTTGGAAAACTGAGATTTTTCTGTTAGGAGATTTAGGGTTTGAATTTGATTACCAATATGTAAGCGTTTTGTTGGGTCGAAATGGGCGACCTTTTTGATCCTCATCATCATTCTCCCTGTGCAGTTTTATTATATAGAATTATTGGTCCGTAACAGAATAGGGTTTCCGCGCATAAATCCTTTCAAATTGAACCAATTAAGTTGAAACTCAACCAAATGAAAGGAGTGTTCTTAGACCAAAATGAACAACATATCTCAATTAGAACCTGAGATATCAAAGGAAAAAGCTATAAAAATGTGATTTATCTGATTTTCAATGCTTGATGACAAATCTATGCATAAATACCTCTCACTAAAAAAAAGAACCCATAAAAACAAGTTTTTAATGTAACTCTTTCTTTTTCTCATGTTCTCGGTTAATTTTATTGTTGTTTCAATATTTGTTTGTTTCTTGGCAACTGTAAATTGAAACAAAATCACATTGTTTCAAAATCACATTGATAATAACATAAATTAAATTGACAAGGAAAACCATTTAATATTTTATTGACCCTGGATTCGTTGTCATTTTATGCAGACGTTCAATAGTATATAGTATATTTAGTGGGATATAAGATAAGACATGTATTCATTGTTGAACATTCAAATTTGGTAGTCTTTCTAATTTACCAACACGTTGAACAGGTAATTTAAACATTGAGTGGAGAGTTCGTATATTTAGTATATAGTGGTATAGTGGTATATATATATATATATATATATATATATATATATATATATATATATATATATATATATATATATATATATATATATATATAATAAACACTTGTAAGGTTTCCCATATTAAATTTCAAATTTTCGAAAATTTATAGTATAACTAACTTTTTCTTCGAAAATTTGATAAATTAAAATGTACGCCAGCATGAACTCGTGTGCAAAATTTCAGATCGATTGGATATCGGGAAGTGAGTGGGTTAAAAATCGATCTGAAATTTTGTCTCAAGAAAGAAAGAAAGCAAGAGCTCAAGAAGAGAATCGAAGTTAAAAGAAAGAGTTAAAAAAAGAAGGAAATTGGCTGGATAGAACGGGCTTACAAACTTCCATTAGATTTTGTAATTTTTTTTAATAGGTACTATATAAGATACAGCCTATGAATAGTTGTCACCTTACATCTACAGAAGAATAGTGGTCTGTTCGGGCATCCACAGAGTGACCCCTCACAGACGGGGTTGTGAAAGTGAAAGTTGATAAAGCAGCCCCAGTTTGCATGGTTCGGAAGAAGCAAGTGGCCCAAAAAGCGAACGAAGAAGTGACACCTGAACAAAATGGATGCCTAACAAATGGGCATTTGATTTTTATTCTTTTTTTTTAATCCTTGTAGAGCTGTACGATTTCAATCACAAGGAAATAGCAGCATTTAGTTGAAGTTTAGTTGATTATAACCCAACACATTCATCCCACTCCCAATAAAACAAATAGAGTAAAACTGAAAACTAAGGTTATTACTAAGGTTATCATTTGCTTATACAGTGTCAAAGGCTATGGGGGCAGTGACGTATGGAGCTTCGAGTTTGTGTCCGCCTTCATTTGTTTGGGAACGGAAGCCAATTCGTGCGTTTGTTAGGTTTTCGGTTGTCATTTGTAACGGCCCAAAAATATTTGATACATCGACAGGAGTTCGAACTCGCGTCATTACAACTACGGGAAATTTCCCAGAGTTGCAACACTCCAACGATGAGGCCAGGGTGACCAAACCTCTTCGACTGTGAGAGTTATTTTCCTGGGGCGTAACATTTCCCCGGAGTCAAATACCAGCCGTCTCGGCTGGTTTGGGGTCGGACGAATGACGAAGTGAAACTGCAGGCCGCTGGCTGAGCAGATGCTCGCTGGAACAAGTCAGCAGTCTAGCGAGGTCATTGTCACGGTGTGTTTTGACTCATGTGAGTGAGGAAGTGAAAGGTGCTAACGACAGGAAATGTGATGATTACAGTATTTTGGCTTGAGAGGGATTTAATTAATTATTGTTTTGTATGATTTTGGGTCCTATTTCGACTGTGCGGCCCAAAAATATTTGATACATCGACAGGAGTTCGAACTCGCGTCGTTACAACTATGGGAAATTTCCCGAAGTTGCAACACTCTAACGATCAGAGCTATGAGGCCAGGGTGACCAAACCTCTTCGACTGTGAGAGTTATTTTCCTGGAGCGTAATACATTGTATCAGCTGACTGCGCCTTACGACCACGTACGGTCAGCTTCCGTACAAAGCAAAAACTCTCTAATGTCTCATGAAAGTGAGAAATTCTGGATCTCTGTTGAAGCGTACGTTGAATAAGTTTGAAGGACGGAAATTAAAAAACTTTTCCCTGTTGAAAATACACTGGTGAACTATTTGAAAAATAGTGATGCTATATTCATACAACAATAAACCAACTATTCTAAGAATGATTAACCAAATGAGTTGAAAATAACTTCAGTTGGCATTCTCGCACCTGATTTGACATTCTTTCATCAAGCAAAATATATTGTAAGGTAAGAGAATGTCAACTTGCGGTTTTTCCCTTAAGACGCAGCGCAGATAGGTCTCCTGACCGTAGAGTTTAGCGTTCAGGTTAGCATCAACCTGGTTTTATCCCTAGGTTTACCTTCACGGGCGTCACCGCACGGGGGACACCGTGGAAAGCAAAAACTCTCTATTGATGCAGGTTTTGTCTGAAATGTTAACATATTGAGCGTTGGGTCCATATGAGTGGGATCCAGTTGTGTAGCTCTTTCGCCCTTTTTGGTGGAATGACCCTTATAATATATAAGCTAAATAAATTTTGATTATTCCTTGGTCTTGGGGTTTCAACAGGGGTAATTTGTAGATCTGGATCAGTTATGCAGGGGTCAGTTGTGAGTCAGAGGTCAGGTGTGCGGGGGTCACTCTCGTTGAATTGTCTGTCATTTGGATGTCACTTCTGAAACGCCCAGTCTATAATGTGACTAACAATTTTCAGCATTTTGATTTTTCCATCTAGGTACCTATCTATAGTAACCCCAGCCACCAATCAACTGTGTGATTCATACATAACTAGGCTTTACCTTGTGAGCATTGATACAGGATCGACTTGTAGAACAGAGTTTTGAGAGTCAAGGGATACTGTGCACAACACCTGTGTCTGACCCCTTTGGAAAAATGCGGATCCATGAAGAGGTTTGAACAAATCTACTTTAGCAGATATATTCCTCAGCTGCGTCCTACTTCTTCCATCACACCTGCGTTCCAAATAAAAATAATGTATGGTATATACAAATGTGGGTCACAAAGCAATACACAGGAAAAGTCTCAGTGCTCAAGTAATATATAATACAGCAATAGACTTGGATCAGCAGAAGGAAACTTTAGAATGAAATTATTGCTAAGATTACCTCACATCGTTGTCTAATATCAGATCTCGAAAAACATGCTTGCAAATAGAATTGAACGCTTCACCAGCCAAATTCTCGTTAAAATTTTCAGTCTCTGATTTCATCTTCTCCAAAACATCAGTTCTGAGAGACTTGACGGCGTCATCTCGAGATAATTTATCATGGGTTGCGTTTTGAAATATTTCTTTCAATCTCATTTCAGAAAGACTTCTAATACCATTTAATAATGATTCATCAAGATCTGTGGTTGCGTATTCTCTTTTGGGTTTATTTTTTAGTTTCTGTAGCTGGCTGATGGCTTGAACTATTTTCTGGCACTCCTTAACGCCAAATTTGATGGCTTTCAGAAAATCCTGCTGAAGGATATTACTTGCAGCAGACTCTAACATCACAACCAAATTTTTGTTCATGGCCGTTACTACTAGGTTGAGGGCACTGTCGGCCATTTCTCTTCTGGTTGGGTTAACAATTAATTCACTACCAACCATCCCAATCCGAACTGCCCCAACTGGACCATTCCAAGGTATATCAGAAAGACTCAAGGCAAGCGATGAAGCGTTGATAGAAACGACTTCTGGATCGTGTACACCATCTACAGCTAAAAGGTTGCAAATGATTTGTGTCTCATAGAAATAATTAGGAGGAAAAAGTGGTCTGAGTGATCTGTCTATCAGTCGACTTGTAAGGATCTCATGTTCGGATGGAGCTGAATCTCGTCTGTGATAGTTTGTTGGGATCCTACCTGCTGCTGCAGCTTTTTGACGGTAGTCAACAGTCAGTGGCATGAAATTTGAGGTAGAGGGTTTTGTTTTGCTAACAACTGTTACCAAAACAGATGTATCCCCCAGGCGAGCCACTCCACAGCCATCAGCGAACTGCGCAAAATCTGTGGCAGACAACTGAAGATCGGCTCTGTAATGCAATTTAAAAAAACTTTAATAAGAAGTAAAAAGTATTCTTAATACAAAGGATTCTAATGAAACATATATATGTCGATGTTACAACAGCATTAAAAAATTCAACAATAAGTTTTAACCTATGGCAACCTACTACTAATCTCTCTGACATTTTAAACTCTCATTTTAATGGAGTTTGAAGAAATGTCAGCATTTTTTCGAGGTAGCAACCACATCATGAGTTCCCTGTCTGCTACGCGCTCAATGCCACTTTCCCATAAGAGAATGTTGAACTTCCCTAGACTTGACTTCGTCCATCCTAGCTCTTCGTTCTGCTACCCTTTCCTAATTGTCTATCATTTCAACTCAACGTTCCTCCACTCGTGAATTGCATAACTTGTTTTCTATGCTTACCTTAGATAAGTAAGCTAGGAAAGAGTTTCAGATTTCACTAGTTAAGTTGTAATAAACTTAGTAACATTATTATTGTACCTATTCCTTCATGGCAATACGACTAGTTTTATTTATTTTAATTATTAATTGCTATGCAATTCTTAGGCCGACCCCCAATAATTTTTTTTTTGTAACGTCCCAAACGAAATTAAAGATGATTTTAACGTACAACCGAGTAGTTGAGTAGTTGCTATAGATTTTGAATTTCAGTGTTTTTCACGTACAACCCAGCCGTTGTTAGGGGAATGAAACTTCCGCAGTTTTCATCGCACAAAAATCGTTCGCCACTCGTTGGAAAGCGCTTGATTTATGTGATAAATGTTCACATTTCAAGCTACCAATTTCCCTCTCCTTACGTACCTGGCTACATTCCAAAACTAAGTTGATTCAGGCTAAGAATTGCATAGCAAATTATCCTCGTTTTCTACGCAGTAGAAAAGAGAAAAGATCCGGCGAGGCGCGAATCGCCGAGTATATATATATATATTTAATTGCTTCAATTGCGTAGGAGCATTTACAGAATTGAAAAGATTTACAAAAATGTAAGAAAGATCGGTTAGGTACTTAAGTACATCGGATTTTTTTTTTCAAGTTGGCAAAAATAAAATCATATAGGCGGAAGGCTTGTGCGGGGGCGGTTCTAGGTAATTGCTGCTAAAAGTTACGTAACGCCATGTTTTCGTTATTAAAAAATAATTACAATAAATATGGATAGGTATATAAATATCGTAAGAAGAGAAAATAGAGATCGTAATAATGTCTATAAAAACTTATAATAAAATATTTATAGAGATCCATCGTATTTATTTTCTCCAGTTTTTGGAGGGAGACTAAAACGAGATGGTAAAGAGCTTTGAGGAGTTTGGGAACTTGGTAGATAGGTAACATTTAATAAACCTAGCTGAATGGTTTTCTGGGGGATAATAATATATATGTGTTGGAGTTCCTGGCCTTATGGGTTGTTAGTGATTCTTTCAATATATAACCAAGTGTTTGGTAAATTTAATTTCTCCCTTGATGAGAAAAACAAAAGATCATGGATATGTCTAGTACTTACTACTCAATTGTATACCAACCATGTAGTGCCTTCTTTTCACAAGATTATTCCATTATGGTTACAAAACAATATTAGTTTTTAACTTAAGAGTAATAAATCAGCATTCCTTGACACTACAATGGCTTAGAAGTCATGAAATGTCGTGGTAAAATGAGAGCATTCCAAAAAGTGGCGAACGATTTTCCTACTATGAAAACTATGGGAGTTACTGTTCCCTAGTAACGCCTTGGTTGTACGTGAAAATCAATAGAAAATGTGCCGGTCGGGAAAAAAAGTGTCGGTCGGGAAAAAAAGTGTCGCGAAAAATTCCTTGACCCCCAGCCAAAAGACATATCCATGTCAAAAGATATTGCGCGAGTTTTGCAGTTACGCAAATTTTAGGGACTAAATTTTAATTTCTCCCTTGATGGGAAAAACAAAAGATCATGGATATGTCTAGTACCTACTGCTTACCAGTTGGTACCTACTACTCAATTGTATACCAACCATGTAGTGCCTTCTTTTCACAAGATTATTCCATTATGGTTACAAAACAATATTAGTGTTTAACTTAGAGTAATAAATCAGCATTCCTTGACACTAAAATGGCTTAGAGGTCATGAAATGTCGTGGTAAAATGAGAGCATTCCAAAAAGTGGCGAACGATTTTCCTACTATGAAAACTATGGGAGTTACTCTTCCCTAGTAGGTAACGCCTTGGTTGTACGTGAAAATCAATAGAAAATGTGCCGGTCGGGAAAGAAAAGTGTCGCAAAAAATTCCTTGACCCCCAGCCAAAAGACATATCTATGTCAAAATTGATTTGATTCCCCAGAGAGGCTCCCTGTCAAATTTCAACATTTACAGCGAAAAGGAGAAACTTTCGCTCAATCAGCTGACCAAGAAAGAACCTAAAATTCAAGCAATTCAATGGAATTTCTGACTGAGTATATACCTTCCATTCCCTGAAGAAAGTGTCGCTGTTCTGTAGGAGACAGTGTTTTCGAAATCAAGCATTTTAATTTCTCCCTTGATGGGAAAAACAAAAGATCATGGATATGTCTAGTACCTACTGCTTACCAGTTGGTACCTACTACTCAATTGTATACCAACCATGTAGTGCCTTCTTTTCACAAGATTATTCCATTATGGTTACAAAACAATATTAGTTTTTAACTTAGAGTAATAATTCAGCATTCGTTGACACTACAATGGCTTAGAGGTCATGAAATGTCGTGGTAAAATGAGAGCATTCCAAAAAGTGGCGAACGATTTTCCTACTATGAAAACTATGGGAGTTACTCTTCCCTAGTAGGTAACGCCTTGGTTGTACGTGAAAATCAATAGAAAATGTGCCGGTCGGGAAAAAAAGTGTCGGTCGAGAAAAAAAAGTGTCGCGAAAAATTCCTTGACCCCCAGCCAAAAGACATATCCATGTCAAAAATTTCAAATTACGTTACCAGGACTAAATCCAGACTTAACTAAAAATGCTGATTTCTCAAATAACGATTTTACTGGGTATTGAATTCCTTTTTTCATTATTAGTTATTTTCAAATTTAATTGTTGGGCTATTTCTACTGGAATTAGGTGGGTTTTATACGTTACCAAGCCAAGCCCCAAGCTATTTTACCTAATGTTATGTATCAATTAATTAGGGATGAATATATGACAGTTTCAGAATGGATAGAGTAAAAATACGTTCCTCCATCGATGAAATATACATAGGAGCTTCATTTTTTCGCCAGGTAATTAAGTAATGAGATTTTGAAATAATTTTCAATTTTTCATAAAACTAAAGAAGTTTCATTTCTCCAGAACTGCTTGGTTGTACGTGAAAATCAAAAGAAAAAAATCATAAGAAACGCTTGCATACGAGTCAGCAACACATTGGGACACTTTGTCTTTAGTTGCAGACTCGTATGTGTTGCAGACTCGTATGCAAGCTCTAAGAGCCACTCAGCTGATCCGGACGCTGGGCATCGTCAAGTAAATGTCCTAAAGAGGCTACATACGAAATTACAGCTTCCTAGAGTGTAAAGCATAGAAATTAGCTTTAAGAGCCACTCATTTGATCCGGACCCTGGGCATCGTCAAGTATGACCTAAAGAGGCTACATACGAAATTACAGCTTCCTAGAGTGTACACAATTATTCAAATAACCATGCTCATAACTAAGCTTGTTGGCCTCGCACTTCGCAGTAGTTAACATAATATGGTTGGATTAATCGAGAGCTTTCGAACGAATGGTCAACGAATTTTGTTGGATGAAAAACGTCGAAGTACCATTTCGTCCACGTAAAAAGTAGAGTAGCCATTCCTTCACTAACACACCAAAACTACTCAGTTAGGAAATACCAACCAGTCGCAAACACATCGATCAACCTAATAAAAATCTTTACTACGAAAGTTACATTTGATTTATTAAATAAAACTCACCTGTTGACAAATGAAACATTGACACTATCAGCAGTTTTGGTGCACAATGATTTAGTTAATTTCCTGAAGGAGCAACCAAGGAACTTATGTTTTAAACTCGAATAAGTTCTTGTGAGCATTTTGATTGTGATAGATGCCAAAATTACAATTACTCGATGGATAGTTACACTACTTTCACGAGGTAGAGAACCCGGTGGTCACAATTACGTTTCACTTTTCATGCCCATTTCGAAGGCTACCTATCTTTTAGAGAAACAATTCTGAGAGAAGTGTCATATTTTCGAACAGATTGAAGGCATATTTAGAATTAGAACTTCTTAAAAACAATCATTAAACTAAAAATCGGACGAAAAACTAATATCCTGCCAATAAGTAGAGGTCGGCGGTGAGCTCGTGTGTGCAGAAGGCGGCAAGGTTACAAGTTGTGTTACTTTAAATTTTACCTTGTGAATTTGTGCACCCAGAAGACTTCACTAGTAAAACATGGAAGGTATCCAGCTATGAAACTTTGAGGAGAAGAATAAAGGAATAATTATTTTACCATTTTAGCGAATTGTAGAAAATGAAGCTACTGCAATAGCTCAAACAATTTTTAAATCAAAATTTTTGAAAAATTCCTCCAAGGAAATCCGTTTTGAGGCATTCGGAAACTATTCCTAAATTTTGAAATTTTTAATATGGATTTTCACTATTTTTGTCATTTCAGGCAATAACTATCATTAGGATTCAGATGAAAATTCCGTCAAACTTTCCAAATGAAAGGTTGAGTTCATTGGTCAGCTCTTTTTGATCACATTAAATTGGTCAAATTTCAAAAATGTGCTAAAAAAATCACTAAAAAGTGGCTGAAAACTCAAATTGTTGTTTATATTTTTTAGTAGAATTTTCCTGCTCCTTATTGGAAAAGGCTCTTGCCCGGTTGCACTGCCCTCTGAATGGTTTTCAATAGGGGGGAATTTGAGACATTGGGCCACTTTTTGTTTCTCCACACATAATAAGCTTTATCGCTCATTCTTTCTTGCTACAAATATCTTGAATCATTACTCTAATAACATATCACTTTAGAAGATGTAGAAATACATTGTAGACTTACTTAGTTGGAGTGGAAATGCTGAAAAGTTTGTGGCCATAGGTATTTAGATATTGCTTTCAATCAATGAGACGACTTGGAGGTTTTCAACTTAATTGAGTTATCAGGCGTAGGTATTGCAATGAAATAAAAAATGAACACTATAACAAACCATTGTTTACCAAGGCCCTCACGCTATTGTTTTGTGCCTAAAATCAAAGCACCCATTATGAATATTACTGAATGATGGAATGGGTGATTGTAACTCATCTTTGCGACATTGAGGTGGATTAGCACTGAAGCAATGACTAAGCACATTATTGTCATTATCATTAAAATTCAAAGTGCAAAAGTTTTAGCCAATTTTCATACAAACTGAAGCTACGAGTATGTTCAGCCATTCCAAAACCCCCAACATCTACAAGGTTCGCTGGGCCAGTAGTAGGTATTCTATCTTAAGTATGCTGGTATGCCCAATCCAGATGGAATTGTAAGTTATGACAAAACAAAGTTCCAATTAAAAGATTTCATCTCCCTCGAAAAACTAAAAGAAATTAATAGGTACCTTCAATAAAATAAATAAAACTCCACAGACTATGAAATATCACATGACCGGATGGCTTTTTTACAAGAGTGTTAGAGCTCTACAATGTCACAAGCCATACTCGCATCAGGCTAGACAACAGCTTTCCAATTACAAACTGGTCAGTACACACTGACTGTAATTCTGAGTAGGATACGGTCGGGCTGGCGGACGGAGTATGTGGTGGGAGATGGGAGAGGCGAGTGGACTAGAGCCATAAACACCACCCTTTCTGAAAAACCATGGTACCTTAAAAATAGATCCCTGACAAATAGACAGATTACATTCATCAACAGTCTACTATCAGGTTATGCCAACAATAATTTATTTAAATATCGCATGGGAGTCACTGATAGCCCACTCTCCGACAAGTGTAACGACGGTGCTGTACGATCCGTTGAGCATGTATTAAACGAGTGCACATCATATCAACGTACTCTCAGCAGCATCCTTGACTGCTCAATACGAGAATATCTGAAACAGGGGCTAGATGACACTAAGAAATTGGTGGAACTCACAAAAATTTATGCTCCTATTTAATAAAAGCAGAGAACATTGAGTAAAGAGCAGGGAGAGATGATCATAATGCTGCAAAAAAAAAAAACACAAGGTGAGGATTACTTATAAAGCGCTAACTAGCAACACAACAAAGGGCTGACAGAATTAAAATATGTATTAAGGATACAACTCACAGAAGAAAGAAGAATAAAATGAAGGATTGGTAAAGCCACTAAGAGGACAGAAGAACTACTTACTAAATCAGAATCATAGCACAACAACTAGTGACCACACGGCTCGATCACGGTCAGAAACCAGAGAAGACAGACAGACAATGAAGCAGGAATCACCACCACCTTGAATCTTATCATGGTTTATGTTGTGCGTTGTGGTCTCGTGATAAGTTTCAGCTATGTGAAAACTTTTTAAATTATTATTTTTTTTGTGATTTGAGGTCTTGAAAGTTTAAAACTCTTAGCCATAGGGATACTGTGGATATAATTTCTCGGAGCATTGTTGCATTAGAACCAACTAAACATGGTTTCAAATCAAGCACCGTTCGCCCTAGAACAGCAACTAATCAGTGGACTCATTCAGAACAGGGAAACAACCGAAATATGGGAAAGACGGAAGAAAGAACATGAAGAGCTGAAAAGTAATTTATCATTTTATTCAGATAAAATGAAACATAAAATTTTTGCACCACTGGGTAAAAAAGCTATGATGAAAGCCGAGTTAATTCACACGAACGAGATAACAGTTTCGTTAGGGTTGGGATGGTTTGTTAAAGTTTCAGGTAAAGACGCCTTAGAAATTTGTAACCGAAGAATCAGAGAGTGTGATGAAGTATTGAAAAAATGCAAAGCTGAAAGGACTTTATATGAGGGTAGAAGAGATGCCAAACTTAGAAATGAGGCTTTTGGTGGGAAAGAAATAATTGAGCAATTTGATGAAAAGGAAGAGGAGAAATGGCGACACGAACATAGAGAGAAGGTGAAGAAGCATAAAAAGGAACTGGCTGATGTGAAGGATAAAGTAAAACATACGACTACGGAAACGGAAGAGGATCTGTGGAAGCTTTTGGACATGTTGGAGTTGAGAGAAGAGCTGGAGGATGAGTTGTCTAGATTGGGAGAAGATAATGAGGAAGACGATGACATGGATGAAGATTCGGATGATTCTGAGGAATCGGAGGGAGATGAATACGACACTGGAGAAAACGGTTTGGATGAACAGCCCAAGACGACGGGGAAACACGTGCGGTTTGGACTGGACCCTGTTGCAGAAGTGTACGAATCTCCCGATTTACCACTTGAAGAACCGAAGTTGGTCAAACCCACCGCTGTGAAAGACGAAATTTCTGAAACCAAGCCAACTTCAGGAGAGACCGTTCCAAGGGCATCGAGAGTTGCGAGTAAATTCAAGAAATCCCGACAGAATTAAGGCAAGTTTGTGATTTATTGATTAATGTAATCAATGGAACTGCTTAGGTACTGAATTTTATTATTTCGCTGTTCAATTTATTATTTTCTCCTAAAGTAACGTAATATAATTTGGTTCCTCGACTTCCCCGTCAGCTTTCATTAAGCAGTGGAAAAAAAAAAAAGTGATTGCAGTATGTAGCAGAATAGTAAATAATTATGAAATAGTATCCAAATCAGACTGTGATCTAGTTAAGATGTGCTCGTTAAATATAGCTTAGCGATTGCATAAACATTGTACCTACCTACGTGAAACCAATATTGTTCAGGACGATTTAATACGTAAAATGCGAGTGGGATGTTTTGTTAGCACCTCACTAAAGTGATCCCAGAGCTTCTGCTACTTATGTGGACTTTGAAGCAAAACGTACAGGTGTCTAGTGTTTCAGATTGTTCCAAGCTAATATGGTCAAGCTGCATTTTTCCTTAGACCATCATCCAATCATTACTTTAACCACCCATTTGTTCTAATTCCATCTAAGAAATGTCAAAATTCAAAGAATGAAATCAAATGAGAAATACTCAGGTATCCTCCTTACTCTAGTAGGAATTAATTTTGTTTCAAATTCAGTAATATCAAGTGCCTGATCAATATTATAGTTGAATGTACGATGCGTACTATTTGTAAATGCTTTAAACCTTCTGAGTTGAAATAAGTGGAAAGGACCATAGTTTTTCTTTCCACTACGACTGACTTTTGTCTATAGCCACTTAAGTATGGTGTAATTTTGTACGATTCTGGCGAATAACAAATTGTGTTTTACATGATTTTGAGTTCGAATAAAATGTGTATTATTTCAACGTTTAATCATTAATGTTACCTACCTAATAATGAGAAATGAAATGTGTTTATTTCTTCAAATTGTTGGTATAGCCGCTTAGGCCATTTAGAAACGCATGAATCAAGTTTTAGCGAATTTTTGAAGAAAATTAAGCTATTGCTCTCGCCTCAAAATTTGTAGAATGTGAATTTTTGAAAAAAATTTGAGCAGAAATCCGTTTCAGGCTATTCTGAAGTTTAACGCATTTTTTAATGTATATATGTATGTGTCATTCCAGACGATAACTGTCCGTAGAATTGTGCTAGGAACTTCAAACAAATTTTAAAATGTTAAGGACACAAAACGGAAGTTCAAGTTCGTTGGCCAGCATGATCGGATTACATCTTCGGGTTGAAATTTTCAAAAATGTAGTCAAAAATTTCAAAATAGCCTGGTTTTTGCGATTTGTTGTGCGAAATAATTTTTTCAGCATACTAACATGTGGTATATTCGGAATCAGCGTAAAATTTCCTATAAGAATATGCATCAAGTTTTCAAAAATTTCAAAGTTGAAAAATCAGTCAAAAATCGAAATACTTAACAAATGCCGTTCGCTAGTAGTAAAAATCGGTAATATTTGCATGAAACATTGTCCAAATTTAGATTGAACTACTCTTATGGAAGTATCCCTGTATAACCAATCCTAGAATCATGCTGTTTAAAACGTAGGTAGTAGGTGCTTGTTTAAAAAAAAAAAGAAAGAAAAAAAGTAATCAGAACTGATGAGTTTACTCTGTGAAATATTCCGTCCTCCGATTCTCTCGGTCGCTCTCTTTAATGTTTTACGCTCAACTGTTTAAGGACTTGATGAAGCTATAATACTGACTGTGGCTTAGAAAATATCAGCCATGAAATTATGAAGAAGTTCTATTTATGTACGTACTAGCATGCAGTAATTTTCTTCAAAAATTCGCTCATGGGGTCATGCTGCATGACTGGACTTTTTTATTTATTGAACAGTTTGAAGCCCACTGTAAGATATTCCTGAGTAGGCAATAGTTTTTTCAAAATTTATTTACTTTTTTTTAAATTAAGGAAGAAAATTAAAGTTAACAAGATGGTACGTCAGCAAGAAGGTCATGTACCGAACAACATACGTAGAATAGGTACATAATTTTGTAATATACAAAAGGGGTGAATTATGTAACGAACTACAAAACACTTAATAATGGTAGATGCCGAGGTTATGGCGGTTGGTATTGCGGTACATGTTCCCATACTCTTTTCCATAATTTTCCCTCGGTGAGATTTCACATGCTTGGATACATTTAGATAGGTCGTTGGTACATCAGCAATTGACACTTGGTAGGTTGGATCTATTTTTCTGTCTGTGGCCTTGTATGTCCCTTGTAGACATAGATGTAGAGTTGATACTCGAGAAAACGTAAAAAAAAACATAGGTGAGGGTTCCATGCATGTGTTCCGTACCATTCCATACCTGCATTTGTGCCTCTGGGATTTTTTTCTAGGGTTGGATAGTGGGAGAGATCAAGAATAAGCCGTGGAAGAGAGAGAAATAAAACTTCAATTAAATTCGCAATATGATTCCGACTCTCACATCTTGAACACTTTTCATATGATTGAAAGAATAATCTTCCGAAGAGGATTACCTACTTCTTCTATTTTGTTCAATTCACCAGGAAATTCGGGTATACAGGTGATTTACTCTAAATCCCTAACTTTCAAACGTGTTGGTTGTAAAAGAATTTAGAAAACAATGTAAAAAAAACTATATTTTTAACCATACTTTTTTGTTTGTTAATATTTTAATATAATTATTGGTCTCATGTGGACTTTTGCAAGTTTCAACTTCGTTGTTCAGCACTATAAAAAATGAAGTATGGAGTCCTGAATCAATGATCTCAGAAACTTAAGATATAATTCGTTTTTTTTTTTTTTTTTTTTTTTTTTTTTTTTTTTTTTTTTTTTTTTTTTTTTGTTCTTCCATAGGTACGTTAAGCAACAACTAAAATCACGCATAAATGCATACATGTGAGCATTGTGTGATTAGCCAAAAAAACATGTACACCTAAATGTACCCCTTTTGGAACCCTCAGGTCCCCCTTTATACCACTTTTCAAGATCTCCAATACTCCTTTTTGTTGGATGGGGTCTGGCAACGCTGATTTTATGGCAATTGATTGTTCTCCAAATAATATTTCTGGTAGGTACCTAAGTATAGTAACAAATTTGTGAATTTTTCCCATTTTCTATTTTATTTATAATTATTTTTTAGTGAATTTTTGTTGAAAATGAAGCTATTGTAATGGCTCCAAAAAATTTAAAATGAAAATGTTCGAACATTTTCTTCATTGAAATTGGTTTTGGCGCATTCTGAAACGAATCCTACAGTTTAACGGTTTTTCATATATATATGTATGTGTCATTCCTGACTATAACTCTCCTTAAGATTGAGATAAAAATTCCGTTCTTGCGCCAAAAAATCAAGCTTTCCAAACGAAAGGATGAGTTCGTTGGCCAACACTTTTTGAGCACATTAAATTGGTCACATTTCAAAAAATGTACTAAAAAAATCACTAAAAATGGTTATATTTATAGTCAATAAAAGATGGTCAACAACGAACTAGTATGCTAAAAAATATGCAGAATAATGTACTTGAATTTCATTAATATTTGCAGAAACATCAATTAAAAAGGTGAAAAATGACTAGAAATTCAATATCTGTTTTGAATCTTGGAATATTATTTAGAACTAGTTTATTTTCCATGTAGTTGGTGGTTAACGATTCTTTGCCCTCAAAGTGCTCAAATTTCAAAACAATGTAACATTATATCATACTATAATCTACAAAAAATTCGCTCATATATGATCATGCTGCATGACTGGAACTTTTTGTTTAATAGACTTTATAGCACATTTTGATTTAAAAAAAACGGAAGTTAGTGAAAAACGTTGTCTATTTCCACGAAAAATAAAGAGTTACACTGTTAAATCGATTTCGACGGTTAGGCCATCATCAGTAACAAACAATAACTGAAGATACATTAGAAAGGACATAGCTTTTATAGTAACAGGTGAAGGGAGATTGAATCAGATTGGTCAAGAGAAAGGAAAGGGGCAAGAGGTACAACCAATGAAGTGCGAACAAGGTGACGGGGGATTATAGCTAATTAGATGAAGTGAAAGGGGGAAATAACTGAATATGGTTTCAACATTGTGAAGGGATAATTCCAAGCTTTATAAAAATGGACCTATTAGTGGTGAAATATATTGAGGTATATCCTCATTTAAACATTTACCAGATCTGTCACTTTTGATAATTTCGAATTTTTCAAGTACATTCAACATACCTCCCTTCGGACAAAAATGAAGAAATTCTACAAACTGTCTATCTGTCAAATCAAAATTGTAACTATGATTGGATTCCTTAAGGTTTTTTGCAAATGTAGACTTACCCTTATTTTCCCTGAAATCCTCCTGATGCTCGTCTATTCTTTCCCTGAATTTCCTACCAGTTTGACCGCAATATTCGTAGCCACAAGAACATTTTAGTTTACAAACCCCACTTTTATCCTGAACATTGATTTTGTTCTTAACGGATCCTAGTAATGCTTTAAGACTATTTTTAGTTCTAAAACCTACTTTGTAACCTCTCGATGATAGAATTTTTGCCGATTTTATCGATTGTATCGAAATTTTCCCATAATAAGGTATACTTATCCATTGCTTTTCTTCTAAATTTACATCTTCCCTAGCCAGATTGGAAACTTTTTCCCTACTCTTTTTCCTAAGAACATTATCCCATATGGTATCAACGAGATCTCCTCCATATCCGTTACTAGCCGCTATGCTTTTGATAATGGATTTTTCTTTTGATAAATTTTGTTCACTCATTGGAATAGACAGTGCTCGGTTAATCATACTATGGAAGGCTGCATGCTTATGGACTAAAGGGTGATTTGAAGTACTATGGATGGTTATATCGCTATATGTATCTTTTCTATAAATTGAAAAATCATGCTTTTCGTTTACCAAAGAAATGGATAGATCTAAAAAATTGAGTTTATTTCCGCCGAATTCGAGGGTAAATTTGATAAAGGGATCAATCAATCAGGGATCAACAACAATAACTTATTGTTTGTTACTGATGATGGCCTAAACCGTCGAAATCGATTTAACATTGTAACTCTTTATTTTTCGTGGAAATAGACAACGTTTTTCACTAACTTCCGTTTTTAAATGGGTTTCCACAACTTCGTCGCGAGTGATTTAGTTCGTATCAGTTCTGCAAGTCGAGCAGAAATCGCGAGTTGGTTTATAAAATTGAAGATACGTATAGCTTTAGCGGAAAGGAACATTTGGTTCAATCAACAGTGTATTTCTAAATGTGTGATTCCAAATTTTGTACGAATCCAATGTAAGCACCCTTCAGGTGCTGCAGTCCGAATTATTAATGAGGCACAAATCAAGCTTGTGAGAAGTGAACTCCATCGTTGGTATAGTGTTCGTGATATTGCCCGGGAGAAACTGTACTATATGTTTCAAGAACTCACCGCCCGCTACACTTCCGCTGAATGGGAACTTATCGAGCAGTATGCAGTTGAAGCCGCATGGAAGAAAGGATCGGCAAAAAAGAAGATTCTGCAAGGTAAATTACAACAACTTTTGAAGACTAAAAAGCCAGTCCCTAAGACTCCAGCTCCACTAACAAGGTCTCACCCATTCTTCAAGAAAGTGGAGAACCTGTCTGATGTCGTATTTTCCCCGGCAGAAGTATCCCTTCTTGAGAAAGGGTTGAAGCATAACCCATGTTTCTCCCTTGGAAATCCTGCGACTCGGGACTTAGCATTTTCCGTCGAGGCTACGAATGGACCATCTGTCACCAAGACCCTATGTGCAGAAGAGATCCAGTCCTCATCGAGATCACCAGGACCACCACCCGGGAAGGAGGAAACGGTTGCAGCTGGTCTAAAGAAGAAGTTTTACCAGAAAAATATTGTGGCCCTCAAAGCAGATAAAGGTAATACAACTGTCATCTTAAATAAGCAAGATTATGTTTCGAAAACTGTAAAATTTCTAGAAGATAATAATTGTTCAAATCTTTCATCTGACCCAACTTCAAAATTTCAAAGATTAATTCGAAAAGTAGTTCACCAATCAGAAGATAGTTTACTAAAAAATATGTACATTCCAAGTTTTGTAGAAATGAACCCTCATGCGCCTAGGTTATCTTGTCTCCCTAAAATTCATAAGGAAGGAGTGCCGATGAGACCAGTGGTGTCTTATATCGGAGCTCCCGCTTACAAATTGGCTAAAAAACTCAATATTTTATTTAGAAACAAAATCAACTTTCGACCTCAACATACTGTACTAAATTCCTATGATTTGGTCTCTAAAATTAAGGACATTCGGATGCCTCCAAATGCTAAACTTGCATCTTTTGACGTGGTTAGTCTGTTCACCAATATCGATGTAACTAGATGCAAAGATGTGGTGTGCAGGCTGATTCACGCCTCTAAACTTAATATTTTCGAAAAGGACGAATTGTTTAATTTGATGTCTATTTGTATGGATCAAAATTATTTTTTATTTGAGGGGAAATGTTATACACAGCCAGGGGTTGCTATGGGTTCTCCGTTATCTCCTCTGCTTGCAGATATTTACATGGATTATCTTGAGCAACAAATATTTACAACTTGTAGCACAAATGATCTTCTTTATTGGTATAGATATGTCGATGATATCGTCATTCTATGGAAGGGCACAGAAAGACAACTAAATTCTTTTCACGAAAAAATCAATAAATTAGATCCCTTTATCAAATTTACCCTCGAATTCGGCGGAAATAAACTCAATTTTTTAGATCTATCCATTTCTTTGGTAAACGAAAAGCATGATTTTTCAATTTATAGAAAAGATACATATAGCGATATAACCATCCATAGTACTTCAAATCACCCTTTAGTCCATAAGCATGCAGCCTTCCATAGTATGATTAACCGAGCACTGTCTATTCCAATGAGTGAACAAAATTTATCAAAAGAAAAATCCATTATCAAAAGCATAGCGGCTAGTAACGGATATGGAGGAGATCTCGTTGATACCATATGGGATAATGTTCTTAGGAAAAAGAGTAGGGAAAAAGTTTCCAATCTGGCTAGGGAAGATGTAAATTTAGAAGAAAAGCAATGGATAAGTATACCTTATTATGGGAAAATTTCGGATAAAATCGGCAAAATTCTATCATCGAGAGGTTACAAAGTAGGTTTTAGAACTAAAAATAGTCTTAAATCATTACTAGGATCCGTTAAGAGCAAAATCAATGTTCAGGATAAAAGTGGGGTTTATAAACTAATATGTTCTTGTGGCTACGAATATTGCGGTCAAACTGGTAGGAAATTCAGGGAAAGAATAGATTTCAGGGAAAATAAGGGTAAGTCTACATTTGCGAAACATCTTAAGGAATCCAATCATAGTTACAATTTTGATTTGACAGATAGACAGTTTGTAGAATTTCTTCATTTTTGTCCGAAGGGAGGTATGTTGAATGTACTTGAAAAATTCGAAATTATCAAAAGTGACAGATCTGGTAAATGTTTAAATGAGGATATACCTCAATATATTTCACCACTAATAGGTCCATTTTTATAAAGCTTGGAATTATCCCTTCACAATGTTGAAACCATATTCAGTTATTTCCCCCTTTCACTTCATCTAATTAGCTATAATCCCCCGTCACCTTGTTCGCACTTCATTGGTTGTACCTCTTGCCCCTTTCCTTTCTCTTGACCAATGGGATTCAATCTCCCTTCACCTGTTACTATAAAAGCTATGTCCTTTCTAATGTATCTTCAGTTATTGTTTGTTACTGATGATGGCCTAACCGTCGAAATCGATTTAACAGTGTAACTCTTTATTTTTCGTGGAAATAGACAACGTTTTTTCACTAACTTCCGTTTTTAAATGGGTTTCCACAACTTCGTCGCGAGTGATTTAGTTCACATTTTGATTAATTTCAAGTACATATTCATGCTTAGTTGTTTGCAAAAACAGTTCTGAATGCTCAAATTCATACTTTTCCCCGACCAATTGCAATACCTTGACAAACTTGTGTCCTTTCCTGCCAGAACCATCGTCTACCGTGGTAACCATAACCTACCGGAAGATCGACTCCCAGCCACTCACATCAGTAACTATAAGTTTTTCCCATTGGCCAATGTTTGTAGGTAATCACCATGTTAATATTATAATTGCAAGAATAATTAGGCAGACACGTTGCTGTCTTACCACATTGCGCAAAAGTAATGCAGTCATGATATTTGGTATAGAGCACCCATCCGATATAGATATTAGTTACTCACGCCCACAAGCACATAGGAGAGGTAACAGTCACATTGTATGTGTATTTTTCCTTTAGCCAAAGTCACTCTTTGTTGCGTAATCGTGATTGTTCAACAGAAACACATTCTTCAACTACAAGCCAAGTCATAAGACAGTACCTATTGAATAAGTCAGCTTTTGTATAAAGTCACCCATGTCTAAAATAATAACATATATGTAACACATTTCCTATTCCATGGAAACAGTTCTAAAGTAACACATTTTCAAATAGCACTGAACCTATTTCTTCTAGTTTGAAGTCGTATGTCTAAAATCACGGCCATAAGCCAATCAGCCATATTCTTGTTGTACAAGTTATTTACTTTAGCAACTTCATATTCCATTGATATTGTTTGTCGAAGTAACGGAGTAACTTTGAAAGTCACGTATTAATCTCGCCACAGTAACTAAAGCATTTTAGTTATTATTTGTTTGTTAAAAGCTCTAGTAATTATACAACCTTTTTAAGGTAACTCCACTTTTATTACCCTGACACTCTCTTGCAAAAGTAACGAAGCATGCTTGCATTAAATTAGGCCTTTGGTTTGAATATAGTAACTAATGAGGAGTCACCTTCAGTGACTTCTGAGAGTAACAGGTATCACAATAAGAGTCTTCAACTCGTTGCTCATTTGGAGTAACGCCCAGAAAGATGCACTTTTCAGCTGAAGTCATGCAGAACTTCTAGACACTGCCTGACAAGACTCCCAGTCACAACTACCGTAAGTGATACATATTGTTACCAGTAAGTACATTTGCGATTGTGGTCAACTAGTTCCTTTCAGTTCTGCCTTACAAGTCCTCCAACAGAAACCCCTATACTACCCGGGTAACTCCCCAAAGTAACGTGTCCCCACAATATTCAGTTTTTCATCAATCCCCTTCTAACACCAACAATTCTAGTTTGATAGGGATATCAACAACTTTTATAGGTACCTAGGTACTTAAGTGTTCCTTCCTATTGACACAGTTGTAATACAGTGAGTTGAAGATAGCCCATTATCCCCGGTAATTCATCTCATCCACAACTGGTACCACATGAACACCCCAAGTAGGCCCTCTAGTGAAGTAACTGCAGCAGTCCACCCCTCAAGCAGCTATTTCATGGCAAGAGTGTTCCCATCTTCAATGGTAACATCTTTCCACAACATAGTGACTACTTGGTAACACCCCCCTGTTTTGATCATCCCCCAGTTTCCTGTGTTTCTAACCATTGGAACCTCCCAGCAATAGGTACATGGTAGCAACAGTGAAAGTTTTATTCCTCTGCTGTTACCCTTGATGTACGATCACGGTAACTATAGCTTCGTTCTCAGTGCGCGTTCTGGGAGTTCGGAACGGTTCTGGGCAAGCGCAGTAGAGTTTTGTCGTTCGCAGTGCCAGAACGCCCAGTTCCGGAACGCCAAGAACGCCGAGTTCTGCGTTCGCAGTGTCTTCGGAACCCAGTTCCGAACGGTTCTGACAGTTCCCGTTTTTTTTCGGAACTGTGAGAACTCGAACGCAAGGACGTAGTTAACGCATGCGCATTTCACTATTTTTCGGATCTCGTGGAATAAACAACTTTCGTCTTCATCGACTTTATTCATTAAACAACCTTATATCGTTTTATTTCGCTTCAACGATCATAACAATTTCAGATTCGAAATGTCAACTAGCTCGTCAAGTACAGATAGCGATAATTTCGACGATGGTGTTCCGTGGTTTTTAGACGATGAGGACGAGATCGAAGTTATAGTTGGATCTCGTCTACATCCAAGAAACTCAAATTTTTTTTGAGAAAATCGTGCCAAGGTTTGACGACGAAGAGTTCGTTTACCACTTTAGAATAAGCCGTGGGCTCGCGGAAGCGTTAGCCCACCGTTTTCAGGCCAGCACCCTCTACCATCACCACTTCGGTCATTATGGCAAGGTATGGCAAAAAAAAGTTCCAGTCATGCAGCATGATCGTACGAGCGAATCTCGTAAATTATCTCAGTACCTATATTACGTTAGGTACATAGTTTTGAAATTAGAACACTTTGAAATCGTAATAACCAACATTATGGCAACAAAATTCGTTCTAAATAATAATCTGCGACTCAAAAAAGATTTGGGAATTTTAGCTTTTAACATGTATCATGTTTTAGCCCTGGGGTCCTAGCGAATTTTGCGAGTCAATTTTTTTCCGCGCACGAAATTAATTACAGTGATTTCCGCCTACAACCGAGTCGTTGCTAGGGAAATGGTACTTCGTCGTTTTTCATCCCACAAAATTCGTTGACCATTCGTTCGAAAGCTCTCGATTTATCCAACAATATTATGTTAACTACGGCGAAGTGCGTGTCCAACAAACTGAGTTATGAGCATGGTTATATAAATAATTGTTTACACACAGGTGATCATTCTCAATAATTGATATTGTGAACATGATTGCAACCGCTTGTTAATTTCTGATGTTTTCATAGAATTTCGAATCAATATCGAGGAGAAAACATGATACATGGTTGAAATTTTTGGTTCTAGAACAGAAATAAGTTTTTATGTTATAAATGGGTATAGTAAACAGTGCCGCTTGTTTTGGGGAGCTTTTATCGATTTTCAGCAAATAATAATGAAATGTAAGTAGTAAAGGGATTTTTATCTCAATCCTAAGGATAGTTATCTTCTGGAATCTTCTGGTTACAAACAACACAGGTTATTCCACTTCCAAGTTCTGAAATCGTTCGCAGTGCAGAACGCGGTTCCACAAGTTCCGGAACTCCTCGGGACTCCCCGTCCCAGTTCTCATGAGTTCGAGAACTGTTAGAACGCGCACTGAGAACGAAGCTCTTATTGGAGTCACAACCTCTGAGTAACTTCTATCTCTATTTCCCTCCTCCTCCTTCCACTAGAACTAGCTTACAACATAAATATAATACGAAAATTCCACATAAGATCATGCTGCATGACTGGAACTTTAAAGCTTTTTCAATGCTTAATTCAAATACGTGTGTCTGGCTTAGCGAGTTACCTGTTGGATAAAGGAAGTGAAATTAATTTAAATGTACCCCTTTTTCAATTGAACGGTTATAATCAACAAATTATGCTGCTTTAAAAATAAGGTATTCATCTCTGCTTTCATTTTAAAGGCAAAGGAATGTTCAGTATTATATTGGATTTTTCAAATTGATCCTCAGGAAGTTGGGGAAAACTGGTTGTTATATAAATAAATATAGGTTGAAATTGATGAATTTCATTAAGTTCATTGAAATTGATTAGTCAACAGATATGTTTTGATTCAGAAATTGCTTTATAGTGGAGTTTATTACAGGTACCATAGAACGGGGAAACGAACAGTGCTGCCAACCCGCTTCAGCAAAAAATCCCCCCCAAATTCACGAAAAAATTCCCAGGAAAAACCAGTAAACCCCCCATATTTAAGGTGCCGTTAAAAGCGATTTTGGACACAATATTGATCACAAATTGAATTATTAAATAGGTAATAAAAGGTCGCATAACAAGGAAAACAATGTGAAAGAAATTAAATAGCGGATTATTACAAAAAAAAAAAAAACTCCGTTACCAACAGTAGTCAGGTACTTATGGTGAATCATGTTGTCAATAAAAGAAAAACTTGATGGTTAACTTTCACACGAGTAATAAATTTGAATAAGTTAAGATCAACTTAACATAGATCACCAAAAAAATGTAAGCCAGCAAGTATAGCTAGAAAGTAAAATAGGAAAAAATACAAGTACACCCACAGTACATAATGTACAGAGTGGCCGAAAAGTCCCTTTACACTGAATATAAGTTTTATAGGTAATAAGTAAAACCATTAGAATTTTTGTTAATCACAAATTTATTGACAATTACTTAATAGTGAACAAGAAAATTAGTCCAAAACGTCGGTGTGCATACCTCCGTGGTCTCGGCACAGCTTGATTCGACGCCATGTTCTTTTACTCATTCGTCGCAGCATCTCGGGTGTGACTCGTCCAAACGCCGCCCTTACTCCTTCTCTCAGCTCGTCATTTGTGACATACCGCTGTTTCCTCACCTCTTCCTTGATAAAACCCCACAGTGCGTTGTCAGCTGTCGTCAGGTCGGGGCTCCTTGGAGGCCAGGGCATTGGGGCAGGACAGTTCGCAGATCCTCGTCCAATCCATCGGTCTGGCAGGAGTTCATTCAGGCGGCGGCGAACACTCAGCGCAAAGTGTGGCGGAGCACCATCCTGCTGCAAAATAACTGTTTCCTGGATTTCATTGGCGAACGTGCAATGGAAGCTTCCACAGCAGCGCAGGTTTCGACTCGAGTAATCGGTCGTCCACTTCTGGGCGCGTCGAGAACGGATCCCGTTGCAAACACCTTCTTTTCCCACGCTATTAATGTTTGCCGGGACGGTGAAGGTTTCCCAAACCGCACTGCAAAGTCATTCATGATTTCCTCCATTGTTTTTCTGTTGTGAGGACGCTCATGCACCCACACAGAAGCAACCAAACGCTCCTCGACACTAAACACACTGGTGTCCGCCATCTTGTCTGGCTCAGATTTGGACTGAGACTGAGGGGGCGTCGGCGACCTTGGGCTGAGCCCTCGTGGCGGGGTGGAGGCGGGGGAGGGGTTTCACTTTCTCCCACCACTGCGCCCTTACCCCACACGTGTCAGTATCAGCCGTCGTTCCGTTTATAACAGTGTAAAACGTAATAACAAATTGTGTAAAGGGACTTTTCGGCCACTCTGTACATAGATTCATTTATTTTTTCTCCAAAATTTTGGAGAAAATAATTTTTCTTAGAGGTTCAAACTCCATCCTTTTCCATTTACATCTTCTCTAACTCTCATTCTGTAACTGACGTTCGTGCCTGACATTATCCGTTCGTATCATTTGCCTTTGTTCTGAGAATGAACTACTGGAGGAATCATTTTTTCATTTGTATTTATGGTGAAATTCACCTTTGATTCGTATGTGGGGCAGTAAAAAAAAAAAAAAAAAAAAAAAATAGAAATTAAGGATTGTCAGTGAAGCTCAGAAATCCCCTCCCACACTTCATCCCCCTCGGGCTCCGAGAGCCCTTAAAAATCGGCCAAATGGTGATGAATCTCCCGCGTTGGCAGCACTGGAAACGAATCACAAGGGGCAACGAGCTTATAATAGGATGGAGAGGACAGGTCGTAGAGGGGAAGAAGCCACTTGAGACTCCGCCTTGTTAGGGGCAGAAACCAGGTAGCCAATAAAATAATGATAACGATGAAATGAGGTTTTATAACAGTGTTGGAGTTTACGATTGTAGGCTCCGCCCCTTCGAGAAAACTGGCTTCATGAGCTCCCACAGTTTAACAGACACATGCCCTCTCTATCCTATTATAAGCTCTTTGACAAGGGGTGATACAAATCTGCCCTCCAATTTTTTTTTAAGTATCCGATTACCCTGGTTTTTCGAACCACGAGATGTTCTTCAGAATCTCTGCTTGATAATGAGTATCTTATCTGTTGTTATCAGAACGATGTCATCTGCTTACTCGCGATTCCAAATAAGATCGCGAGCCTAGCGGCGGAGAAATGAACTAAGTAGATCCTGACTCCGACTCTTGAAAATTGTATCTGTTCCTAACATTCTTTGAGAAGTCTTCTTCTCTCGTTTTATTTCCATTCGTTTTTTTCTGTGACGAAGAAAGAGTCTGAGGTGCTTGAAGCATTCTAAATTTTGAAAATACAGTGATATACCTTGACCCTAATTAGAAATCGTTTTTGGTTAGATGGTCAAATGGTGCCTTCCTTCCCCTAATTAAGTAGAGTTACCTATGTAACTAAATACATACCTAACATTATACGCAAAAGTTTTGAAGTTTACCTTACTGTGAATGATGATTGGTAGAATAGTAACTGTGAAGCTGAATATGTAGCCATGTCAGAAACTTGTAAAGAATTGATTACCTAGTGTTCAAAATTTATGGGAATTTTTGATGGGAGTTAAATTCTTTCCTACTTTAAAGTGTGACTGTGCTCCTGCATGATTGAGTCGCAAATGCCAAATGATGTCAAGGTCAGTAACATATCTTTAAGGAATATGACAGGAAATATGAAATCAAGCAAATTTGAATTTAAAAAATCAACCAGAACACAAGAGCCTCTCCTTTGTTTCACGAACTGACGTAACAAAACTACCTGGAACTTACTGTAACACAGGGATTCTGCCAACCAACATCATATATTTGTAAATGCAGTACTAGAGCTCTCTCAGGTTTTAGAAGTGCACAATGAGTGGGACGGGGCAGTTGCGGGCTGATGCGGGACTGGGTTGGTTTCGGCCTCCTCCCCTCCCATAGGTGAATTTGCGGATTGTGATTCGTGATAACCTTAGGAGAAGGGTGAACTGGGAATCACGATCTGTGAATTCACCCACAGGTTAAGAAAAGGAGAGGGGGCTGCAAATGGTCCAGTTTCGCATTGGCCTGCCTTAGCGCTGTCCTGCTCTTTCTGAACTCCTAAAACCTGAGCAATCTCTACCTACCTATTTGGTTTTCTATTGTGGTGAAAACCACCCCCTCTTTTCAACAGCCCTTTTCAGGGCTACCAAAAAGAGGTAGACACAACACAAAAATATTTATAAGACGTCGAGTTATAACTCCGTCAAACAAAATATTTCACCAGAGAAAAAATACGAAATTCTCTCTCAAAAGTGAAATATTAACTAATAACATACAAGGCGACCTCCCTAGACACTTACTGGGCGAGAGAGATGCGACAAGTATCTCGAACCAAGTCGCCTTGAACGAGAAAACTCAAACAGAAAATCAAACGTCCTCTAAAACTAGCAAGGACAATTCAAACAAGCCTACTCGCCAATCAGAAACTCTGATTACACGAGAGACAATAGGCGAACCAACCAAGAGGCGGCAAGCAACCACCTCTGGTCCAGCAGCCACCCCGGGGACCCCGTCTGAACAACGGACGCAGAGAAAACACCCGAGGTCCCCGTCTAAACTCAAGGTCGTCGGCTCCGCGACGGACGCTCGTAAGCCACCCCCGGGGACCCCGTCGCAGCGACGGACGTGGGGAAACCACCCCGGAGGACCAGCTCAGCTATCATACTCGCAGATACTGAGAAAACAATGTGCGAGCCAATGAGATTACACAGTTGAATTAACGAAATAAAGCGGACCAATCAGGAGGCGGCAGGAGGCGGCCACCTCCCTATAATTACCCCGCTCGGAGCCCTCCGAATTCATTCCACTCTCCGCTCTCGACGACTACACCTCGAAGTACGAAGATTTCTACACGCTCTACGCTGACGAACCTTCTGCTCCCGAGTTCATCTCAAGAACGGCTTCCTACTGCTTTCTACAAGGCCTACCTTCTCTCCACACAGATCTCGCATTGGCATCTACGAGTCCAGTGATTATTCATCCTGCTCATTGCCCAACGTAGTTCTTCTGTCAGGACGCCACCCGGTACATCTATTGATATTCTCATTAGATCGTACGCCCGTTGGGACGTTCCGAGACGTGTCGCCCGGGTTTCGTAGCACTAGGCTCGTCACCGACCGCTGTGGGCACGCCGGTAAATTACTCAGCTCATACGCTCTAATTTACCGTCCAAGGAAGTCTTTTTCAAGACTACAAGGTAGGACCCTGACATCCGAGCAAAGGAAAGAAGCTCTGTCAAGCGAGTCCACCTTCCAAACCCTCTATTTCTATACATAGAGGTATCGAAAACGAGTTAATAAACTCGGATATTTCGATGGAGCGCCGCCCGTCCTATTTCCTCATGCAAGGGGAGGCGGAACACGGCGCGGCCGGGCCTCTTAGCCCACGCAGCGCTACCTACCCGCTGCTCGGCCAGTCCGCTGTTCCTAGCAACGGCTCAAGGCTCGATCCTCGCGACGAGATCGCCTTCTCACCTAACGTATTCACGAAGGAAACGTTAGATCAAGCCTCACCTACACAAAAGTTCGAGGATACCTTTCAGACCCGCTCTGAAGTCAATCATTATGATTCGACAAAGATTTCCGAATATCCACGATATTCTACACAAGGCTACCCGGCCGATCCGAGTGTCAAATACACTCCAAATGTACAAAAAACAAAGGATACTTTTCAGTACCTCAACCAAGCTCAACATATTCCTCCTACAGATATAAATCTTAGGCCGGAATATTACAAAACGGCTCAGTACCAAACTGATCGAACCCAGCACCCACTATGCGAGCCCAGTGCTCCACGCGGCTGCGACACGAACTATCCCTCAGTTCATCCCGCCAAGCAAGCTGACCTTGGCGATTTCGCGCACATTCCTTACAGGAATACCTCAGGGACTAACCCGCATAATCAGAATATAAATGTCCCACTTGGTCTACCTACACCAAGTAAAACATATTTGAATCCACTACAAATGGTGACCCCGCCTTTGAACAGGCTTAACACGGAGCATTTCGTTCCCTCTTATGAAGCTAGTGGATTTCAGGGAACCACTGCGGGCGTGCAACCCCCGCCGGGCCTCTACGCCCCACATCTCACTCAACAACCCTCTACACAAATTGGCTTTCGAGCACTTTTAGAGGAAATGGGAGATTATCAAAGACCAATCTTCCAAAAGAAGAATATCGATCATGCACTCGCCGAGTTCGATCAATACTGCGTGCGAAAACACCTGAGAACGCAGAACGAATGCTTCTCAGCTATATACAAGTGGGTACCAGAAGAAATGAGGGAAGCTATCGACTCAGCTTACCTCACGGCACCCCACGCACCTTATGAAGAGGCCAAACAGCGCCTACAGCGAGAATACGGGTTGTCCTTACAGGACAGGCTCCTCGCACTCGAGGACCCCGCATCTCTCGCCAAAAAACCCAGCACCAAGTACCACGAAATGTACTCTAAAGCTGTTGGGTACTTCTCAGAGGCTCTGATCACTCAAAAGTGGATCGAAACTCTACCTATCGAAGCACGAGGTATGGTCGCAGCTCAGCCTACCACGACCGCCCGGCTCGACCTAGCTGATACGCTACACGCGTACAAAACAGAGAACCCCTCTCTCAACATACGAGGAGTAGAATCTACTCCGAAACCCATGAAAACTGGTTTCAAAAAGGCCCTCTCACAACAAGCTGAGTTCAAACCCCAACCAGTAGAGAGTAAGCCTCACAAACCGACGGCCTATGTCTGTCGAAACCACGCACGTTTCGGTAGTGAAACTCGCAAATGTGCAGACCCAGAACACTGCACTTGGAAGACAAACACTGCCTCCAAAACTAGCAAAAAGGCAGCGCCTATAAGCCAGCCTAAAACCTGGGTTTCAAACGAAAATACTCAGAGATCGGTACAAGAAAGTACCGTTCCAACCTCCGACGTAGAGAGTTCGGAAAACGAATAACTGCCAGTGTATCTGAGCCTATACACCGGCAGTCTAATGAGTATAAAAGGCTTTTTTTCAAGTGCAAACTAAATGGCACTGAATTTCTCATCGACACGGGAGCAGAAGTGAACATTCTGCCCCACAATGTCACCAAAAAATTGGGCTTAAAAATTCGTAAGTCCAACGTAAAGCTCACAGCAGCTAACGGAGCCCCTATAGACACACTAGGGCGTGCTGACACGACAATTAACATCGGCCTCGGAGACATGACCACCGATTTTATGATCACGAAAGTTGATCTAGCGATCCTCGGTATACCATTCCTCGAGTCTTGGGATATCGGAATACGGGTCAAACACAAATACATCTATAAAGATAAAATAAAAAGCTATGCCGATCAAAAAATAGCTGCAGTCATGAACAAAAAATTCACTGACGAACAAATAGCAGCTACTATCCCTCATCGTGACAACAGCCCTCAACCAGAGGACGTGCAAATCACGGAGGACGAAAACATTCGCTCTATCATTGAAAAATACAATGATAAAATGAGCAAACTTCAAGGAAAGTGGAAAAACAACGGGGTTTACCACCGTATAACCACGGAAGGAACACCAGTACACTTCCGAGCAAGACCCATGGCGGGCGAAAAACGGGCTCAAGTCAAAAGTACTTTTGACAAAATGCTTTCCGAAGGCATAATTGCACCATCAGATTCCGAATGGGCCCCCGTTACACTGTGTGCCAAAAAAAGACGGGTCATGGAGGATCACCGGCGACTACCGTTTCCTGAACGCGAAAACGAAGAAAGACGCCTACCCTCCTCCTCACATTCGCTCTTTCCAAGCGAATTTACATGATACACAAATCTATTCGACAATAGATTTAAAATCGGCATATTACCATATTCCGATGCACCCAGATGACGCTCATAAAACTGCAATTATTACACCTTTCGGTCTTTATGAGTTTAAGAAAATGAGCATGGGTTTGGCCGGAGCGGCTCAAACATGGCAAAGATACATGGACAGCATCATGCGAAAATTTGATTTCGCATTTGTATACCTAGATGACATACTGGTGGCTTCTAAAAATTATAAAGAACACATGAACCACCTCAAACAAATTTTTGACAAGCTAGGGGAACACGGACTTCGAGTAGGTTTTGATAAATGCATTTTTTCAAAACCTACCGTCGATTTCCTAGGTTTCACTATCTCGAAAGAAGGGATAATTCCTAAACGAGATAAAATAGAAGCCATAGAACAATTTCCTAGGCCAATAGACGTACGAAGTCTACGCAGATTCCTAGGTATGTGTGGTTTCTACCGAGCTTGCTCGAGTAAATTCGCTCACACGGCACAACCTCTGTATGACTTCATTCAGTCAAACAAAAAAAATGACAAAACACCTATCGAATGGACATCAGAGAGAGAAAAAGCTTTCAACAGCTTAAAACAAGCAATGTATAAAGCTACATTGCATAATATCGCTCATCCACACCCTACAGCAGAGTGGAGATTAGTCTGCGACGCATCCGACACACACATCGGAGTGGCACTGGAGCAGGAAATTACAGACAAACACGGCTCGAAATCTTACCAACCATTGGGATTTTTCAGTAAAGAAATTCCGGAACAATGGAAGAATAAAGCATCATTCGACAAAGAGATGTTCGCCGTTTACCAAGCTTGCATTCACTGGCACAACGACTTGGACGGCCGATCTTTTCATATTTGTTCAGATCACAAGCCTCTGCTAGGCACGATGCTTAAGAAAAATGCACATTTTTCTAAAATGAGATTAAGATGGCTAACATACATCTCTCAAATGACAAGTGACATTCGTCATATACCCGGAGAGAACAACGTCGTCGCCGACGCACTCTCCAGACCCTTCGATCCAGTTGAAATTCAAACAAAATCGATTTCAACCCAAACTGACGAGGGTCCACCCATAGCCGAAATTTCGCAAATTACGGCTGCAATAGAGTGCAATCTTCTACTGCACATTTCAAATGCACAAATTCGTTCTCCTCCTAACGCAGAGGACAAATTGAAACTCACACGAGTTGAATTCCCTCAAGGAGAAATTTGGTGTAACCTAGACCTAGGACACCCAAGACCTTATATTCCAAACGAAATAAGGCAAGAAATAATCAGCCAAATTCACAATTTGGGACACCCAGGTATACACTCTACAGTGTATAAAGTTAAACAAAGATATTTTTGGCACGGACTCCGTGCAGATGTCTCCAACTGGGTCCGAGCGTGCGAGACTTGCCAACGAGCAAAAATCACTCGCTCCGTGAAGCTCCCTTACTCCGAATTTGAAACGGCTAACAAATTTTCACATGTACACGTTGACATTACCGGACCCTTACCTTTAGCTAAAGGAGGGAAACGTTACATTCTAATGATGGTCGATAGAGCAACGGGTTGGCTAGAGGCAGTCCCTCTTAACAACATCGAAACAGCCACGATCACAAACGCCTTTATCAATATTTGGGTAGCTTCAAAAGGCGTACCTAAATACATCACAAGTGATCAAGGCACGCTATTCGAATCAGATCTATTTAATTCCATTATGGAACGTCTCGGAGTAAAACATACTCACACGTTACCATACAAACCGTCAACAAACGGAATGGTAGAACGCAGAAATAGATCTTTGAAAGAGGCTCTCAAAGCACAAAACGAAAATTGGCTCGACGCCCTTCCAAAAGTACTACTCGCCATGCGTACGGCAGTAGACCCAGCAACGGAAACTACACCGTTCCAAAAAGTTTACGGAATTGACGTACCACTCCCAGGAGACATTTTCGTAACTTCTACAAACCTTTCTGAGCCTCTCTTTTTCCGGCCTACGCATATTAAACATAATAATACGAAGTATGCCGTCAACATGCCCAAAAATTTGGATACATGTACACATGTCTATATCAGAGTGCCCACACAGCTCACCTCTTTGCAATGTCCTTACACGGGACCATTCAAAGTTGTTAAAAGAGATAAGTTTTCGGTTACAGTGCAAATTGGCGAACATACGAAAAAAGTTCCCAAACAGCAAATAAAACCAGCTTACACTCTAAAAACAGACGAAGCTGTGTCACTAAACAAAAATCAGGCGGAAAATAAGGAGGAAACTCCCCGAAAATCCGCCAGAAAACACGTTCCCTCTACCAAATTCGACGAGAGGTGGGTAACTGCGCTCAAAACACCCCAAGCGGCGTCGTCATGTATAACACGGCGTCTTGGGGGGGCGCCTGTGGTGAAAACCACCCCCTCTTTTCAACAGCCCTTTTCAGGGCTACCAAAAAGAGGTAGACACAACACAAAAATATTTATAAGACGTCGAGTTATAACTCCGTCAAACAAAATATTTCACCAGAGAGAAAATACGAAATTCTCTCTCAAAAGTGAAATATTAACTAATAACATACAAGGCGACCTCCCTAGACACTTACTGGGCGAGAGAGATGCGACAAGTATCTCGAACCAAGTCGCCTTGAACGAGAAAACTCAAACAGAAAATCAAACGTCCTCTAAAACTAGCAAGGACAATTCAAACAAGCCTACTCGCCAATCAGAAACACTGATTACACGAGAGACAATAGGCGAACCAACCAAGAGGCGGCAAGCAACCACCTCTGGTCCAGCAGCCACCCCGGGGACCCCGTCTGAACAACGGACGCAGAGAAAACACCCGAGGTCCCCGTCTAAACTCAAGGTCGTCGGCTCCGCGACGGACGCTCGTAAGCCACCCCCGGGGACCCCGTCGCAGCGACGGACGTGGGGAAACCACCCCGGAGGACCAGCTCAGCTATCATACTCGCAGATACTGAGAAAACAATGTGCGAGCCAATGAGATTACACAGTTGAATTAACGAAATTAAGCGGACCAATCAGGAGGCGGCAGGAGGCGGCCACCTCCCTATAATTACCCCGCTCGGAGCCCTCCGAATTCATTCCACTCTCCGCTCTCGACGACTACACCTCGAAGTACGAAGATTTCTACACGCTCTACGCTGACGAACCTTCTGCTCCCGAGTTCATCTCAAGAACGGCTTCCTACTGCTTTCTACAAGGCCTACCTTCTCTCCACACAGATCTCGCATTGGCATCTACGAGTCCAGTGATTATTCATCCTGCTCATTGCCCAACGTAGTTCTTCTGTCAGGACGCCACCCGGTACATCTATTGATATTCTCATTAGATCGTACGCCCGCTGGGACGTTCCGAGACGTGTCGCCCGGGTTTCGTAGCACTAGGCTCGTCACCGACCGCTGTGGGCACGCCGGTAAATTACTCAGCTCATACGCTCTAATTTACCGTCCAAGGAAGTCTTTTTCAAGACTACAAGGTAGGACCCTGACATCCGAGCAAAGGAAAGAAGCTCTGTCAAGCGAGTCCACCTTCCAAACCCTCTATTTCTATACATAGAGGTATCGAAAACGAGTTAATAAACTCGGATATTTCGATGGAGCGCCGCCTGTCCTATTTCCTCATGCAAGGGGAGGCGGAACACGGCGCGGCCGGGCCTCTTAGCCCACGCAGCGCTACCTACCCGCTGCTCGGCCAGTCCGCTGTTCCTAGCGACGGCTCAAGGCTCGATCCTCGCGACGAGATCGCCTTCTCACCTAACGTATTCACGAAGGAAACGTTAGATCAAGCCTCACCTACACAAAAGTTCGAGGATACCTTTCAGACCCGCTCTGAAGTCAATCATTATGATTCGACAAAGATTTCCGAATATCCACGATATTCTACACAAGGCTACCCGGCCGATCCGAGTGTCAAATACACTCCAAATGTACAAAAAACAAAGGATACTTTTCAGTACCTCAACCAAGCTCAACATATTCCTCCTACAGATATAAATCTTAGGCCGGAATATTACAAAACGGCTCAGTACCAAACTGATCGAACCCAGCACCCACTATGCGAGCCCAGTGCTCCACGCGGCTGCGACACGAACTATCCCTCAGTTCATCCCGCCAAGCAAGCTGACCTTGGCGATTTCGCTCACATTCCTTACAGGAATACCTCAGGGACTAACCCGCATAATCAGAATATAAATGTCCCACTTGGTCTACCTACACCAAGTAAAACATATTTAAATCCACTACATCTATGCTCCGGGAGATTAATGGCTTTTTTTTTAATTTATTTATCGGCTTTGATAGTACATACAGCCGTTACAAATATATCAAAAACATCACAGTATTGATATATTACGTTGTACTTTAAGTAACATTAATGGCTTGATCATCTTGAATTCAGTCACTGGCAACAAAAAAGTGTAGAGTAGGTATTTGATTTTCATAGCGCATCACCAAACCAATGTAACCTGCTGAAATCCGCAACTCCATCCTTAATTCTTTATGTAATTTTTAGTAGGTAGGTACTACATGCCTACCTGGTGCTGGTACAACAAACTGGTTAGCTGTTTTTTAATTTTTTTTAATGGTGCTTCTCCAAAGTTATCTTTTCCCCCGATCGTAGCGCTGTTTCGAAAACTTGAGTTCCAAATGACAGAATACTACATTCATATTTGGGTGCCAAAACCGCGTTATGGTACTGTATGGATGCCAGTCGTATCCTCTAAAATAAGCCTACTAAAACTACAGTGCTAAAAACTAAAGAGTGAAATAGCTTCAGGGAAACCAAAAGCTATTCCCTGGTATTTTGTTTAAAAAAAAACATTTGTTAAATTTTATAAGAGCTAGATTCTACTGCGTTCTTATCTCCACTGCGTTTTCGAAAGATCAACGCAAACCAAAAGTAAAAGTTAATTTAGTTGGATTTTCAAGTTTTTCTAGATTTTGGAACTTGATATATTTGGGGTTTGCCGGTAAAAAGCATTCAAAAGGTTTCTTGGTATTTTTCGTCGTTGTATTGGCAGCATGGCAAACGAGTAAAAGTTGGCCCATCGGCAACCATGTCCGTGGATTCTTCTTTAGTTATGGCTTAATTTTGATCAAGTTTGTGCCATGGATGCCAATATTCAAGTAAGTCGGCGTTTATTTTGACCACTTTCATGATTTTTGAAAGCTCTGTAGTTTCAGTGAGGTGTCCGCAACAAGTTTGAACGGTTTCGAACGGGAATTCGGTGGATTTCGGCTGTTGAAACTCAACCTCATCCTGAGCAAAATGTCGGTAAGGTAAACTCTCACAAAGCGGTGAAAACACGTGGGGTTTATTTGGGATTTTGTTTATTTATGGTTCTCGCAGTCATTTCTCAGTGTTTGGTTCAGTAGAGAGAACGTTGTAATAATAACCTTCGAGCCGGACTCGTGAGACATATTTCTGTATGGCCGATCGTACGTCGCATTTCCAGTGGGTGTGAAGTGGATTTCCTCTATTCTGGGAACCTGGGATAGCATTCGGGTCTATTTTTCGTAAATCTCCTATTTCGTTCAACTCTATACTTATCTAGTCTACTATAAAAATTTCCTGTTCGTGGGTAGGTACCTACTCGTCGCTAACCGTCATTGGGCCGGTTCTGCATTCCTATTGCGGTTAGGGACCTTTTGAAAAGACCTCCCCCACTTCTTTGGCTCGACTCGGAATGGGTCTCTGTAGTTTTATTTCACTAACGAATTCATTTGTTCTTCCCTCCTTGAGCTTTGGCTTTTCGTTAAATTAGTTCAAATAGGTACTCATTCCCGCATTGCAAATCATCTCAATAATTTTGCCCATTCCGACCCTTCACAAAAATAGTGCCCCTATAACCCCACCTGGCCGTACAGTTATTCCTCTGCTTTCATCCAGAGTTCCTAATTTGGTAAATTCCAGTTATGTATGTCGCAAAAGATCCTACCTATTATTTATTATTTCTCATAATGACCTTATTCTAAGTCTGCTTGTTACGTTTTCATTCCAACGAAATGACCATAAAAATTGCGTAATGACCCCATCATCTGTCCTTGGATACTTGATCATAGTATACACACACTTTATTTTCTTTGCCCACAGCTGATATACCTAATAGTTGCTTAGTGCCAGTTCACTATTCTAGTAATATCTATTATAATAGAGTTGGTGAAGTTGGGTACCACATGTATTGATTTGGTTGCTGATGCTTTACCTTAATATTGCTTCATTCTCGATCCCTTCTTTTAGATTTAGATTTATTTATTCGTCAAAAACATAACATGTGTATCAATTGTCAATGGGAGATACAGTCAAATATAATTACTATTAACTTAGCCATAGATCAAACATAAAGTGCCTGCAGCCAACAAGCGATAGAATGAATTTGAGGGCCAGTAGACTCAATCAACCCGCCCTCAGGTTAGATTGTTCAAGAAATTTGTATCTAGATAGATGAGATATCCCTACCAGATTTTCATCAAATAAGTACTAAACGTAAAAATAAGTACATAACTATTCGCTTTCCTTCAAATGGATATCCTGTCTTTCTGTAGCTATAGTGCGTACTTAGCCGTGCCTAGTGATAAATTATGAATGATTCCTTCTGTTTATGGAAGGCCAAAGTCTTCTGCATCTTATGAGAATGACACCAAAGGGAAGGCTCCGCTGAGGTGAGCCTATTAGTACCTAACTGGGCTGCCTGACGACCACAAATTCTACCACTCACGCTGTATTTTCTTCGTTTCAGTTGTTGGTAGATTCCGTTTTGTAGGGTTGGTGTTGAGTTGTTTGGATGCGTTATTGGTATTATCTAAATAAGAAAGGGGTTGGATTTGACCATCCTGAGGGTGTTCTGGAAGTTGCCCTTTGCCAACACAATGGGAAGATAAAGTTCCTTCATAGTTTGATGTTCTAGGTCGTTCCCCTTGCACAAGTATTTTTTTAAAGGGTTGGATGGTATAATCTTTGAATCTGAATTTCTGCTGGTCAGAGTTTCAATCCGAACGGTTGTATCCAAGACTGCTCTTTTGGGCGAAGTTTTGTCAAATGCTAGGATGTCAAAATAACGATGGAGGTCTAATTCTTCCAATCACTGGATCTCTTCAATATTTTCTTATGGCCGATTCGATTTGATTATCTCAATCTAATAAATCAATAAGAAAGCTCTGGGGATCTGTCGGGAGAGGATGATACTAGGATAGACCACAGGAAGAACTGAAAGACCTCGAGCTTCTGGGCATCCTTCGGTAGGGGGTGCAAACTACAGGTTTGTCGGGAGATGCATTCCCGTATCAGATCGGAATCGAACCAGAATCAATGGAACTGAAAAGGGGAGGGAATAGAGGCGTTCAGGGCTGTCAGTTCCAACTCCAGTGGTCCGAACGGTTTTTGGACTAGGTACTTCGAGGGTGGTGGGAGTCTTAAATCTGTAAAATGGGATAAGCGTGAAAACGTCTACTGCGCATGTCTCGAACTAATAGTTCTGGCAAAAATCTCAAACCACTTAAACTAGTTCTAACGGTTCTGTTCGCCTTCTCCGGACAACGAGCTTGAGGTTCGAGGTCTCCTCAGAACTGGTTATGAGTCTCTCCAAACAGCCAAAACTGGGCGTTGTCAGTCCCGGATTGCTTCTCCGGACAAACATAGTTTGATAACTGCTCTTTTATCGAAACGTATTTCATCCTTTGTGGAATTTCATTCTAATCAGTTCCCCTTTTCATTATTAATAATCTGAGTTTCTCCCGAGTTTTAACTCCACATTTCAATGTGGTGATATTAGAAAATGGGTTAGCCTCTGCTAAGCCCCCATCAAAACGGTATAATTTGCAAAGCCTATAATTTTATCAGAGATTCGAGATTTTCATTTGAAGATACAAGTAAGATGAAAGAAAAAATGTATACGTTGAAAAAAATCCCTTCTTTATAGATCTTCAACGGCATTACAACGCCAAAATTTGTTCTATGTTGTTCCTTTGTCACCTCTGTAACGCTTTTAGGTGAAGCTGCTGTTCCATTAGAACTGAGGGAATTCAAAGTAGAATTATTATTCTCAAGATCCATGTACATTTGTACCTCAGATTTCTTACTTGGATATAGGTTTCCTTCATGAGTAGAGGTACCTTGTAACTAAATGCATGCATATATTTGGGGTCCACGCTCGGTGTTTCGCAGTTTTTTAACTAGTCAAAGAGTCTTCAAGGAACAGACGGGTTGCTTTCAAGAGAGTTTTTTTTTTTTTTTTGCAATGTTGTTTTTGGAAATTAAATTGTTCGTTACCATATTTATTATACGCTCTATTTGAAAGTCGCTCTGTTTGTAGGTTGATTACAAAAGAAATTGGCCTCAGAGCTTACATGGTGGGGTATGTTGTAGTTGGTTCCACGCGGTGTGATTCCATTTCACTTGGATTAGAGTGACTCCGATTCGAATTCCAGTGTCACAGGTACATTTCGAATGAAATTAGCTTTGAGCCTACTGATCTGGGTGGTTCCACTTATTGTAAATGAGTAGGTATGTTTACTGGTTTCGGAGAGGCTCCGGTTCATATTTCGGATTCCAAGTTAAATTCCAACCGAGTTTGACCCACAACTGATATTTTGAGTTGAAAAACTGATTTCCTCACCGAATCCGTGAAAAACAGCCCCTCCTTCCCTTGTCGCGCGTAGGTTTCATGAAAACTTTCGGGAATATTTTCCTCCAAAATCAAAGTTTTCTCTCGTAAATCCTAAGTACAGGGTGATACATTTTTCTACGCAACACTAAGAAACCCATGTTGCTTCGAATTTTACTCCACTTCTATTAACCTGGAGGGGTTTGCTCACTCGTTTCCACTCAGCGAAAGTATTTTCACAATTTAGTGTTGCAATATCAAAAATGAATCTCAAAAATATTTATCACATAGCATTGAATATCTGCAAAAACTCACTGTTTCACAATTTGCGCACTTTTTAAATGGAATTGTGCTCTAAAAAATTGAGTGATGGGTCATTTTTTCATGAAATTTCACAACAAAAAAAAAAAAAAAAAAAAAAAAAAAAAATTCGGCTCTGCTATAAAAATTGGGGGGTTCTCATTCAAGTAACGATGTTACAGCGCACATACGAAAAAATGTCATATTTGAGATGTTCGGAAAATATAAGGGGGGTTACTATTTTAATTTTTCATTTTACCCATTTATAGGTAAATGAGGGGGGGTGGGGGTTGTTAGCTTTGACACCCTGTATACTAGTTTACTAGTTAGGTACATACGTATTACGCTGTCAGGGTGATTTCATTACAAAGAATAGGCAACTCGCATTCTGCACCTTTGAAACAGTCTGCGGTTTTTTTGGAACTGTCAGAACTCGAACGCAAGGACGTAGTCAACGCATGCGCATTTCACAATTTTTTGGAGCTCGTGGAGTAAACAATACTCTCTAGCTTTGGTTGTGGCGTGTACCCTGTAAAATTTTGCTTTGTTCTGATGTTCGCTGTTCTTCATTTGAATTTCTTCATCGAAATGTCAACTAGTTGCTCGTCAAGTTTAGAAAGCGATAGTTTCGACGATGGTGGTGAAGTTTCATGGTTTGTAGACGATGAGGACGAGATTAAAGTTGTAGTTGGATCTCGTCTACATCCACGAAACTCGAATTTTTTCGACAAAATTGTGCCAAGATTCGAAGACAAAGCGTTTGTATACCATTTTAGAATAAGCTGTGGGCTCGTGGAGGGGTTAGCCCACCGTTATCAGGCCAGCACCCTCTACCATTAAGCCGGTTTCACATGGAGCGGTACGAGCGTAACAACCGGAAAGACGGAAGGCCGGAAAACCCAGTGGAGGGGGTGGCGGAATGCGGCAGGGTGTTCACATGAAGCGGCACCTCGCTAAACGGAATCATATCCTTCCTACTGAAACCCTCTCTGATCTGAAACCTCTACTTGCGGTTATCAACATTCCTGTCCAATGAGGATGAAGCTTTAGGTGGACGGTACTGAGTCCCCCCCCCCCGAAACGTGGGGGTATTCCTTCAGTGCTCTCCCCTCTATTTTCAAAATAAGATTTCTCCGTTTCAAACCATTAATTTCAATTTAAAAAATATTCATAATGGAATAGTTAGGATTCTCTTCGTCATCATTGTCATTTTGAAACATTCCAAGCCCAATGAACATCAATTTTAGTTCAACAACATTGGGAGCAGCTCTAAAATTGTTGGCTAATAACAACCTTCATCCCTGTCTCCCAAAGTAACAACTAGTTACTATAACATAATGTATACAGTTGACACAGATATACTTTACGAGACCCTCTCGAACGATCAAGTTTGTCCCCCACCCCGGCAACTTCTTGGAACCGTTCCCTACAAGAAGAACTGTGAGTTCTTCAATTCCGTTCAACGCGGAGCAGCTCATGAGTCACAAATGAAAAGTCACATTTACTTTTCTAAACTGTTATGTGATCGTGTTATGAGACCACGAAACTATACACTTCATTCTGATCTACATATCCAACTAATCTGCATTTTTACTAAGGGATTGACTACTTGATGGTATGTATTTTTGAGATGGGAGCTTGCGAGCATCCAGACCACCAAACTATACACTTCATTCTGACCTACATGTCCACTAAACAGGTTGAACGGAATTGAAGAACTCAAAGTTCTTCTTGTAGGAAACGGTTCCAAGTAGTTGCCGGGGTGGGGGACAAACTTGATCGTTCTAGAGAGTCTCGTTTATTGGAATCATCCTAGTCAAGAAATTTCCCAACTACAGATTTTGATCTATTCGCGCCACTAATTAATATAATACTAATTGGATTTTTTAAAAAGAAGAACATTGGGTTTATCGAGGCAGAAAGGTTTTCTTCGCATGATTTTTCTCTCTCTTTCATTGTTTCCAAATTCCTCCGATCTGAAGCATATGGGAAATTCCCTTCATTTGTAGGGAATTCCCGCTCCGTCCTCCAACCCAAGTGATCGAACAATCTTTCTTGTGCCCCTTAGTCGAAGAGACACAGCTCTGATTATCGGCACACCCCAACACTTTGGTGTTCAGCTTGCACCACTTCTCAGCCAGCGTCCTATCCATCCTTTTATGAAAGACTCCATACTCCCGATGGACTGCATCGTCACATGAACAAATATGAGGCGTGAACGAGTCTCGAAGGTGCTCAGCTGCTCTGTCATGTTTTTGTCTGGCTGCAGACTGTGCTGTTGAGTCCCACGTTTGGGGAAGGTATGAGGCAGCGTCAGCATTTATAATGCGTGTCTCAAAAACGATTGCCTCTCCAGATTGCAGTGCTTATGCTTCACAAGTCCATTTTTAGGTGACAGAAGTTATTATATACCAGCTCGATTTCGTGAAGTGAGAATTCTATTGCAATTTTCTTGCTTATTGAAGGGAAGAAGTGAGTGGAGTTGGCACACGTTGCCATCTTCCTTTTGTCCAATGGCTCTAGTCAATCACAGAGCTTACTTTGCAATCAGCGGGCTAACCCTCTCTTCACAGCTGGGTCAAGGGCGTTTAGGGGCTAACCTCTGTTCTATTCACGCCTTATTCTCAACAGCAGTGACAATGGGAGTGATGGGAATGATGGTTCCTCCTTCAAAGGCGAAAGGCGATTAACCTGCTACACCAAGAGGCTATCCTGGGATTTAATAATCTCCAGAATATGTCAAGGAATAGCATAAGCAAGAATCGAGAAGGGGGAATTACTCATATCCATCACACAACTCAGGGGTAACCCCTGACACCCGTCATAGATTAAAAAAAGAGCAAACTTCAGGAATCGTTTCACAGAATGCCTCAAAACGGATTTCAATGAAGAAAATTTTCAAAAATTTTTTATTTTAAAATTTTCCGAGCCATTGCATTAACTTCATTTTTTATGAAAATTCGCTAAAATGGCTAAAAACGGCTAAAAATGGTTAGATTTATACGTTTTAGCAGAATATTGCTCAAATAAAGTTTATAAAATAGAACATTAAAAAATTTATTCACAAAATTATGCTGAAAAACGTATTCGAATTTCATTAAAATTTGCTATACAATTGATAAAAACTTGGGGAAAAAATTCCGTCCATTTCGTCTTAACATAACACTCTAGCACAGATGATAGAGCGAAGTGTAGAAGGATTCGTTCTTTAAAAACCAGTCATGCAGCATGATCGAATGAGCGAATTTTCGTTAGTGATGGTATTAAGTTATTGTGTTATGTTAAATTGTTTTGGAAATTGAGCTTTTTGAGTGAAAAAAAAAATGTTAGCCATTATTTTTATGGCAAAAAACCTATTCTAAATAGCAATCTGCTATTCAAAAAAACATTTTGGATTTTTAGCTTTTTTCGCAGTTTTCATCGATTGTATAGCAAAATTTTATTGAAATATAAGTAGATACCTTTTTCAGCATAATTTTATGAATAAATTTTTAATGTTCTATTTTATATTTTATAAACTTTATTTGAGCGATATTTTGCTAAAAATGATAAATTTAACAATTTTTAGCAATTTTACCCATTTTTAGTGGTTTTTTATGGAGAAACTCGTATATAACTTTTAGTTTGTATGTTCAACTTGATCTTCCAATACCTTTGAGTATACATTCAACTCAATGTATATACATTCAATTTTTCAATAATTATTAGACTTTATTTTGTTGTGAATTCAATAATGAAGACTAAGTAGTATATACCAATAATGCACCAGTTTTACGTTGTTGATTACCTACATGTTACTAATTTGATTCATCCGAAAAAGTTTCAACATGTATTGGTGTCATACCCGAAAACAATAAAGATTTGAGTGTCTATAACTGAACTATCGCGATACCTTACACCAGACTACCACAATGCCTTCATTGTTGTCTAAGACTCAGCGAGTAACTATAACTTTGATTTCATTTGGTTTTTGTATACATTTTATTGAAGTCGGTTTCAATTTTGATGTTGGTTGAAGTGGTCAATATTTATCATATCTGTTTCGAGGATCATCGAACCCGGGTGGTTGTGGAGGTTGGAGCGAGGGGTCGCGGGCATGACGTTTGCCATGTGGCACTTTGCCAGAAAATCCCCCCCCCCCCCTTTACGATTGATATAATGAATCCGTCATATATCATTGGAACTTATTGTTGACAGTTGTTAAGTCTCTTCAGGCCAGGTATGTGGCATAGCGTACGTGAGGAGTTTGTATCTACATAAAAACGGAATGAAATGAATACCGGTACCTACTGGAATCGAATTGTCAAAGTAGATTCCTTCGATATCAAATTAAGTGGAACGATGCAGATACCCGCCTACTCGAATCAGTAATACGCCAGTAATAATACTTATCAATTGTTTGTTCATCGTTAATTGAGGTACTTCAGCTTGATTTAGCCACAGATGGGATAATATTTTCTTTATTATGAATTTATGATTCTGCGTTTGTCATTGGTTTCGTCTGTTAACGTCGTAGGTGTTACATTCTTCTTCAGTTTTGAGTTTTCACTATGGTCCTCCCATGTCAACGATGCTTTTATGTACTTCTATGTATCGAACATGCTTTTATTGGGTCCCCCACCCCCTTTTCACATGTTACGACTGGCTCTCAGAGAACAGTATTTATGTGTGTAGTATGATATTTTGCTGATCGAGATTTGAAAACAGTTGATATAGTCAGAAATGAATCACTCCAGTAAGTAGTTTACAAACAAAATCATTTCCTTTTTATTTAGTATTTTTCAAAGTATGTATATCTTCCGTAGTTCCGACGATTTTGTTTTTGGGAATTTTTCTTTCTCAGTATTCGTATGGTTGTGTCTCGTCTTTTTTTCAAATACTTTTCCTCAGATTCTCTTTCTAAACCTCTTCTCGCTCCAAAACGTTCAACTGATTCGCATCTTGCTGCCAAATATCGAAAGGCCAGAGGGTTTGTAGTGTTTCAATTTCGAGTCAGGAATGTTGGGAGAGAGAGAGAGAGAGGGGGGGGGGGGGGGTTCATTAGAAGTGTTTGTTGCCTCAGTACTATCTAGGAATGATCCAGCGTTAGCCAATCAAATGAACTTCGGATCGTCTTTACTGATTTACAGTTAATTACTTACATAATGGATTTGAAAAATAGATACACAATTCACCGTGCTCTCCAATAATTCCAATATTAGTATAAAAAATCACGTGCAATGTAATACTGGTGATTGAAGTGCATGTAGTAACTTGAAATAGTTAACTATTTTAATAAGGAATGTCAGTGGATCGGAATTTGAAATTTTAGGAATCAGTTTCGAATTCAGCATTTTCCAAACCAGTGGCAATTTACAGTTCCAGACTCTAGTTTAACGGGAATAAGGTGCAGATGAGGCGTGTTATGTCACCATGTTGCGTCTCTTTCTCACTCCGAGGGTGTATGCTGTGGTGACCTCTCACGTTTTTCTCTCCTGATTTTAAGCCACTTAGGCTAATTTCTGAGTCATATTGCAAGTTATTGGAAAGCTTGTTGTTCCTTGGAAAAGTTGATATTCCTAATACCTAAGTTCAAAAGACTAAGAACAAATCACATAACATCATCTGTTTTTGTGCAGTAAAATCTCGTTGATGAACGATGCTGAAGCAGTTAGGTGTTATTGTAATCAGGTTGAAAGTGAAAATAAATAATTCCTTTGTTGTTATATTCCATCCAATGAACAAGGGTTTGAGGTTTCCCCTCATGTCAATGCATCTCATGGTTTCGCTCTATCGTCCTCTGTATTCACCATCATTTTTTAATAAACTGCAGTTATTATCAGTTTCCTGTAAGTTTGGACAGGCAATGACACATCTGACTTATGGTTTGTGGTTTCTTGGCAAACCAGCCAGTCCGCCCCTCATTTCTAAGAGGGCTTTCATGACAATGGATGGGATATGCCCTGGATAATTACACCGAACCTGAGTTGGAAGTCTTCCTGAGTTCAAGTCTTTGGCCAATAGTATCCTTAAAAAAAATATAAGTCTTCCTTATCCAACTACTACACATTTTGTAAACACTTCCGAGAATACTCTCAATTCTTCTGTCACTGGTAGTTGACTTATCAGATTATTCACGCAGTCAAAGCACCGATGTGTATCTGGTTGAAGCTCCTGTTCATTCTTTGAAACGCCTCCAATAATAAATCATAACTTGATGGATGATGGAATATCTCATGATAATTTATGTAGCTGAAGCTTGTCGTGTTATCTGTACCACTCAGAAATGTGATGTTATAAATTTCAACCGTTTTTCTTTGCAGGCCCAGTTGCAGTTCCTTAACTTAGATGATGTTGACGCTAATGAAGCAGAGTACCTGCAAAGTGTTTTGTATTCTGGGAAGTCGCCCACGCTAGAGCTGCCATGGATTGAGTCTGAGGAACCTGTCCAGGCCGAATGGCCACAGCATCCTCAATATGGTATGAACCTGAATTATTCTTCTGTTTGGGAATCTCATTTGGTATTTGTAGGTAACATTAATTTGTTTCTAGGCACCACACTCTATGGTGTATAGATGAGACTCTAGGTTAATACAGCATGTTTTTTATCCCAATCATTGAGGTAATGTAATATACTTCGGTTCATAGATGGCCAACCTAATGAGATAGTCGACACTGGTGGAGGTGCAGAGATGTACCAAATGTCTGTTCCGGTGGCTACGACTATGCAGCAGATGTATCACAGCCCTGTTGTCCCTCAGCTGCCAAGCGTTACTTACGTCAGTAGCATGCCGCACCCCAACTACCACCCAGGCCTCTCACAGCCGCCTCCAGTCCCACCATACCAGAGTGGGCCGCCTCAGCAGATGTACACTGCTCAAATGCCAACTGGTGAGTTTGTTCTGCCAGAAGCTTCTTTTTACTTTGCTTCTTCGACTAGATGGGCCAAGGCAAAAAGTACTTATTATTATTTAAAAAAAAAAAGGAGTGCTACTCGAGTACACCCCACGAAAATCAGCTCTTTAGATAGATATTTGCGGAGTGGACAAATCAAAGTAGAAATAAAATGTATTTTTATAGAATTTTTCGCGTTTTCTGAAAATATTTCCAAAATAGATTTTGGTAAAATTTACATGTTTTACTCAAGTTCTGTGAACAATCACGGAAACGAAACAACACAGTTTACGGGATCCTGAACACAATTTATTGTGAAATACAACTGTAAATTGAAATAATAATGGGAGAGCGATTTACAGACTGAAAACGAGAACTAGAATCAAACATTTTCCTTCCTTCCGCAACTTGCGCCGGGAGCGCTACAGTTCGTTCACTGGTTTCTTGATATCAATTAATGGACATGAGAAATATAAATGATTTACATAAATACAATTGCTTGACTAAATTACACAATTTTCGGGAGCTCAGATCACTGATTAATCAGGGATTCTTAATTAAATTGGGGTAGTAGTTTCATTGTTCCATTCAGATACATTGCATAGGTTTTAGGCTGGAGAAGACGCTACGCTAGCGCCCGACTCGGGAGTTCGGTGAACTTAGAGGCGGGAAATACGAATTTGGGTTGGAGGCGGGAATTACGAATTTGGTTACGGCCAAACATACTCCCCCCCCCCCCCCCCAATTCCAGCGGAATTCTAACATGGGATCTCAATTGTCAATAGGCAGGGGGCACAGCTTGCGGACGGGTCGGTCAAGAATGTTGGAGCTAGTGCGCACTTTTGCGACGCGGGAAACCTCATCCTTGCCGGGGATCAACTCGACTATGATGCCCTTTGGCCAAGAGAGAGGGGGAACATTGTCTTGCATGATCAGAACAACATCGCCTATCTTGGCTGGTTTGAACGGGGTATTCCATTTTTGTTTGGACTGCAAGTCTAGTAAGTACTCGGTTCTCCATCTCTTCCAGAACTGTTCGACTACAGCATTAACAAATCTCCACTTGGGAGTGAGACGAGAGCTGAACTCAGCGACCGAAGATTCGGGAAGGGCAGTGAGGGGCCTCTGAATTAAAAAATGACCCGGGGTTAGAACCAAGAAATCATCAGGTGATTCTGATTGGTGAACTAGAGGGCGACTATTTAGAATTGCCTCGACACGAGACACTATTGTAGTGAACGTTTGTAAGTTAGGGGTGTGGGATTGTAACGTAAGGATCAGCAGCCGTTTGGCTGACTTAACTGCGGCTTCCCACAAGCCCCCGAAATGGGGAGCTCTGGGTGGAATGAATTTCCATTCTACCCCCCTTGCGGCTAAACGCACCTGCAAGTTGTCAGAGACACCGGAATCCATAGCTTTTCGAATTTCTGAGAATAGGCGTGCAGCACCGGCAAAGTTGGTGCCATTGTCAGACCAGATGGTGGAAGGTACACCTCGACGCGCCATGAAACGTTCAAGACATTGGAGGAAACCATCAGTCGTAAGGTCCATCACTGTTTCCAGGTGCACTGCTTTCGTAGCGAAACAAACAAACACGGCTAAATACACCTGGAATGAACGGGATCCTCTCTTCCCTAACAGAGTGATTTCAAATGGGCCTGCGTTATCAATGCCGACTGTTTGAAACGGAAAGGCCCGTTCAACACGACCTTCGGGCAGCTGTCCCATAGATGTCTCATACGGTACAGGTTTTATAGAAAAACATCGGACACAACCCTTTAAATAACGGGACACCACCACACGACCATTGATGATCCATAGGCGGGAACGGAGGTATGCCAGCGTGGCACGGGGACCTACATGTAGACAGGCTTCATGCGCCTGCTTAACTATCAGTTCGGTCAACTTGTCTTCGGACGGTAACAAGGCGGGATGCTGAGTTTGATACTCCAGACTACTCAGAGTCAATCTACCTCCCACTCTGAGCAAATTATCGGGAGCAAGGAATACGGAGAGTTGCGCGACAAATTTTGGTAAATTCTCTTCCTTCTCACGGGATTTCAGGGATTTAAAAACTTGCGGAAAGTGCCTCTGCTGCGCACGGCGAACCAATCTCCTCTCCGCCGAACCAAGCTCAGCCGTAGTTAGCGGACCGGTGCGCCTCCCGAACGCCCGACAATTGTGCGCAAAACGCAACACCCATCCTATGACTCTCTTCAAGTGAGAGTAGGAACTAAAGCGAGATTCAATGTCAAGAGGTACATCCCCTATCTTGGTGACTAAGTTAATGGCACGGGAAGCTCGGATTTCCGAGGTTACATCCGGAGAGGACAGGTCGGGGCGTACCCTTCTAATGGGCCACTCCGCTCTTGGAGTGCACAGCCATTCCGGACCACTCCACCATAGTGAGTCATTCACTATCTGGGATGGTAAAGCTCCACGCGAAGCCACGTCAGCGGGATTGTCCTGAGAACGCACGTGAAACCACGAATCGTGCGGAACATGATTGAGAACCTTTGCCACCCTATTTCCTACAAAGACCTTCCAAATTGGTGCGGGATCCGCAGTTATCCAAGACAGAGCTATAACACTATCAGAACAGGTGACCACATGCTCATCTGTGACGGAAGGGAAATTGGGGCGTACTTTCGAGATTGTTTTACCCAACAGTTCGGCGGCAAGCAGCTCAAGACGGGGAATTGTTTCTAGTTTTAAGGGAGCTATTATAGCCTTAGCCATAATTAATCTGGGAAGATATTGGCCATTCACATCACTGACTACGTATATCACGGCAGCATACGCCTTTTCTGAGGCGTCAGCGAAACCTACTATCCATTGCGGAACGTTCGAGCTGGGGACGTGACGAGGAATCCTAAGGAGCTGCAACAAATCTAAGGATTCGGACAACCTCTGCCACTCTCTCAAGAGGTGTTCGGAAATAGGATCGTCCCAGTCGCATTTTGAGCGACAAACTTCTCGTTGTATAGATCTGGCGAAGACCGCCACAGGAATCACCCAACCCACGGGGTCATATATTTTTTCCTATCTGACTCGCCAACTCTCTTTTCGTGCGAACTATTGGTGTAACAGGTACCTTGAAGAAGAAGGAGTCGGATCTGGGATCCCAAGCCACTCCTAGCATTTTGAGGGGCTTTTCCTCCTCTCCGGTTAAATCTACGCAGTCCGTATGCGGACTAACATGCTCCTCGGGAATCCCTTCTAATAGGGCGAGATCGCTGGAAGCCCATTTTCTGAGCTCCAAGCTAGCCGAAGCGAGGAGTGCCTGAAGTTCGTTTCGAACTTTGATGGCCTCCCCTATGGAATCTCCACCACCGTGTACATCATCCACGTAAGTGTTACTAAGCAGTACTTTAGATGCCAAGGGGAAGTCGTTCGCGGATGTCTCAGCCAAATGTTTTATGACACGATTAGCTAGAAACGGAGCACATGCCGTGCCGTACGTGACGGTTGAGAGAGCGAAATCCTTAACTGGGTCCTGAGGAGAATCCCTCCAAACTATACGGAGCATGTCTTGATCCTGAGGGGGGTGTCTGATTTGACGAAACATTTGTCTAATGTCGGCTATAAATGCGAATTTAAACAACCGGAATCGAGTTAATATCGTAGCTATTTCAGGGAGAAGGCTGGGACCTACGTGCAATATCTCATTGAGTGATCTCCCATTTGAGGAGCGCTGCGAAGCGTCAAAGACCACCCTTATTTTTTCTGGAGGGTCGCCTTCTCTGTGTACGGCGTGGTGCGGAATATAATAATGGGGTTGACCCAACTTGGGAGGTTGAACGAATCTCATGTGACCCTGATTGAGATAATCAGACATAAATTCTCTGTAGGCGGAAGCTAACTGACTATCAGTTCTGAATTTGCTCTCCACACTGTATAGTCGGCGGAGAGCAATGTTGCGTGAATCACCTAAGGATGCTTTATCCTGCGAAAACGGAAGTGCTACTTCATACCTTCCTAACGAGTCACGGGAAACGGAATTTAAGAAAATTTCCTCGGCTTCTTGTTCAGCGGGAGTATAATGGGAAACTTCTTCTACTGACTCAATTTCGAACATACGGCGGAGGAGTTCGTTCGTTTGAACATCAGATACACTATTACAACTGACCTCAAGTGTAGAAACTTGACAACTAATACGCTCGGGAACGACACTCTCTCCCAGGGGGGTTCGCAACCTATCAGCAACAGCAAATAAAGAAACAGATTCTGACGGTCTGACAATAGGGGGTACTAACGAATACAGATTGCGTAGGGAGATAGGAGCGGAACATGAATTTGTTTCCTCGGAGTCAACGGAATGCGGGTTCATGACAGCGGGAACTAGGTCAACGGAATGCGGGTTCATGACAGCGGGAACTAGGTCAACGGGAACTAGGTCAGTGACAGCTGGGCTCAAGGTCAATGGAGTGCCTTCGCCTTGTGGCGTAGATTTGTCAAGTTCAGCCCCAGTAAGTGCCTCTCTACAATTCTCATCTCTCTCCTGATTTACCCTCTCATTAAACCGGACCTTCCTTTCCTTGAGGAAGGGGAAGTGATAGCTTTGCTCATAGCTATTGGGAAAAATTCTTGGTACGTTACCTAAAGCTATCCATCCTACACGAGTTCTTATGAAATGAGGCCCCTGACCCTTGGGTGCTACTATTTCCGGGAGCATGAGCGCTGCAAATAGACCGGAGCTAAACAACATATCAATATTGGCTTGTTTACTAAACTCGGGATCCGCTAACTGTGACCTTAATTTTCCCCTTGCCCTTGGCATGTTGAAAGATCGAGTCGGAATAGGTATGGTTAATTTCTCGATCACCGAGGCTCCTACAGTCAAGAAAGTACCATCCTTAAGATGCAATACTAACGAGGTCGTGAACTTCAATGATTGTCTAGCCTCGCCAACGCCCATGACCTCAGCGTCGCAGGGATCCAGAGGGAGTTTGGCTCTTCGAGCCGCTTCTAAGGAAATTATATTAGTTTCTGCACCAGAGTCTAATAATACTCGGATGCGTTGCAAGCGGGAGCTACTAGGTGGGGATATATAAACCATTGCCGTAGGCACCAAGCTAGGAACATTAAATTTAATGGCCTTTCTAGCGTGATCATCAATTGAGGGAATTTTTAAAATAGATTTAGCGGGAGGTTGGAGTTTACCCAGCTCATTGGAAACATTGTTACTTGAATGAATTTTTATGCTGGGTTTAGTGGTAGATTGGAATTTACTTATTTTAGCGGAAATACAATTAGTGGGATTACAATCATGAATGGAACAATGAAAACCATGATTAAACTCACCAATCGTAGCGGGACGGCGGGGCGAAATTGCGGGATATGTTTTCGCCACGCCTGGAAGAGGCGTGGCCTAAACTTCAGAAACTTGAATTTAGTTGTCGCGAACTATTATGTGATCTGAACTCGCGACTTGAGATACTATCGGCACTTCTTTCACTCACTGCACTTGGACAACTGACTTCACTAGACTGACTTCGGTAATTGGCGGAATCCTGATGCTGTGGCAGCGTCCTCGCTGGACCACCTGATGTATTGGGCGGAAATGTCGAGCCCCTTTCAAAACTTGGGCTACTTCGTGGTTTAGATTTCATGACGGGATCGCATATTAGGTAGTGATGACGTTCGTTACACTCACTACACCTTCTCTTCGACGTACAGTTCATCACTCTGTGGTATGGAGAAAAGCAGTTTATGCAAAGATTGTTGCGTTTAATTACGTCCTTCCTCTCCGCCAACGATTGTCTCTTGAAACGATGACAGAGATAAAGAAAGTGTTCCTGGTCACAGAACGCACACGGATACGGGATCACTCGACGGGATGGTCCTGGCTTTGTTTGGAAATCAGAGGGATGAGCGGCAGAAGCGGGATTTGGGGCTCCTTTGGAGCGGGTGGCGGAATCTGGCGGCACGGGCTGTAACTGCACAACCCTTAGCTCCTCCTCAAGGAACTCCAACAATTGCACGTGCGTTGGGATGAAGCCCTCATCCTTTACTCGCTCCCTATTGAATTTCTGCTGAAGGGCGGCGTCGATTTTCGAGAAGAGAGCCTCAAACAACAGGAAGCCCGTTAGATCGGTAGCTTCCACCGAAAAAATCGCTTCTATCCATGCCTTGGCTGAAGATAGATACTGCTCGAACGTACTGGCGTCTATCCGATTTGTAAGCCTCACAAACCGACAGCCTATGTCTGTCGAAACCACGCACGTTTCGGTAACGAAACTCGCAAGTGTGCAGACCCAGAAGCACTGCACTTGGAAGGCAAACACTGCCTCCAAACCTAGCAAAAAGGCAGCGCCTATAAGCCAGCCTAAAACCTGGTTTTCAAACGAAAATACTCAGAGATCGGTACAAGAAAGTACCGTTCCAACCTCCGACGTAGAGAGTTCGGAAAACGAATAACTGCCAGTGTATCTGAGCCTATACACCGGCAGTACTAATGAGTATAAAAGGCTTTTTTTCAAGTGCAAACTAAATGGCACTGAATTTCTCATCGACACGGGAGCAGAAGTGAACATTCTGCCCCACAATGTCACCAAAAAATTGGGCTTAAAAATTCGTAAGTCCAACGTAAAGCTCACAGCAGCTAACGGAGCCCCTATAGACACACTAGGGCGTGCTGACACGACAATTAACATCGGCCTCGGAGACATGACCACCGATTTTATGATCACGAAAGTTGATCTAGCGATCCTCGGTATACCATTCCTCGAGTCTTGGGATATCGGAATACGGGTCAAACACAAATACATCTATAAAGATAAAATAAAAAGCTATGCCGATCAAAAAATAGCTGCAGTCATGAACAAAAAATTCACTGACGAACAAATAGCAGCTACTATCCCTCATCGTGACAACAGCCCTCAACCAGAGGACGTGCAAATCACGGAGGACGAAAACATTCGCTCTATCATTGAAAAATACAATGATAAAATGAGCAAACTTCAAGGAAAGTGGAAAAACAACGGGGTTTACCACCGTATAACCACGGAAGGAACACCAGTACACTTCCGTGCAAGACCCATGGCGGGCGAAAAACGGGCTCAAGTCAAAAGTACTTTTGACAAAATGCTTTCCGAAGGCATAATTGCACCATCAGATTCCGAATGGGCATCCCCGTTACACTGTGTGCCAAAAAAAGACGGGTCATGGAGGATCACCGGCGACTACCGTTTCCTGAACGCGAAAACGAAGAAAGACGCCTACCCTCCTCCTCACATTCGCTCTTTCCAAGCGAATTTACATGATACACAAATCTATTCGACAATAGATTTAAAATCGGCATATTACCATATTCCGATGCACCCAGATGACGCTCATAAAACTGCAATTATTACACCTTTCGGTCTTTATGAGTTTAAGAAAATGAGCATGGGTTTGGCCGGAGCGGCTCAAACATGGCAAAGATACATGGACAGCATCATGCGAAAATTTGATTTCGCATTTGTATACCTAGATGACATACTGGTGGCTTCTAAAAATTATAAAGAACACATGAACCACCTCAAACAAATTTTCGACAAGCTAGGGGAACACGGACTTCGAGTAGGTTTTGATAAATGCATTTTTTCAAAACCTACCGTCGATTTCCTAGGTTTCACTATCTCGAAAGAAGGGATAATTCCTAAACGAGATAAAATAGAAGCCATAGAACAATTTCCTAGGCCAATAGACGTACGAAGTCTACGCAGATTCCTAGGTATGTGTGGTTTTTACCGAGCTTGCTCAAGTAAATTCGCTCACACGGCACAACCTCTGTATGACTCCATTCAGTCAAACAAAAAAAATGACAAAACACCTATCGAATGGACATCAGAGAGAGAAAAAGCTTTCAACAGCTTAAAACAAGCAATGATAAAAGCTACATTGCATAATATTGCTCATCCACACCCTACAGCAGAGTGGAGAATAGTCTGCGACGCATCCGACACACACATCGGAGCGGCACTGGAGCAGGAAATTACAGACAAACACGGCTCGAAATCTTACCAACCATTGGGATTTTTCAGTAAAGAAATTCCGGAACAATGGAAGAATAAAGCATCATTCGACAAAGAGATGTTCGCCGTTTACCAAGCTTGCATTCACTGGCACAATGACTTGGACGGCCGATCTTTTCATATTTGTTCAGATCACAAGCCTCTGCTAGGCACGATGCTTAAGAAAAATGCACATTTTTCTAAAATGAGATTGAGATGGCTAACATACATCTCTCAAATGACAAGTGACATTCGCATATACCCGGAGAGAACAACGTCGTCGCCGACGCACTCTCCAGACCCTTCGATCCAGTTGAAATTCAAACAAAATCGATTTCAACCCAAACTGACGAGGGTCCACCCATAGCCGAAATTTCGCAAATTACGGCTGCAATAGAGTGCAATCTTCTACTGCACATTTCAAATGCACAAATTCGTTCTCCTCCTAACGCAGAGGACAAATTGAAACTCACACGAGTTGAATTCCCTCAAGGAGAAATTTGGTGTAACCTAGACCTAGGACACCCAAGACCTTATATTCCAAACGAAATAAGGCAACGAAATAATCAGCCAAATTCACAATTTGGGACACCCAGGTATACACTCTACAGTGTATAAAGTTAAACAAAGATATTTTTGGCACGGACTCTCGTGCAGATGTCTCCAACTGGGTCCGAGCGTGCGAGACTTGCCAACGAGCAAAAATCACTCGCTCCGTGAAGCTCCCTTACTCCGAATTTGAAACGGCTAACAAATTTTCACATGTACACGTTGACATTACCGGACCCTTACCTTTAGCTAAAGGAGGGAAACGTTACATTCTAATGATGGTCGATAGAGCAACGGGTTGGCTAGAGGCAGTTCTCTTAACAACATCGAAACAGCCACGATCACAAACGCCTTTATCAATATTTGGGTAGCTTCAAAAGGCGTACCTAAATACATCACAAGTGACACAGGCACCAATTCGAATCAGATCTATTTAATTCCATTATGGAACGTCTCGGAGTAAAACATACTCACACGTTACCATACAAACCGTCAACAAACGGAATGGTAGAACGCAGAAATAAATCTTTGAAAGAGGCTCTCAAAGCACAAAACGAAAATTGGCTCGACGCCCTTCCAAAAGTACTACTCGCCATGCGTACGGCAGTAGACCCAGCAACGGAAACTACACCGTTCCAAAAAGTTTACGGAATTGACGTACCACTCCCAGGAGACATTTTCGTAACTTCTACAAACCTTTCTGAGCCTCTCTTTTTCCGGCCTACGCATATTAAACATAATAATACGAAGTATGCCGTCAACATGCCCAAAAATTGGATACATGTACACATGTCTATATCAGAGTGCCCACACAGCTCCCTCTTCTGCAATGTCCTTACACGGGACCATTCAAAGTTGTTAAAAGAGATAAGTTTTCGGTTACAGTCAAATTGGCGAACATCACGAAAAAAGTTCCCAAACAGCAAATAAAACCAGCTTACACTCTAAAAACAGACGAAGCTGTGTCACTAAACAAAAATCAGGCGAGAAAATAAGGAGGAAACTCCCCGAAAATCGCCAGAACACGTCCCCTCTACCAAATTCGACGAGAGGTGGGTGACTGCGCTCAAAACACCCAACCGGCGTCGTCTTAATAACACGACGTCTTGGGGGGGCGCATGTGGTGAAAACCACCCCCTCTTTTCAACAGCCCTTTCAGGGCTACCAAAAAGAGGTAGACACAACACAAAAATATTTATAAGACGTCGAGTTATAACTCCGTCAAACAAAATATTTCACCAGAGAGAAAATACGAAATTCTCTCTCAAAAGTGAAATATTAACTAATAACATACAAGGCGACCTCCCTAGACACTTACTGGGCGAGAGAGATGCGACAAGTATCTCGAACCAAGTCGCCTTGAACGAGAAAACTCAAACAGAAAATCAAACGTCCTTTAAAACTAGACAAGGACAATTCAAACAAGCCTACTCGCCAATCAGAAACACTGATTACACGAGAGACAATAGGCGAACCAACCAAGAGGCGGCAAGCAACCACCTCTGGTCCAGCAGCCACCCCGGGGACCCCGTCTGAACAACGGACGCAGGAAAACACCCGAGGTCCCCGTCTAAACTCAAGGTCGTCGGCTCCGCGACGGACGCTCGTAAGCCACCCCCGGGGACCCCGTCGCAGCGACGGACGTGGGGAAACCACCCGGAGGACCAGCTCAGCTATCATACTCGCAGATACTGAGAAAACAATGTGCGAGCCAATGAGATTACACAGTTGAATTAACGAAATTAAGCGGACCAATCAGGAGGCGGCAGACGGCACCTCCCTATAATTACCCCGCTCGGAGCCCTCCGAATTCATTCCACTCTCCGCTCTCGACGACTACACCTCCGAAGTACGAAGATTTCTACACGCTCTACGCTGACGATCCTTCTGCTCCCGAGTTCATCTCAAGAACGGCTTCCTACTGCTTTCTACAAGGCCTACCTTCTCTCCACACAGATCTCGCATTGGCATCTACGAGTCCAGTGATTATTCATCCTGCTCATTGCCCAACGTAGTTCTTCTGTCAGGACGCCACCCGGTACATCTATTGATATTCTCATTAGATCGTACGCCCGCTGGGACGTTCCGAGACGTGTCGCCCGGGTTTCGTAGCACTAGGCTCGTCACCGACCGCTGTGGGCACGCCGGTAAATTACTCAGCTCATACGCTCTAATTTACCGTCCAAGGAAGTCTTTTTCAAGACTACAAGGTAGGACCCTGACATCCGAGCAAAGGAAAGAAGCTCTGTCAAGCGAGTCCACCTTCTAAACCCTCTATTTCTATACTAGAGGTATCGAAAACGAGTTAATAAACTCGGATATTTCGATGGAGCGCCGCCGTCCTATTTCCTCATGCACAGGGGAGGCGGAACACGGCGCGGCCGGGCCTCTTAGCCCACGCAGCGCTACCTACCCGCTGCTCGGCCAGTCCGCTGTTCCTAGCGACGGCTCCAAGGCTCGATCCTCGCGACGAGATCGCCTTCTCACCTAACGTATTCACGAAGGAAACGTTAGATCAAGCCTCACCTACACAAAAGTTCGAGGATACCTTTCAGACCCGCTCTGAAGTCAATCATTATGATTCGACAAAGATTTCCGAATATCCACAGATATTCTACACAAGGCTACCCGGCCGATCCGAGTGTCAAATACACTCCAAATGTACAAAAAACAAAGGATACTTTTCAGTACCTCAACCAAGCTCAACATATTCCTCCTACAGATATAAATCTTAGGCCGAATATTACAAAACGGCTCAGTACCAAACTGATCGAACCCAGCACCCACTATGCGAGCCCAGTGCTCCACGCGGCTGCACACGAACTATCCCTCAGTTCATCCCGCCAAGCAAGCTGACCTTGGCGATTTCGCTCACATTCCTTACAGGAATACCTCAGGGACTAACCCGCATAATCAGAATATAAATGTCCCACTTGGTCTACCTATCACCAAGTAAAACATATTAAATCCACTACATCTATGCTCCGGGAGATTAATGGCTTTTTTTTATAATTTATTTATCGGCTTTGATAGTACATACAGCCGTTACAAATATATCAAAACATCACAGTATTGATATATTACGTTGTACTTTAAGTAACATTAATGGCTGATCATCTTGAATTCAGTCACTGGCAAGAAAAAAGTGTAGAGTAGGTATTTGATTTTCATAGCGCATCACCAACCAATGTAACCTGCTGAAATCCGCAACTCCATCCTTAATTCTTTATGTAATTTTAGTAGGTAGGTACTACATGCCTACCTGGTGTTGGTACAACAAACTGGTTAGCTGTTTTTTTAATTTTTTTTAATGGTGCTTCTCCAAAGTTATCTTTTCCCCCGATCGTAGCGCTGTTTCGAAAACTTGAGTTCCAAATGACAGAATACTACATTCATATTTGGGTGCCAAAACCGCGTTATGGTACTGTATGGATGCCAGTCGTATCCTCTAAAATAAGCCTACTAAAACTACAGTGCTAAAAACTAAAGAGTGAAATAGCTTCAGGAAACCAAAAGCTATTCCCTGGTATTTTGTTTAAAAAAAACATTTGTTAAATTTTATAAGAGCTAGATTCTACTGCGTTCTTATCTCCACTGCGTTTTCGAAAGATCAACGCAAACCAAAAGTAAAAGTTAATTTAGTTGGATTTTCAAGTTTTTCTAGATTTTGGAACTTGATATATTTGGGGTTTGCCGGTAAAAAGCATTCAAAAGGTTTCTTGGGTATTTTTCGTCGTTGTATTGGCAGCATGGCAAACGAGTAAAAGTTGGCCCATCGGCAACCATGTCCGTGGATTCTTCTTTAGTTATGGCTTAATTTTGATCAAGTTTGTGCCATGGATGCCAATATTCAAGTAAGTCGGCGTTTATTTTGACCACTTTCATGATTTTTGAAAGCTCTGTAGTTTCAGTGAGGTGTCCGCAACAAGTTTGAACGGTTTCGAACGGGAATTCGGTGGTTTTCGGCTGTTGAAACTCAACCTCATCCTGAGCAAAATGTCGGTAAGGTAAACTCTCACAAAGCGGTGAAAACACGGGGGTTTATTTGGGATTTTGTTTATTTATGGTTCTCGCAGTCATTTCTCAGTGTTTGGTTCAGTAGAAGAGAACGTTGTAATAATAACCTTCGAGCGGACTCGTGAGACATATTTCTGTATGGCCGATCGTACGTCGCATTTCCAGTGGGTGTGAAGTGGATTTCCTCTATTCTGGGAACCTGGGATAGCATTCGGGTCTATTTTTCGTAAATCTCCTATTTCGTTCAACTCTATACTTATCTAGTCTACTATAAAAATTTCCTGTTCGTGGGTAGGTACCTACTCGTCGCTAACCGTCATTGGGCCGGTTCTGCATTCCTATTGCGGTTAGGGACCTTTTGAAAAGACCTCCCCCACTTCTTTGGCTCGACTCGGAATGGGTCTCTTGTAGTTTTATTTCACTAACGAATTCATTTGTTCTTCCTCCTTGAGCTTTGGCTTTTCGTTAAATTAGTTCAAATAGGTACTCATTCCCGCATTGCAAATCATCTCAATAATTTTGCCCATTCCGACCCTTCACAAAAATAGTGCCCCTATAACCCCACCTGGCCGTACAGTTATTCCTCTGCTTTCATCCAGAGTTCCTAATTTGGTAAATTCCAGTTATGTATGTCGCAAAAGATCCTACCTATTATTTATTATTTCTCATAATGACCTTATTCTAAGTCTGCTTGTTACGTTTTCATTCCAACGAAATGACCATAAAATTGCGTAATGACCCCATCATCTGTCCTTGGATACTTGATCATAGTATACACACACTTTATTTTCTTTGCCCACAGCTGATATACCTAATAGTTGCTTAGTGCCAGTTCACTATTCTAGTAATATCTATTATAATAGAGTTGGTGAAGTTGGGTACCACATGTATTGATTTGGTTGCTGATGCTTTACCTTAATTGCTTCATTCTCGATCCCTTCTTTTAGATTTAGATTTATTTATTCGTCAAAAACATAACATGTGTATCAATTGTCAATGGGAGATACAGTCAAATATAATTACTATTAACTTAGCCCTAGATCAAACATAAAGTTCTGCCTGCAGCCAACAAGCGATAGAATGAATTTGAGGGCCAGTAGACTCAATCAACCCGCCCTCAGGTTAATTGTTCAAGAAATTTGTATCTAGATAGATGAGATATCCCTACCAGATTTTCATCAAATAAGTACTAAACGTAAAAATAAGTACATAACTATTCGCTTTCCTTCAAATGGATATCCTGTCTTTCTGTAGCTATAGTGCGTACTTAGCCGTGCCTAGTGATAAATTATGAATGATTCCTTCTGTTTATGGAAGGCCAAAGTCTTCTGCATCTTATGAGAATGACACCAAAGGGAAGGCTCCGCTGAGGTGAGCCTATTAGTACCTAACTGGGCTGCCTGACGACCACAAATTCTACCACTCACGCTGTATTTTCTTCGTTTCAGTTGTTGGTAGATTCCGTTTTGTAGGGTTGGTGTTGAGTTGTTTGGATGCGTTATTGGTATTATCTAAATAAGAAAGGGGTTGGATTTGACCATCCTGAGGGTGTTCTGGAAGTTGCCCTTTGCCAACACAATGGGAAGATAAAGTTCCTTCATAGTTTGATGTTCTAGGTCGTTCCCCTTGCACAAGTATTTTTTAAAGGGTTGGATGGTATAATCTTTGAGTCTGAATTTCTGCTGGTCAGAGTTTCAATCCGAACGGTTGTATCCAAGACTGCTCTTTTGGGCGAAGTTTTGTCAAATGCTAGGATGTCAAAATAACGATGGAGGTCTAATTCTTCCAATCACTGGATCTCTTCAATATTTTCTTATGGCCGATTCGATTTGATTATCTCAATCTAATAAATCAATAAGAAAGCTCTGGGGATCTGTCGGGAGAGGATGATACTAGGATAGACCACAGGAAGAACTGAAAGACCTCGAGCTTCTGGGCATCCTTCGGTAGGGGGTGCAAACTACAGGTTTGTCGGGAGATGCATTCCCGTATCAGATCGGAATCGAACCAGAATCAATGGAACTGAAAAGGGGAGGGAATAGAGGCGTTCAGGGCTGTCAGTTCCAACTCCAGTGGTCCGAACGGTTTTTGGACTAGGTACTTCGAGGGTGGTGGGAGTCTTAAATCTGTAAAATGGGATAAGCGTGAAAACGTCTACTGCGCATGTCTCGAACTAATAGTTCTGGCAAAAATCTCAAACCACTTAAACTAGTTCTAACGGTTCTGTTCGCCTTCTCCGGACAACGAGCTTGAGGTTCGAGGTCTCCTCAGAACTGGTTATGAGTCTCTCCAAACAGCCAAAACTGGGCGTTGTCAGTCCCGGATTGCTTCTCCGGACAAACATAGTTTGATAACTGCTCTTTTATCGAAACGTATTTCATCCTTTGTGGAATTTCATTCTAATCAGTTCCCCTTTTCATTATTAATAATCTGAGTTTCTCCCGAGTTTTAACTCCACATTTCAATGTGGTGATATTAGAAAATGGGTTAGCCTCTGCTAAGCCCCCATCAAAACGGTATAATTTGCAAAGCCTATAATTTTATCAGAGATTCGAGATTTTCATTTGAAGATACAAGTAAAGATGAAAGAAAAAATGTATACGTTGAAAAAAATCCCTTCTTTATAGATCTTCAACGGCATTACAACGCCAAAATTTGTTCTATGTTGTTCCTTGTCACCTCTGTAACGCTTTTAGGTGAAGCTGCTGTTCCATTAGAACTGAGGGAATTCAAAGTAGAATTATTATTCTCAAGATCCATGTACATTTGTACCTCAGATTTCTTACTTGGATATAGGTTTCCTTCATGAGTAGAGGTACCTTGTAACTAAATGCATGCATATATTTGGGGTCCACGCTCGGTGTTTCGCAGTTTTTTAACTAGTCAAAGAGTCTTCAAGGAACAGACGGGTTGCTTTCAAGAGAGTTTTTTTTTTTTTTTTTTGCAATGTTGTTTTTGGAAATTAAATTGTTCGTTACCATATTTATTATACGCTCTATTTGAAAGTCGCTCTGTTTGTAGGTTGATTACAAAAGAAATTGGCCTCAGAGCTTACATGGTGGGGTATGTTGTAGTTGGTTCCACGCGGTGTGATTCCATTTCACTTGGATTAGAGTGACTCCGATTCGAATTCCAGTGTCACAGGTACATTTCGAATGAAATTAGCTTTGAGCCTACTGATCTGGGTGGTTCCACTTATTGTAAATGAGTAGGTATGTTTACTGGTTTCGGAGAGGCTCCGGTTCATATTTCGGATTCCAAGTTAAATTCCAACCGAGTTTGACCCACAACTGATATTTTGAGTTGAAAAACTGATTTCCTCACCGAATCCGTGAAAAACAGCCCCTCCTTCCCTTGTCGCGCGTAGGTTTCATGAAAACTTTCGGGAATATTTTCCTCCAAAATCAAAGTTTTCTCTCGTAAATCCTAAGTACAGGGTGATACATTTTTCTACGCAACACTAAGAAACCCATGTTGCTTCGAATTTTACTCCACTTCTATTAACCTGGAGGGGTTTGCTCACTCGTTTCCACTCAGCGAAAGTATTTTCACAATTTAGTGTTGCAATATCAAAAATGAATCTCAAAAATATTTATCACATAGCATTGAATATCTGCAAAAACTCACTGTTTCACAATTTGCGCACTTTTTAAATGGAATTGTGCTCTAAAAAATTGAGTGATGGGTCATTTTTTCATGAAATTTCACAACAAAAAAAAAAAAAAAAAAAAAAAAAAAAATTCGGCTCTGCTATAAAAATTGGGGGGTTCTCATTCAAGTAACGATGTTACAGCGCACATACGAAAAAATGTCATATTTGAGATGTTCGGAAAATATAAGGGGGTTACTATTTTAATTTTTCATTTTACCCATTTATAGGTAAATGAGGGGGGGTGGGGGGTTGTTAGCTTTGACACCCTGTATACTAGTTTACTAGTTAGGTACATACGTATTACGCTGTCAGGGTGATTTCATTACAAAGAATAGGCAACTCGCATTCTGCACCTTTGAAACAGTCTGCGGTTTTTTTGGAACTGTCAGAACTCGAACGCAAGGACGTAGTCAACGCATGCGCATTTCACAATTTTTTGGAGCTCGTGGAGTAGAAACATACTCTCTAGCTTTGGTTTGTGGCGTGTACCCTGTAAAATTTTGCTTTGTTCTGATGTTCGCTGTTCTTCATTTGAATTTCTTCATCGAAATGTCAACTAGTTGCTCGTCAAGTTTAGAAAGCGATAGTTTCGACGATGGTGGTGAAGTTTCATGGTTTGTAGACGATGAGGACGAGATTAAAGTTGTAGTTGGATCTCGTCTACATCCACGAAACTCGAATTTTTCGACAAAATTGTGCCAAGATTCGAAGACAAAGCGTTTGTATACCATTTTAGAATAAGCTGTGGGCTCGTGGAGGGGTTAGCCCACCGTTATCAGGCCAGCACCCTCTACCATTAAGCCGGTTTCACATGGAGCGGTACGAGCGTAACAACCGGAAAGACGGAAGGCGGAAAACCCAGTGGAGGGGGTGGCGGAATGCGGCAGGGTGTTCACATGAAGCGGCACCTCGCTAAACGGAATCATATCCTTCCTACTGAAACCCTCTCTGATCTGAAACCTCTACTTGCGGTTATCAACATTCCTGTCCAATGAGGATGAAGCTTTAGGTGGACGGTACTGAGTCCCCCCCCGAAACGTGGGGGTATTCCTTCAGTGCTCTCCCCTCTATTTTCAAAATAAGATTTCTCCGTTTCAAACCATTAATTTCAATTTAAAAAATATTCATAATGGAATAGTTAGGATTCTCTTCGTCATCATTGTCATTTTGAAACATTCCAAGCCCAATGAACATCAATTTTAGTTCAACAACATTGGAGCAGCTCTAAAATTGTTGGCTAATAACAACCTTCATCCCTGTCTCCCAAAGTAACAACTAGTTACTATAACATAATGTATACAGTTGACACAGATATACTTTTTGATCGGGCAATAAGTTATTATTGCTGGTGTTATTGGAAACGAGACCCTCTCGAACGATCAAGTTTGTCCCCCACCCCGGCAACTTCTTGGAACCGTTCCCTACAAGAAGAACTGTGAGTTCTTCAATTCCGTTCAACGCGGAGCAGCTCATGAGTCACAAATGAAAGTCACATTTACTTTTCTAAACTGTTATGTGATCGTGTTATGAGACCACGAAACTATACACTTCATTCTGATCTACATATCCAACTAATCTGCATTTTTACTAAGGATTGACTACTTGATGGTATGTATTTTTGAGATGGGAGCTTGCGAGCATCCAGACCACCAAACTATACACTTCATTCTGACCTACATGTCCACTAAACAGGTTGAACGGAATTGAAGAACTCAAAGTTCTTCTTGTAGGAAACGGTTCCAAGTAGTTGCCGGGGTGGGGGACAAACTTGATCGTTCTAGAGAGTCTCGTTTATTGGAATCATCCTAGTCAAGAAATTTCCCAACTACAGATTTTGATCTATTCGCGCCACTAATTAATATAATACTAATTGGATTTTTTTTAAAGAAGAACATTGGGTTTATCGAGGCAGAAAGGTTTTCTTCGCATGATTTTTTTTCTCTCTTTCATTGTTTCCAAATTCCTCCGATCTGAAGCATATGGGAAATTCCCTTCATTTGTAGGGAATTCCCGCTCCGTCCGTCTCCAACCCAAGTGATCGAACAATCTTTCTTGTGCCCCTTAGTCGAAGAGACACAGCTCTGATTATCGGCACACCCAACACTTTGGTGTTCAGCTTGCACCACTTCTCAGCCAGCGTCCTATCCATCCTTTTATGAAAGACTCCATACTCCCGATGGACTGCATCGTCACATGAACAAATATGAGGCGTGAACGAGCCTCGAAGGTGCTCAGCTGCTCTGTCATGTTTTTGTCTGGCTGCAGACTGTGCTGTTGAGTCCCACGTTTGGGGAAGGTATGAGGCAGCGTCAGCATTTATAATGCGTGTGTCAAAAACGATTGCCTCGCCAGATTGCAGTGCTTATGCTTCACAAGTCCATTTTTAGGTGACAGAAGTTATTATATACCAGCTCGATTTCGTGAAGTGAGAATTCTATTGCAATTTTCTTGCTTATTGAAGGGAAGAAGTGAGTGGAGTTGGCACACGTCGCCATCTTCCTTTTGTCCAATGGCTCTAGTCAATCACAGAGCTTACTTTGCAATCAGCGGGCTAACCCTCTCTTCACAGCTGGGTCAAGGGCGTTTAGGGGCTAACCTCTGTTCTATTCACGCCTTATTCTCAACAGCAGTGACAATGGGAGTGATGGGAATGATGGTTCCTCCTTCAAAGGCGAAAGGCGATTAACCTGCTACACCAAGAGGCTATCCTGGGATTTAATAATCTCCAGAATATGTCAAGGAATAGCATAAGCAAGAATCGAGAAGGGGGAATTACTCATATCCATCACACAACTCAGGGGTAACCCCTGACACCCGTCATAGATTAAAAAAAGAGCAAACTTCAGGAATCGTTTCACAGAATGCCTCAAAACGGATTTCAATGAAGAAAATTTTCAAAAATTTTTTATTTTAAAATTTTCCGAGCCATTGCATTAACTTCATTTTTTATGAAAATTCGCTAAAATGGCTAAAAACGGCTAAAAATGGTTAGATTTATACGTTTTAGCAGAATATTGCTCAAATAAAGTTTATAAAATAGAACATTAAAAAATTTATTCACAAAATTATGCTGAAAAACGTATTCGAATTTCATTAATTTGCTATACAATTGATAAAAACTTGGGGAAAAAATTCCGTCCATTTCGTCTTAACATAACACTCTAGCACAGATGATAGAGCGAAGGTGTGAGAAGTTCGTTCTTTAAAAACCAGTCATGCAGCATGATCGAATGAGCGAATTTTCGTTAGTGATGGTATTAAGTTATTGTGTTATGTTATTAATTGTTTTGGAAATTGAGCTTTTTGAGTGAAAAAAAAAATGTTAGCCATTATTTTTATGGCAAAAAACCTATTCTAAATAGCAATCTGCTATTCAAAAAAAACATTTTGGATTTCTAGCTTTTTTCGCAGTTTTCATCGATTGTATAGCAAAATTTTATTGAAATATAAGTAGATACCTTTTTCAGCATAATTTTATGAATAAATTTTTAATGTTCTATTTTATATTTTATAAACTTTATTTGAGCGATATTTTGCTAAAAATGATAAATTTAACAATTTTTAGCAGTTTTACCCATTTTTAGTGGTTTTTTTATGGAGAAACTCGTATATAACTTTTAGTTTGTATGTTCAACTTGATCTTCCAATACCTTTGAGTATACATTCAACTCAATGTATATACATTCAATTTTTCAATAATTATTAGACTTTATTTTGTTGTGAATTCAATAATGAAGACTAAGTAGTATATACCAATAATGCACCAGTTTTACGTTGTTGATTACCTACATGTTACTAATTTGATTCATCCGAAAAAGTTTCAACATGTATTGGTGTCATACCCGAAAACAATAAAGATTTGAGTGTCTATAACTGAACTATCGCGATACCTTACACCAGACTACCACAATGCCTTCATTGTTGTCTAAGACTCAGCGAGTAACTATAACTTTGATTTCATTTGGTTTTTGTATACATTTTATTGAAGTCGGTTTCAATTTTGATGATTGGTTGAAGTGGTCAATATTTATCATATCTGTTTCGAGGATCATCGAACCCGGGTGGTTGTGGAGGTTGGAGCGAGGGGTCGCGGGCATGACGTTTGCCATGTGGCACTTTGCCAGAAAATCCCCCCCCCCCCCTTTACGATTGATATAATGAATCCGTCATATATCATTGGAACTTATTGTTGACAGTTGTTAAGTCTCTTCAGGCCAGGTATGTGGCATAGCGTACGTGAGGAGTTTGTATCTACATAAAAACGGAATGAAATGAATACCGGTACCTACTGGAATCGAATTGTCAAAGTAGATTCCTTCGATATCAAATTAAGTGGAACGATGCAGATACCCGCCTACTCGAATCAGTAATACGCCAGTAATAATACTTATCAATTGTTTGTTCATCGTTAATTGAGGTACTTCAGCTTGATTTAGCCACAGATGGGATAATATTTTCTTTATTATGAATTTATGATTCTGCGTTTGTCATTGGTTTCGTCTGTTAACGTCGTAGGTGTTACATTCTTCTTCAGTTTTGAGTTTTCACTATGGTCCTCCCATGTCAACGATGCTTTTATGTACTTTTATGTATCGAACATGCTTTTATTGGGTCCCCCACCCCCTTTTCACATGTTACGACTGGCTCTCAGAGAACAGTATTTATGTGTGTAGTATGATATTTTGCTGATCGAGATTTGAAAACAGTTGATATAGTCAGAAATGAATCACTCCAGTAAGTAGTTTACAAACAAAATCATTTCCTTTTTATTTAGTATTTTTCAAAGTATGTATATCTTCCGTAGTTCCGACGATTTTGTTTTTGGGAATTTTTCTTTCTCAGTATTCGTATGGTTGTGTCTCGTCTTTTTTTCAAATACTTTTCCTCAGATTCTCTTTCTAAACCTCTTCTCGCTCCAAAACGTTCAACTGATTCGCATCTTGCTGCCAAATATCGAAAGGCCAGAGGGTTTGTAGTGTTTCAATTTCGAGTCAGGAATGTTGGGAGAGAGAGAGAGAGAGGGGGGGGGGGGGGGGGTTCCATTAGAAGTGTTTGTTGCCTCAGTACTATCTAGGAATGATCCAGCGTTAGCCAATCAAATGAACTTCGGATCGTCTTTACTGATTTACAGTTAATTACTTACATAATGGATTTGAAAAATAGATACACAATTCACCGTGCTCTCCAATAATTCCAATATTAGTATAAAAAATCACGTGCAATGTAATACTGGTGATTGAAGTGCATGTAGTAACTTGAAATAGTTAACTATTTTAATAAGGAATGTCAGTGGATCGGAATTTGAAATTTTAGGAATCAGTTTCGAATTCAGCATTTTCCAAACCAGTGGCAATTTACAGTTCCAGACTCTAGTTTAACGGGAATAAGGTGCAGATGAGGCGTGTTATGTCACCATGTTGCGTCTCTTTCTCACTCCGAGGGTGTATGCTGTGGTGACCTCTCACGTTTTCTCTCCTGATTTTAAGCCACTTAGGCTAATTTCTGAGTCATATTGCAAGTTATTGGAAAGCTTGTTGTTCCTTGGAAAAGTTGATATTCCTAATACCTAAGTTCAAAAGACTAAGAACAAATCACATAACATCATCTGTTTTTGTGCAGTAAAATCTCGTTGATGAACGATGCTGAAGCAGTTAGGTGTTATTGTAATCAGGTTGAAAGTGAAAATAAATAATTCCTTTGTTGTTATATTCCATCCAATGAACAAGGGTTTGAGGTTTCCCCTCATGTCAATGCATCTCATGGTTTCGCTCTATCGTCCTCTGTATTCACCATCATTTTTTAATAAACTGCAGTTATATATCAGTTTCCTGTAAGTTTGGACAGGCAATGACACATCTGACTTATGGTTTGTGTTTCTTGGCAAACCAGCCAGTCCGCCCCTCATTTCTAAGAGGGCTTTTATGACAATGGATGGGATATGCCCTGGATAATTACACCGAACCTGAGTTGGAAGTCTTCCTGAGTTCAAGTCTTTGGCCAATAGTATCCTTAAAAAAAATATAAGTCTTCCTTATCCAACTACTACACATTTTGTAAACACTTCCGAGAATACTCTCAATTCTTCTGTCACTGGTAGTTGACTTATCAGATTATTCACGCAGTCAAAGCACCGATGTGTATCTGGTTGAAGCTCCTGTTCATTCTTTGAAACGCCTCCAATAATAAATCATAACTTGATGGATGATGGAATATCTCATGATAATTTATGTAGCTGAAGCTTGTCGTGTTATCTGTACCACTCAGAAATGTGATGTTATAAATTTCAACCGTTTTTCTTTGCAGGCCAGTTGCAGTTCCTTAACTTAGATGATGTTGACGCTAATGAAGCAGAGTACCTGCAAAGTGTTTTGTATTCTGGGAAGTCGCCCACGCTAGAGCTGCCATGGATTGAGTCTGAGGAACCTGTCCAGGCCGAATGGCCACAGCATCCTCAATATGGTATGAACCTGAATTATTCTTCTGTTTGGGAATCTCATTTGGTATTTGTAGGTAACATTAATTTGTTTCTAGGCACCACACTCTATGGTGTATAGATGAGACTCTAGGTTAATACAGCATGTTTTTTATTATACCACATCCAATCATTGAGGTAATGTAATATACTTCGGTTCATAGATGGCCAACCTAATGAGATAGTCGACACTGGTGGAGGTGCAGAGATGTACCAAATGTCTGTTCCGGTGGCTACGACTATGCAGCAGATGTATCACAGCCCTGTTGTTCCTCAGCTGCCAAGCGTTACTTACGTCAGTAGCATGCCGCACCCCAACTACCACCCAGGCCTCTCACAGCCGCCTCCAGTCCCACCATACCAGAGTGGGCCGCCTCAGCAGATGTACACTGCTCAAATGCCAACTGGTGAGTTTGTTCTGCCAGAAGCTTCTTTTTACTTTGCTTCTTCGACTAGATGGGCCAAGGCAAAAAGTACTTATTATTATTTGAAAAAAAAAAAAAAAGAACTTAATGTGGGTCTTCACATGATCTGAACTAATATTTTTGTTTCATGAAATGTATTCTTATGTGTGTAGGGATGGATGTATGGGGGACGATAAGATTGCGGCCTTTTGATTATACATGAAACTCGAGTGCTACTCGAGTACACCCCACGAAAATCAGCTCTTTAGATAGATATTGCGGAGTGGACAAATCAAAGTAGAAATAAAATGTAGTATTTTATAGAATTTTTCGCGTTTTCTGAAAATATTTCCAAAATAGATTTTGGTAAAATTTACATGTTTTACTCAAGTTCTGTGAACAATCACGGAAACGAAACAACACAGTTTACGGGATCCTGAACACAATTTATTGTGAAATACAACTGTAAATTGAAATAATAATGGGAGAGCGATTTACAGACTGAAAACGAGAACTGGAATCAAACATTTTCCTTCCTTCCGCAACTTGCGCCGGGAGCGCTACAGTTCGTTCACAGGTTTCTTGATATCAATTAATGGACATGAGAAATATAAATGATTTACATAAATACAATTGCTTGACTAAATTACACAATTTTCGGGAGCTCAGATCACTGATTAATCAGGGATTCTTAATTAAATTGGGGTAGTAGTTTCATTGTTCCATTCAGATACATTGCATAGGTTTTAAGCTGGAGAAGACGCTACGCTAGCGCCCGACTCGGGAGTTCGTGAACTTAGAGGCGGGAAATACGAATTTGGGTTGAGGCGGGAATTACGAATTTGGTTACGGCCAAACATACTCCCCCCCCCCCCCCCCAATTCCAGCGGAATTCTAACATGGGATCTCAATTGTCAATAGGCAGGGGGCACAGCTTGCGGACGGGTCGGTCAAGAATGTTGGAGCTAGTGCGCACTTTTGCGACGCGGGAAACCTCATCCTTGCCGGGGATCAACTCGACTATGATGCCCTTTGGCCAAGAGAGAGGGGGAACATTGTCTTGCATGATCAGAACAACATCGCCTATCTTGGCTGGTTTGAACGGGTATTCCATTTTTGTTTGGACTGCAAGTCTAGTAAGTACTCGGTTCTCCATCTCTTCCAGAACTGTTCGACTACAGCATTAACAAATCTCCACTTGGGAGTGAGACGAGAGCTGAACTCAGCGACCGAAGATTCGGGAAGGCAGTGAGGGGCCTCTGAATTAAAAAAATGACCCGGGTTAGAACCAAGAAATCATCAGGTGATTCTGATTGGTGAACTAGAGGGCGACTATTTAGAATTGCCTCGACACGAGACACTATTGTAGTGAACGTTTGTAAGTTAGGGGTGTGGGATTGTAACGTAAGGATCAGCAGCCGTTTGGCTGACTTAACTGCGGCTTCCCACAAGCCCCCGAAATGGGGAGCTCTGGGTGGAATGAATTTCCATTCTACCCCCCTTGCGGCTAAACGCACCTGCAAGTTGTCAGAGACACCGGAATCCATAGCTTTTCGAATTTCTGAGAATAGGCGTGCAGCACCGGCAAAGTTGGTGCCATTGTCAGACCAGATGGTGGAAGGTACACCTCGACGCGCCATGAAACGTTCAAGACATTGGAGGAAACCATCAGTCGTAAGGTCCATCACTGTTTCCAGGTGCACTGCTTTCGTAGCGAAACAAACAAACACGGCTAAATACACCTGGAATGAACGGGATCCTCTCTTCCCTAACAGAGTGATTTCAAATGGGCCTGCGTTATCAATGCCGACTGTTTGAAACGGAAAGGCCCGTTCAACACGACCTTCGGGCAGCTGTCCCATAGATGTCTCATACGGTACAGGTTTTATAGAAAAACATCGGACACAACCCTTTAAATAACGGGACACCACCACAACGACCATTGATGATCCATAGGCGGGAACGGAGGTATGCCAGCGTGGCACGGGGACCTACATGTAGACAGGCTTCATGCGCCTGCTTAACTATCAGTTCGGTCAACTTGTCTTCGGACGGAGTAACAAGGGGGATGCTGAGTTTGATACTCCAGACTACTCAGAGTCAATCTACCTCCCACTCTGAGCAAATTATCGGGAGCAAGGAATACGGAGAGTTTGCGCGACAAATTTTGGTAAATTCTCTTCCTTCTCACGGGATTTCAGGGATTTAAAAACTTGCGGAAAGTGCCTCTGCTGCGCACGGCGAACCAATCTCCTCTCCGCCGAACCAAGCTCAGCCGTAGTTAGCGGACCGGTGCGCCTCCCGAACGCCCGACAATTGTGCGCAAAACGCAACACCCATCCTATGACTCTCTTCAAGTGAGAGTAGGAACTAAAGCGAGATTCAATGTCAAGAGGTACATCCCCTATCTTGGGTGACTAAGTTAATGGCACGGGAAGCTCGGATTTCCGAGGTTACATCCGGAGAGACAGGTCGGGGCGTACCCTTCTAATGGGCCACTCCGCTCTTGGAGTGCACAGCCATTCCGGACCACTCCACCATAGTGAGTCATTCACTATCTGGGATGGTAAAGCTCCACGCGAAGCCACGTCAGCGGGATTGTCCTGAGAACGCACGTGAAACCACGAATCGTGCGGAACATGATTGAGAACCTTTGCCACCCTATTTCCTACAAAGACCTTCCAAATTGGTGCGGGATCCGCAGTTATCCAAGACAGAGCTATAACACTATCAGAACAGGTGACCACATGCTCATCTGTGACGGAAGGGAAATTGGGGCGTACTTTCGAGATTGTTTTACCCAACAGTTCGGCGGCAAGCAGCTCAAGACGGGGAATTGTTTCTAGTTTTAAGGGAGCTATTATAGCCTTAGCCATAATTAATCTGGGAAGATATTGGCCATTCACATCACTGACTACGTATATCACGGCAGCACTACGCCTTTTCTGAGGCGTCAGCGAAACCTACTATCCATTGCGGAACGTTCGAGCTGGGGACGTGACGAGGAATCCTAAGGAGCTGCAACAAATCTAAGGATTCGGACAACCTCTGCCACTCTCTCAAGAGGTGTTCGGAAATAGGATCGTCCCAGTCGCATTTTGAGCGACAAACTTCTCGTTGTATAGATCTGGCGAAGACCGCCACAGGAATCACCCAACCCACGGGGTCATATATTTTTCCTATCTGACTCGCCAACTCTCTTTTCGTGCGAACTATTGGTGTAACAGGTACCTTGAAGAAGAAGGAGTCGGATCTGGGATCCCAAGCCACTCCTAGCATTTTGAGGGGCTTTCCTCCTCTCCGGTTAAATCTACGCAGTCCGTATGCGGACTAACATGCTCCTCGGGAATCCCTTCTAATAGGGCGAGATCGCTGGAAGCCCATTTTCTGAGCTCCAAGCTAGCCGAAGCGAGGAGTGCCTGAAGTTCGTTTCGAACTTTGATGGCCTCCCCTATGGAATCTCCACCACCGTGTACATCATCCACGTAAGTGTTACTAAGCAGTACTTTAGATGCGAAGGGAAGTCGTTCGCGGATGTCTCAGCCAAATGTTTTATGACACGATTAGCTAGAAACGGAGCACATGCCGTGCCGTACGTGACGGTTGAGAGAGCGAAATCCTTAACTGGGTCCTGAGGAGAATCCCTCCAAACTATACGGAGCATGTCTTGATCCTGAGGGGGGTGTCTGATTTGACGAAACATTTGTCTAATGTCGGCTATAAATGCGAATTTAAACAACCGGAATCGAGTTAATATCGTAGCTATTTCAGGGAGAAGGCTGGGACCTACGTGCAATATCTCATTGAGTGATCTCCAACAAAATATTTCACCAGAGAGAAAATACGAAATTCTCTCTCAAAAGTGAAATATTAACTAATAACATACAAGGCGACCTCCCTAAACACTTACTGGGCGAGAGAGACACGACAAGTATCTCGAACCAAGTCGCCTTGAATGAGAAAACTCAAACAGAAAATCAAACGTCCTCTAAAACTAATAAGGACAATTCTAACAAGCCTACTCGCCAATCAGAAACACTGATTACACGAGAGACAATAGGCGAACCAACCAGGAGGCGGCAAGCAAACACCTCTGGTCCAGCAGCCACCCCGGGGACCCCGTCTGAACAACGGACGCAGGGAAACCACCCGAGGTCCCCGGCTAAACTCAAGGTCGTCGGCTCCGCGACGGACGCTCGTAAGCCACCCCCGGGGACCCCGTCGCAGCGACGGACGTGGGGAAACCACCCCGGAAGACCAGCTCAGCTATCATACTCGCAGATACTGAGAAAACAATGTGCGAGCCAATGAGATTACACAGTTGAATTAACGAAATTAAGCGGACCAATCAGGAGGCGGCAGGAGGCGGCCACCTCCCTATAATTACCCCGCTCGGAGCCCTCCGAATTCATTCCACTCTCCGCTCTCGACGACTACACTTAGAAGTACGAAGATTTCTACACGCTCTACGCTGACGAACCTTCTGCTCCCGAGTTCATCTCAAGAACGGCTTCCTACTGCTTTCTACAAGGCATACCTTCTCTCCACACAGATCTCGCATTGGCATCTACGAGTCCAGTGATTATTCATCCTGCTCATTGCCCAACGTAGTTCTTCTGTCAGGACGCCACCCGGTACATCTATTGATATTCTCATTAGATCGTACGCCCGCTGGGACGTTCCGAGACGTGTCGCCCGGGTTTCGTAGCACTAGGCTCGTCACCGACCGCTGGGGCACGCCGATAAATTACTCAGCTCATCCGCTCTAATTTATCGTTCAAGGAAGTCTTTTTCAAGACTACAAGGTAGGACCCTGACATCCGAGCAAAGGAAAGAAGCTCTGTCAAGCGAGTCCACATTCCAAACCCTCTATCCTATAAGTAGAGGTATCGAAAACGAGTTAATAAACTCGGATATTTCTATGGAGCGCCGCCCGTCCTATTTCCTCATGCAAGGGGAGGCGGAACACGGCGCGGCCGGGCCTCTTAGCCCACGCAGCGCTACCTACCCGCTGCTCGACCAGTCCGCTGTTCCCAGCGACGGCCCAAGGCTCGATCCTCGCGAAGAGATCGCCTTCTCACCTAACGTATTCACGAAGGAAACGTTAGATCAAGCCTCACACACACAAAAGTACGAGGATACCTTTCAGACCCGCTCTGAAGTCAATCATCATGATTCGACAAAGATTTCCGAATATCCACGATATTCTACACAAGGCTACCCGGCCGATCCGAGTGTCAAATACACTCCAAATGTACAAAAAACAAAGGATACTTTTCAGTACTTCAACCAAGTTCAACATATTCCTCCTACAGATATAAATCTTAGGCCGGAATATTACAAAACGGCTCAGTACCAAACTGATCGAACCCAGCACCCACTATGCGAGCCCAGTGCTCCACGCGGCTGCGACACGAACTACCCCTCAGTTCATCCCGCCAAGCAAGCTGACCTTGGCGATTTCGCTCACATTCCTTACGGGAATACCTCAGGGACTAACCCGCATAATCAGAATATAAATGTCTCACTTGGTCTACCTACACCAAGTAAAACATATATAAATCCACTACAAATGGTGACCCCGCCTTTGAACAGGCTTAACACGGAGCATTTCGTTCCCTCTTATGAAGCTAGTGGATTTCAGGGAACCACTGCGGGCGTACGACCCCTGCCGGGCCTATACGCCCCACATCTCACTCAACAACCCTCTACACAAAGTGGCTTTCGAGCACTTTTGGAGGAAATGGGAGATTATCAAAGACCAATCTTCCAAAAGAAGAATATCGATCGTGCACTCGCCGAGTTCGATCAATACTGCGTGCGAAAACACCTGAGAACGCAGAACGAATGCTTCTCAGCTATATACAAGTGGGTACCGGAAGAAATGAGGGAAGCTATCGACTCAGCTTACCTCACGGCACCCCACGCACCTTATGAAGAGGCCAAACAGCGCCTACAACGAGAATACGGGTTGTCCTTACAGGACAGGCTCCTCGCACTCGAGGACCCCCGCATCTCTCGCCAAAAAAACCCAGCACCAAGTACCACGAAATGTACTCTAAAGCTGTTGGGTACTTCTCAGAGGCTCTGATCACTCAAAAGTGGATCGAAACTCTACCTATCGAAGCCCGAGGTATGGTCGCAGCACAGCCTACCACGACCGCCCGGCTCGACCTAGCTGATACGCTACACGCGTACAAAACAGAGAACCCCTCTCTCAACATACGAGGAGTAGAATCTACTCCGAAACCCACGAAGACTGGTTTCAAAAAGGCCCTCTCACTAAAAGCTGAGTTCAAACCCCAGCAAGTAGAGAGTAAGCCTCACAAACCGACAGCCTATGTCTGTCGAAACCACTCACGTTTCGGTAACGAAACTCGCAAGTGTGCAGACCCAGAGCACTGCACTTGGAAGGCAAACACTGCCTCCAAACCTAGCAAAAAGGCAGCGCCTATAAGCCAGCCTAAAACCTGGTTTTCAAACGAAAATACTCAGAGATCGGTACAAGAAAGTACCGTTCCAACCTCCGACGTAGAGAGTTCGGAAAACGAATAACTGCCAGTGTATCTGAGCCTATACACCGGCAGACTAATGAGTATAAAAGTTCCATTCATGCAGCATGATCGTATGAGCGAATTTTCGTAAATTATCGTATTGTATAATGTTGAATTGTTTTGAAATTTGAGCTTTTTGAGTGCAAGGAAATTGTAACCATTAATTTTATGGCAAAAAACGTATTCTAAATAATAACCTGCTATTCAAATAGAGGTTTTGAATTTTTAGCTTTTTTAGCAGGTTTTATCGATTTTTTAGCAAATTTTGATGAATTTTAAGTACATTTTTCAGCATAATTGTGTACATACATTTTTGGATGTTCTATTTTATAGTTAATAAACTTTATTTGAGCAATATTCTACCAAAAAATATAAATTGAACGATTTTTAGCCGTTTTTAGCCATTTTTAGAGATTTTTTGAGTACATTTTTTGAAATTTGACCAATTTAATGTGCTCAAAAAGTGTTGTCCAACGAACTCATCCTTTCTTTTGAAATGCTTGATTTTTTGGCGAAAGAACGAAGTTTTTATCTCAATTCTATCGAGAGTTATCGTCTGGAATGACACATACATATATATATATATATATACATATATATATATATACATATAAAAAAGCGTTAAAATCCAGGAATCATTTCAGAATGCCTCAAAACAGATCTCGATAAAGGAAATTTTCGAAAACTTTTATTTTAAAAATTTTGGAGCCATAGCAATAGCTTCATTTTCTAAGAAAATTCGCTAAAAGGCTTTTTTTCAAGTGCAAACTAAATGGCACGGAATTTCTCATCGACACGGGAGCAGAAGTGAACATTCTGCCCCACAATGTCACAAAAAAATTGGGCTTAAAAATTCGTAAGTCCAACGTAAAGCTCACAGCAGCTAACGGAGCCCCTATAGACACACTAGGGCGTGCTGACACGACAATTAACATCGGCCTCGGAGACATGACCACCGATTTTATGATCACGAAAGTTGATCTAGCGATCCTCGCTATACCATTCCTCGAGTCTTGGGATATCGGAATACGGGTCAAACACAAATACATCTATAAAGATAAAATAAAAAGCTATGCCGATCAAAAAATAGCTGCAGTCATGAACAAAAAATTCACTGACGAACAAATAGCAGCTACTATCCCTCATCGTGACAACAGCCCTCAACCAGAGGACGTGCAAATCACGGAGGACGAAAACATTCGCTCTATCATTGAAAAATACAATGATAAAATGAGCAAACTTCAAGGAAAGTGGAAAAACAACGGGGTTTACCACCGTATAACCACGGAAGGAACACCAGTACACTTCCGTGCAAGACCCATGGCGGGCGAAAAACGGGCTCAAGTCAAAAGTACTTTTGACAAAATGCTCTCCGAAGGCATAATTGCACCATCAGATTCCGAATGGGGCATCCCCGTTACACTGTGTGCCAAAAAAAGACGGGTCATGGAGGATCACCGGCGACTACCGTTTCCTGAACGCGAAAACGAAGAAAGACGCCTACCCTCCTCCTCACATTCGCTCTTTCCAAGCGAATTTACATGATACACAAATCTATTCGACAATAGATTTAAAATCGGCATATTACCATATTCCGATGCACCCAGATGACGCTCATAAAACTGCAATTATTACACCTTTCGGTCTTTATGAGTTTAAGAAAATGAGCATGGGTTTGGCCGGAGCGGCTCAAACATGGCAAAGATACATGGACAGCATCATGCGAAAATTTGATTTCGCATTTGTATACCTAGATGACATACTGGTGGCTTCTAAAAATTATAAAGAACACATGAACCACCTCAAACAAATTTTCGACAAGCTAGGAGAACACGGACTTCGAGTAGGTTTTGATAAATGCATTTTTTCAAAACCTACCGTCGATTTCCTTGGTTTCACTATCTCGAAAGAAGGAATAATTCCTAAACGAGATAAAGTAGAAGCCATAGAACAATTTCCTAGGCCAATAGACGTACGAAGTCTACGCAGATTCCTAGGTATGTGTGGTTTTTACCGAGCTTGCTCAAGTAAATTCGCTCACACGGCACAACCTCTGTATGACTCCATTCAGTCAAACAAAAAAAATGACAAAAACACCTATCGAATGGACATCAGAGAGAGAAAAAGCTTTCAACAGCTTAAAACAAGCAATGATAAAAGCTACATTGCATAATATTGCTCATCCACACCCTACAGCAGAGTGGAGAATAGTCTGCGACGCATCCGACACACACATCGGAGCGGCACTGGAGCAGGAAATTACAGACAAACACGGCTCGAAATCTTACCAACCATTGGGATTTTTCAGTAAAGAAATTCCGGAACAATGGAAGAATAAAGCATCATTCGACAAAGAGATGTTCGCCGTTTACCAAGCTTGCATTCACTGGCACAATGACTTGGACGGCCGATCTTTTCATATTTGTTCAGATCACAAGCCTCTGCTAGGCACGATGCTTAAGAAAAATGCACATTTTTCTAAAATGAGATTGAGATGGCTAACATTGTTTGGACCTTGTCATTGCGTTTACAAACAGTGAAGAGATTTCAATTGTCCCCCCTACCCCCACCATCTCAACTCAGGTGCGCTTCGGCGGCAGTTCCCGTTGAGCCGTCGTGCTGTCTCCGCCATTGACAAACTACGTGCGTTTTTCAACTATAATAACCGAGTGCCTCGAGCAATACTATTCAAAATTGCTAATAGCGGGTGAAAACGGTTCCGCACCTAAAATCGGATCGGTTATCATCACAGAGCTGAAGAAAAGTACGACAGGAAGGGCCCTTCCGCATCGAGTCTGGACACTGCACTCTCGTAAGTCCCTTTCACGTCCATTTTTTACATATTGAAATCTCTTTACCTCTTCATTAGTCAATTTATTTTCACTGATACGCTCTCCACATATTTAGCCCTCCGGTATAGCCTGCTCTTGGGCTCTATACGAAACAAGAATTGGTCCTTTTTCGCAACCGGATTTCATAATTTGCACAATTTATACGGTCCACATTAAAACAGTAAAATAATTCCTTTGTCTGTTCCATCGATCAGCCATTGATTTGCGAGGTGTCGACGGGTGACCTTGTGCGCCTGCGCGGTTTCCCCCCTTGTTAGGTGCTTCGAAGTGCGCCGCCTGGGTGCGCTGGGTGTTCATTTGACGTGGGTTCCTCGTACACATCGGGCGTTCCCCCTTGTTTACATTAACACCTCACCCCGTCTCCTGCCTTGTCGAATTTCGGAAAATTGCCTGGCCGAATTTCTCGCCGTTTTGCTCGTTCAATCCCTGATTTTCTTTGGTGGGGTTTTGTGTTTTCTGTCCATTTGGTCAGGATGAGTGACGCAATAGAGGTAGAAAATAGGCTCAAGCTATTGACAAAGAGAAGAGAGAGACTTTGGCTACAACTTCAGCAATGTTATGACCTTTTAAAGGAGCTTCCAGCACGAAAAGATCAACTTTTAGTTAGATGTGCGCGTTTTCCAGAATTGTATGAGCAATACGAAACACTTTTAGGCGAAATTGATGAATTAGTGATTTCCAATCCTAAACTTAGTGACGATACTGTACAAAATAAAGCAACCTTTGACAAGATGTTTTTTGAAGTCATGGAACAATTTGAAAAATATAAGCAAGTAACTGTTACTACTGCATCAACATCATCGAGTAGCCCTTCTATCAGCACTCTTAATCCTCGTGTAAATTTACCTGAATTAAAATTACCAATTTTTAAGGGAGATCCTACTGCATTCCCAACATTTAATTCTATGTTTGAAGCTCTTGTACACAGCAAGACATATTATAGTTCTATAGAAAAATATAGCTTATTGAAATCCTACCTTGAGGGTGAACCCAGTAGACTTGTGGATTCTGTTCCCTTTGTAGCGAGCTCATATTTAGATGCCTATAATAAATTAAAAGCCAGATATGGTAATTCCCGAATTTTGGTAAATAATTATTTTGAGAGGATTTTTGAGTTACAGCCACTTACAAACATGAACCCTTCGAAACTGCGGGAAATTGTCACGACCTTTCAGCTTAATATGGCTTCCATAAAAAAGTTACGCACAACGGATTTAAGTGGTGTGATATTTTTCTATTGGCTTTATCGTCTTTTGGATAGATCTACAAAAAAAGCGTTTGAGAAGGAATTTAAAGAAACAGATAGATACCCACTCATAGACGAACTCATCAATTTTTTGCAACATGAGTGTATAGCCAATGAATTGGTTGATTCACATTTGGGTGACAAGTCCCAATCTAAAATTAGTCTAGCTAAGGTTTACCCTAAAAAATCTTTTATGACTACTCAAACCACAACTGCGACACCACATAAATCTAATCCTAATGCTGTAAGTGTTTCTGCAACTCCAGTTTCATGTTCTGTATGTAAAAAAGGAGGTCACAAAGCTCACCTATGCTATAAACTATTGAATCGCACTATACCACAACGTTTAGAATATTTAAAATCACTAAAATTATGTACAATTTGTTTACGTGCTCATATTGGTGAACCATGCAAAGCTCGAGGAAAATGTAAATATTGTTCTTCGGCAGATCACAATAGTATCATTTGCGATCAATTCAAATATTCAACCTCTCGTACTAGTAACCCGACTTCTACGTCTAGTACTCAAAATACCACTGATAACACTCCTAGTCAGCACTCCAACTTGAATTTAGCCTCCACTTCTCAGACGTTGACTTGTAGAACTGATTCAGCGATTCCTTCAGGCGCAGTACTCCTAGGCACCGCTCAGGTCCGAGTGCAGCGTACCTCTGGCGTCCATCATGTTTGTAGACTTCTCTGTGATGGTGGTAGTGAAGTTTCATTTGTTACGGAGTCACTAGTTCAGATGCTGGGTCTTCCCCGAAAATCGTGTACCTACCAAGTAACTGGTGTAGGTGCAACAGGTCCCTTGGAAATTCGTGGCATCGTCTCGTTGACTCTTACGTCAATGTATCGACCACATGCCTCAATTTCTGTGGAAGCACTTGTAACTCCTTGCATATCCATGGACGTACCTTCGGTTAGAGTGCCTCATCATGTCGCTGAGCGTTTGTCTCATTTGCAATTAGCGGACCCACAGTTCCACGTTCCAGCCAAGATCGACATTCTTCTAGGGGTTCAGTCATCGTTGGATATCTTATCACAGCCTGTAGAGATCGTGCATGGCAGTCCTACAGCAACAAGTACTATTTTTGGGTACATTTTGAGTGGAAACGTTGATTCTCCAACTGACACTCCCAAACGTTCCTTCATTGCCCAGCGGATGTATCCAACACTTGATAATTTACTCCGTAAGTTTTGTGAACTTGAGGAAATAAATCATGAAGTACCGCCTTCTTCCGAAGATTTATTCTGTGAAAATCATTTTCGTTCCACCATCGGGAGGGATGGAGAGGGTAGATATATTGCCGCTCTTCCCTTTAAAAATGGTATTTCCCCCAACCTTGAGTCCAACCGTTCCGTAGCTGAACAACGTCTCTTCAAATTAGAAAAACGTTTTGAAAGGGATCCAACGTATTTCATTTTATATAAGGAAAATCTATTGGACTATGTGAGTAAAGGACATATGGTTAGGACAGATAATCCCTCCAAATATCTTCTAACACATCATGGCGTTAGAAAAGAATCTTCCACTTCTCCACTCCGAGTGGTGTTCAACCTCTCCGAACGAACTGTCACGGGTCAAAGTTTGAATGATTTTCTTTGTGTGGGACCCAAGTTACAATCCGATATTGGAAATATTGTTTTATCTATGCGATTAAATCCCGTAGCACTTAGCTGCGATGTACAAGCCATGTACAGGGCTATCCAGTTAGCACCAAATGACAGAAAATACCAACATTTTCTTTTCCGATTCTCACCTAATGACCCTGTTCAAGAGTGGGAGCTCACAACTGTGACGTTTGGCATGACCTCGAGTCCTTTTATAGCTCAGCGTGTGTTGCACCAGCTAATTGAGGATGAGGGCGCTAAGTATCCTACTGCTGCTGCTGTCTTGAAGAACTCATGCTACGTTGATAACATTGTTTGTTCAACCCCTTCGGTTTGAAACGGCTTTAAAGCTCTATGAGGAGCTAAACAGCTTACTCGGTACGGGTGGCTTTATTCTGAGAAAATGGTCATCTTCTCATTCTGAGGTGTGCGATAAAATCGACGCAGAACTTAGAGAAAAACCTAGACCCCTTGGTGATGTTGACACCATAAGATTGCTTGGGTTAGAGTGGGATCCCACCACTGACACCTTTTGCTATTCAATCGATATTAAGCCAGTTAAGCCTACAAAGCGAGGTGTTCTTTCTCAAATTGCACGGCTTTATGATGACAACGGTTATTTGGCTCCGGTTGTCTTCGCTCAGAAACGAATTTTGCAGGATATTTGGTTGGCTGGTTGTGATTGGGATGCGCCTTTGCCTCCCGAGATTAGCGAGCGCTGGTCCGTACTCCTTGGTGACCTTCCTAACCTAAAAGCTCTTCGCATTCAACGTTTTATGGGAGACTCGACAACTCGGCGGTCCGCTCAATTAATTGGGTTCAGCGATGCCTCACAGCTTGGAATTGGAGCAGTTTTGTATTTGCGGGTGGTTTCTGATAAGGGTACCGTTTCATGTCATTTACTCAAGGCTAAAACCAAAGTCGCCCCTCTCAAAACGGTTACCATCCCGCGTCTTGAACTCTGTGCAGCGGTGTTACTCTCCAAGTTACTTAAATCAGTTCAGTTTTTAGTCGAGGAGTTACACATTGTTGATACATACTTGTACACTGACTCGAGCACTACTCTTTCCTGGATTCGCACTTCCCCACACAGATTGGCTACGTTTGTGGCCAATAGAGTTGTTGAAATTTGTGAAAATTCGGAGCCACACTTCTGGAGATATGTCCCAACAGAACTTAACCCTGCAGACGCATTAAGTCGTGGGTTAACTGCTACTGAACTGATTGCTTCTCATCTTTGGTGGCAAGGTCCTGACTTTTTATTGCAAAATGAAAGTTGTTGGCCATCTCGAGATTTTGCTGTTCCTTTGACCATCCCTGAACTGCGGACTTGTCATGTTACCAGCAAACTATTCACTTCACCAATTTTACAAGTTCTTCGTAACTCATCATCACTTCTTAAAGCTCAACGAGTCGTCATTTACGTTCACCGCTTTATAAAAAATTGGTTTTTACCAAAGGATCGCCGAATTCGAGGACCTATGACGTCAACCGAATTCCAACGTTCTATCTTGTGTTGTATACGTGTCACACAACTTCACTTCCTTCATGAGGACATCGTGAAATTAAAAAAGGGTGAATCCTGCACGTCAAAATATAAATCGTTGACTCCGTTTCTCTCACCGGAAGGTTTTGTGATGGTGGGGGGTCGTCTCCATGAGTCTCCTCTCTCCCATCAGGCAAAACATCCCTACTTGGTGCCTTACGAGTCTCCTCTTGCAGCGTTACTTTGTGACCATTTCCATGAATTTTCATTACATGGTGGACCATCAGTCGTTCAGGCCTTAATCAGGCGTACATATTGGATTCCGTCCATCAAAAGATTAATTCGCTTTCGACTTCTAAAGTGCATCACTTGTTATAAATTTAAATCTCAACCTAATCAACCCGAAATGGCATCATTACCTTCGTCCAGATTTGCACAGTCTCGGTGTTTTATAAATACTGCCATTGATTATGCTGGTCCAATTTTAGTAAAGGAGTCTTTGCGCCGTAATAGCAAATCCAACAAGGCGTACGTGGCTGTCATAGTTTGCATGGCTACTAGAGCGGTTCACCTTGAACTTGTTTCAGCTCTTAGCACCGAAGCTTGTCTGGCTGCATTAGATAGATTCATTGCGAGGCGTGGATTACCTTTGACTATTCATTCGGATCTTGGTAGAAATTTCGTAGGGTGTTCTAATGAACTAAAAGAACTGGGACGAATTCTCATGAATAATCGGGACGCCATCATCGAACACTTTGGTATGAGGGGTGTAGAATGGAAGTTTTCTCCGCCCTACGGGCCCAACTTCAATGGATTGGCTGAAGCTGGAGTCAAAAGTATGAAGATTCATTTGAAGAGATCGCTGGGTACCCATTCATTCACCTTCGAAGAACTAACGACTTTGCTGGCTCGAATCGAAGCCGTACTTAATTCGAGACCGCTTTGTTCACTATCTGATTCCGTTGGTGATAGCCTCGACTTTCTCACTCCGGGACATTTTTTGACAGGATCGCACCTCTTGACACGACCTGAAGAGAACTTACCCGAATCTTTGCCACTTTCTTCCCGATGGCAGCGCATTGGACAATCTCTACAATCCTTTTGGAAACGCTGGAAAAATGAGTTTCTACACACATTGCTGCAAAAGGGAAAATGGACAGATTCATCCCCTAATATAGAACAGGGTGATGTAGTATTCCTCTACGATCCAAATTGCTCTCCTTTATCCTGGCCAATGGGTAGGGTTCACGAGGTTTGCCCGGGAATGGATGGGGTCGTGCGTGTGGCGAAAGTTCGCACTTCGGGCGGTATACTTACTCGTCCTGTCACCAAACTTGTGGCATTGCCCAAATGTTGATTTTAAATAGAGTTTGGCCACTGAAATGTACAGTTATTTTCTGTGCGTCATTTCGTTGTTGTGTCTATGACAACATATTTTTTTGTCGTTTGTGTGTTATATAGCTATATATCTGTTATTCAATTCGGGAACCTTGGTCCCTTTAGTCACTAACCCGAGTTACCATAAATGTAATCGTTGTTCGGAGAGAATTTTTTTCCCTCTCCTATTTTCATGTTTTTTGTTTGTCTTATTTATTAGATACTTTAAAATTTGTCATATTGACAAGCTCTTGCCTTTTCGTGCTTGTCACCAAACCCATTCATCGTACTTGCATCTTGCGCAATTTTGCTCGGTATACCGCTTCGCCGTATCGGATCTCGCATCTTTGGCTGATCGATGTACCTCTAACTTTCCTTTGTTTTCTTGCATTATTAAAAAATTTAAAATTGTACTTGATGTCAAAATCCTTCTCATTTTGAGGTGGGAGGTATGTTTGGACCTTGTCATTGCGTTTACAAACAGTGAAGAGATTTCAATTGTCCCCCCTACCCCCACCATCTCAACTCAGGTGCGCTTCGGCTGCTTTAGTTCCCGTTGAGCCGTCGTGCTGTCTCCGCCATTGACAAACTACGTGCGTTTTTCAACTATAATAACCGAGTGCCTCGAGCAATACTATTCAAAATTGCTAATAGCGGGTGAAAACGGTTCCGCACCTAAAATCGGATCGGTTATCATCACAGAGCTGAAGAAAAGTACGACAGGAAGGGCCCTTCCGCATCGAGTCTGGACACTGCACTCTCGTAAGTCCCTTTCACGTCCATTTTTTACATATTGAAATCTCTTTACCTCTTCATTAGTCAATTTATTTTCACTGATACGCTCTCCACATATTTAGCCCTCCGGTATAGCCTGCTCTTGGGCTCTATACGAAACAAACATACATCTCTCAAATGACAAGTGACATTCGACATATACCCGGAGAGAACAACGTCGTCGCCGACGCACTCTCCAGACCCTTCGATCCAGTTGAAATTCAAACAAAATCGATTTCAACCCAAACTGACGAGGGTCCACCCATAGCCGAAATTTCGCAAATTACGGCTGCAATAGAGTGCAATCTTCTACTGCACATTTCAAATGCACAAATTCGTTCTCCTCCTAACGCAGAGGACAAATTGAAACTCACACGAGTTGAATTCCCTCAAGGAGAAATTTGGTGTAACCTAGACCTAGGACACCCAAGACCTTATATTCCAAACGAAATAAGGCACGAAATAATCAGCCAAATTCACAATTTGGGACACCCAGGTATACACTCTACAGTGTATAAAGTTAAACAAAGATATTTTTGGCACGGACTTCGTGCAGATGTCTCCAACTGGGTCCGAGCGTGCGAGACTTGCCAACGAGCAAAAATCACTCGCTCCGTGAAGCTCCCTTACTCCGAATTTGAAACGGCTAACAAATTTTCACATGTACACGTTGACATTACCGGACCCTTACCTTTAGCTAAAGGAGGGAAACGTTACATTCTAATGATGGTCGATAGAGCAACGGGTTGGCTAGAGGCAGTCCCTCTTAACAACATCGAAACAGCCACGATCACAAACGCCTTTATCAATATTTGGGTAGCTTCAAAAGGCGTACCTAAATACATCACAAGTGACCAAGGCACACAATTCGAATCAGATCTATTTAATTCCATTATGGAACGTCTCGGAGTAAAACATACTCACACGTTACCATACAAACCGTCAACAAACGGAATGGTAGAACGCAGAAATAGATCTTTGAAAGAGGCTCTCAAAGCACAAAACGAAAATTGGCTCGACGCCCTTCCAAAAGTACTACTCGCCATGCGTACGGCAGTAGACCCAGCAACGGAAACTACACCGTCCCAAAAAGTTTACGGAATTGACGTACCACTCCCAGGAGACATTTTCGTAACTTCTACAAACCTTTCTGAGCCTCTCTTCTTCCGGCCTACGCATATTAAACATAACAATACGAAGTATGCCGTCAACATGCCCAAAAACTTGGATACATGTACACATGTCTATATCAGAGTGCCCACACAGCTCTCCTCCCTGCAATGTCCTTACACGGGACCATTCAAAGTTATTAAAAGAGATAAGTTTTCGGTTACAGTACAAATTGGCGAACACACGAAAAAAGTTCCCAAACAACAAATAAAACCAGCTTACACTCTAAACTCAGACGAAGCTGTGTCAAGAAGCCAAAATCAGGCAGAAAATAAGGAGGAAAACTCCCCGAAAATCTGCCAGAAGGCACGTCCCCTCTACCAAATTCGACGAGAGGTGGGTGACTGCGCTCGAAACACCCCAACCGGCGTCGTCGTTAATAACACGACGTCTTGGGGGGGCGCCTGTGGTGAAAACCACCCCTCTTGTCAACAGCCCTTTTCAGGGCTACCAAAAAGAGGTAGATACGACACACAAATATTTATAAGACGTCGAGTTATAACTCCGTCAAAAACAAAATATTTCACCAGAGAGAAAATACGAAATTCTCTCTCAAAAGTGAAATATTAACTAATAACATACAAGGCGACCTCCCTAAACACTTACTGGGCGAGAGAGACGCGACAAGTATCTCGAACCAAGTCGCCTTGAATGAGAAAACTCAAACAGAAAATCAAACGTCCTCTAAAACTAATAAGGACAATTCTAACAAGCCTACTCGCCAATCAGAAACACTGATTACACGAGAGACAATAGGCGAACCAACCAGGAGGCGGCAAGCAAACGCACCACCCGAGGTCTGGTCGTCGGCTCCGCAGCCACCCCCGGGGACCCCGTCGCAGCGACGGACGTGGGGAAACCACCCCGGAGGACCAGCTCAGCTATCATACTCGCAGAGACTGAGAAAACAATGTGCGAGCCAATGAGATTACACAGTTGAATTAACGAAATTAAGCGGACCAATCAGGAGGCGGCAGGAGGCGGCCACCTCCCTATAATTACCCCGCTCGGAGCCCTCCGAATTCATTCCACTCTCCGCTCTCGACGACTACACTTAGAAGTACGAAGATTTCTACACGCTCTACGCTGACGAACCTTCTGCTCCCGAGTTCATCTCAAGAACGGCTTCCTACTGCTTTCTACAAGGCATACCTTCTCTCCACACAGATCTCGCATTGGCATCTACGAGTCCAGTGATTATTCATCCTGCTCATTGCCCAACGTAGTTCTTCTGTCAGGACGCCACCCGGTACATCTATTGATATTCTCATTAGATCGTACGCCCGCTGGGACGTTCCGAGACGTGTCGCCCGGGTTTCGTAGCACTAGGCTCGTCACCGACCGCTGTGGGCACGCCGATAAATTACACAGCTCATCCGCTCTAATTTATCGTCCAAGGAAGTCTTTTTCAAGACTACAAGGTAGGACCCTGACATCCGAGCAAAGGAAAGAAGCTCTGTCAAGCGAGTCCACCTTCCAAACCCTCTATTTCTATACGTAGAGGTATCGAAAACGAGTTAATAAACTCGGATATTTCGATGGAGCGCCGCCCGTCCTATTTCCTCATGCAAGGGGAGGCGGAACACGGCGCGGCCGGGCCTCTTAGCCCACGCAGCGCTACCTACCCGCTGCTCGACCAGTCCGCTGTTCCCAGCGACGGCCCAAGGCTCGATCCTCGCGAAGAGATCGCCTTCTCACCTAACGTATTCAAGAAGGAAACGTTAGATCAAGCCTCACACACACAAAAGTACGAGGATACCTTTCAGACCCGCTCTGAAGTCAATCATCATGATTCGACAAAGATTTCCGAATATCCACGATATTCTACACAAGGCTACCCGGCCGATCCGAGTGTCAAATACACTCCAAATGTACAAAAAACAAAGGATACTTTTCAGTACCTCAACCAAGTTCAACATATTCCTCCTACAGATATAAATCTTAGGCCGGAATATTACGAAACGGCTCAGTACCAAACTGATCGAACCCAGCACCCACTATGCGAGCCCAGTGCTCCACGCGGCTGCGACACGAACTACCCCTCAGTTCATCCCGCCAAGCAAGCTGACCTTGGCGATTTCGCTCACATTCCTTACGGGAATACCTCAGGGACTAACCCGCATAATCAGAATATAAATGTCTCACTTGGTCTACCTACACCAAGTAAAACATATTTAAATCCACTACACTAATAATACAATATTTATTCAACACACATTTGCTGTTATTACAAAAAAATAAGTTTCAGTTCATTGTTTAAAGATACATAGTTATAAACAATAGATACACAATTTTATAAACAATTATTCATACCTACAGCCTCAACTTTTAAATTTTGACTATTTATGACTAATTAATTTAGTATGTATGTCACCATGTTTCCAAATACTGTAAAGTGGTTGGTACAAATAATTGTTAAACGGTTTTCAAACTGAAGAAATTTCCAAATCAATTCCTACTATACATTTTCAAAATGAAAAACTCTTAGTAAATAATGCAAAGGTTTCCTTAGTACGTATCACCTTTAGACGTATAAATTAACCTGATCGCTCCCACGGCCGTGTTTAAGCGCAAAACAACAGCGTCGCCGTCGTACCAGGCCCGTGTTTAAGCGCAAAACTCCGATACAGCCCCTGGTCCCAGGGCCGTGTTTATGCGCGAGCCACACCATCACGCGATCTGAACTTGTCTGCCATCTATCTGCGAGGCTAATGAACTTATTTTTTAGATAGTGTTTACTTGGGTATCCGAGAGACATCGTTGACGTCGTAATCGGCCTTGTTAGTTTTAGTGTCACTCGGAAGATCGCAGAAAGATCAGAAAGTAAACATCAGAAATCAGAAATGAGAAAGAGGAATGGGAAACACACTTATTCTCCTTTGCATAAACAATAAACAACTATAGTGCATTCCGTTTTTTCACAACCTGAATCGTAATCTCAATGACTATATTCAGATGTTGAAAATAGAAATATATAAACGAAAACGACAATGTAACTAGCGAAACATTGTTTGGTTATGAGTTAGGTATGATGAAACTTAATCCAAACAAAGAAAAAAAAAAAAAAAAAAAAAAAACGGGAAAAACTTGTATTTCAAAGAAAAACATTAAGTGAACAATTTGCTTGTCTAAATGTAACATGAAGTATGACGGGATTGGCGAAAATAGAGGGGAGAACGCATCGCGAAACCGTCGGGAGAAGGCTGAAAAAGCTTGGGTTGGAGGGTGAGACGGCACCACAGTGTCTCGGGCTGCAGCGGGAGACGGGAGCGCGATCGCTCGGTAGCTATCAGGTTAAATGCCAATTCATAAAATAGTTTTATAACAAAAATCCCTACTACAAAAAATAGGCCCCCCCGTTGATTATGCTCTGATCATGCAAAAGTTACACAACATCCCGGCCTGTTGATAAATATGTAAATTATACAGTAGAACCCCGGTTAACCGAAATCGGGTTAACCGAAACCCGGGTCAACCGAAACGATTCCGTAAATAATTATAAGTACGTAATATGTGAACAGTGAGGGGCTGCGCCAAGCCCTTTTCTCCAGAAATAGTGCCTACGTGACATCGGTGATGCGTGGCGATGCGAAGGTCACCGAGAAAACCCCGTATACACAGACACACACAGTGAAATTTCTAGTGACCTAATCATGGGGATTACGCTTCGCTTCATCCAATTATTTTTAAAATATACACAAAAACAATATTTAGAGTTTATGACAGAAATCAGAGGAACTGCATTATTTTTATTTAAATATAAAACAAGTAAAACTGCTTACCTGCTTGGTCTTTTTCAACTGCTGTCATCTGATTCCAGTTTTCGTGCATGGCCTCCCCAACCTCGTTCCAGCACTGTGCCTTCAATTGCCTGTTGCTATATTCACTCGACTTTACGTCGTACAGAGGTGGCAGTTTTTCAACTAAGAAAATAAATTTTTCCGTATCAAACATTTTTCCATACAAATATCGAAATTTTTCCGTACAAATGATCACTCCAAAGGTGGTCCAGCTGCTCTGCCAGTGCTCACGCGGCAAATGCGTCCCGCTAGCGCTAGCGCTCCGTATGACAGGGTCCCGGCGTCACGTGCGCCGCGTTGCTAGCGCGACCGTCGGCGTTGGCAGCGCCCAGCGTCCGGCTAACGCGGACTCGCCGACGGCATTAGCGTCCGTATGACATGCTCCATAAGAACCCCTTTGCCGGGTTGGAGCGTTTTTAACGCGACGCTATCAGCGCGACGGCAATAGCGCTCGTATGACATGGCCCTTACTTGTGAAATGAGAGTGTGCACTCTTTTGTTTTGCGCTTTGCGCAGTTGAATGCCGCACACACTTTAACCATTATAAAGGAAATTGCATAAGTATCAGAACTATTACAATACGATCTTTCATAACAATGCAATGTACATGACACATCAATAAACGATGTTGCCCCCAATATGGCCGATTTCAGACCATTCAATTTGCAACGCGACACTAGCGCTACGAGTGGGTCTAGTTTACTATTACAATGTCTTTGGGGATGATTATTCCTGTTCATGCAGTATTTGAATAGTCGGTTATTAATTGCCGTGACCAATAAAAATTCTATTTATTGAGTTGAAGAATTTTATGGAGCCCGAAACATTAGCATACCAAGAGAGGGATGTTGGGAGGGGTATGATTTATTGAGTCCACTATGTAGCAATTCATTTCTGCGTTGTTCTAATAGTCTAATCTTGCTCAGTTCAAATTAATTGTTTTCAAGTATTTAACGTGATCCATAGACTAAAGCAGGAGTCGCTACGGAAAACTGTATACAGTGTTGATTTTTCTTTATTGTAAAGATTGTTACGCTCCAGGAAAATATCTCTCACAGTCCAAGAGGTTTGATCACCCAGGCCCAGGCCTCTTAGCTCTGATCTTTAGAGTGTTGCAACTTTGGGGAATTTCCGGTAGTTGTAACGACTTGAGTTCGAACTTCTGTCAAGGTATTTTGGGCCGTTACAGTGGCACAGTCGAAATAAGACCCGAAATCATACGAAACAATAATTAATTAAATCCCTCTTGAGCCAAAAGACTGAAAACATCACATTTCCTGTCGTTAGTATCTTTCATTTCCTCACTTTCTTGAGTCAAAACACACTGTAGTGGATTTAAATATGTTTTACTTGGTGTAGGTAGACCAAGTGGGACATTTATATTCTGATTATGCGGGTTAGTCCCTGGGGTATTCCTGTAAGGAATGTGAGCGAATTCGCCAAGGTCAGCTTGCTTGGCGGGATGAACTGAGGGATAGTTCGTGTCGCAGCCGCGTGGAGCACTGGGCTCGCATAGTGGGTGCTGGGTTCGATCAGTTTGGTACTGAGCCGTTTTGTAATATTCCGGCCTAAGATTTATATCTGTAGGAGGAATATGTTGAGCTTGGTTGAGGTACTGAAAAGTATCCTTTGTTTTTTGTACATTTGGAGTGTATTTGACACTCGGATCGGCCGGGTAGCCTTGTGTAGAATATCGTGGATATTCGGAAATCTTTGTCGAATCATAATGATTGACTTCAGAGCGGGTCTGAAAGGTATCCTCGAACTTTTGTGTAGGTGAGGCTTGATCTAACGTTTCCTTCGTGAATACGTTAGGTGAGAAGGCGATCTCGTCGCGAGGATCGAGCCTTGAGCCGTCGCTAGGAACAGCGGACTGGCCGAGCAGCGGGTAGGTAGCGCTGCGTGGGCTAATAGGCCCGGCCGCGCCGTGTTCCGCCTCCCCTTGCATGAGGAAATAGGGCGGCCGGCGTTCCATCGAAATATCCGAGTTTATTAACTCGTTTTTCGATACCTCTATGTATAGAAATAGAGGGTTTGGAAGGTGGACTCGCTTGACAGAGCTTCTTTCCTTTGCTCGGATGTCAGGGTCCTACCTTGTAGTCTTGAAAAAGACTTCCTTGGACGGTAAATTAGAGCGTATGAGCTGAGTAATTTACCGGCGTGCCCACAGCGGTCGGTGACGAGCCTAGTGCTACGAAACCCGGGCGACACGACTAGGAACGTCCCAGCGGGCGTACGATCTAATGAGAATATCAATAGATGTACCGGGTGGCGTCCTGACAGAAGAACTACGTTGGGCAATGAGCAGGATGAATAATCACTGGACTCGTAGATGCCAATGCGAGATCTGTGTGGAGAGAAGGTAGGCCTTGTAGAAAGCAGTAGGAAGCCGTTCTTGAGATGAACTCGAGAGCAGAAGGTTCGTCAGCGTAGAGCGTGTAGAAATCTTCGTACTTCGAGGTGTAGTCGTCGAGAGCGGAGAGTGGAATGAATTCGGAGGGCTCCGAGCGGGGTAATTATAGGGAGGTGGCCGCCTCCTGCCGCCTCCTGATTGGTCCGCTTAATTTCGTTAATTCAACTGTGTAATCTCATTGGCTCGCACATTGTTTTCTCAGTATCTGCGAGTATGATAGCTGAGCTGGTCCTCCGGGGTGGTTTCCCCACGTCCGTCGTTGCGACGGGGTCCCCGGGGGTGGCTTACGAGCGTCCGTCGCGGAGCCGACGACCTTGACTTTAGACGGGGACCTCGGGTGGTTTCCCTGCGTCCGTTGTTCAGACGGGGTCCCCGAGGTGGCTGCTGGACCAGAGGTGGTTGCTTTCCGCCTCCTGGTTGGTTCGCCTATTGTCTCTCGTGTAATCAGTGTTTCTGATTGGCGAGTAGGCTTGTTTGAATTGTCCTTGTTAGTTTCAGAGGACGTTTGATTTTCTGTTCGAGTTTTCTCATTCAAGGCGACTTGGTTCGAGATACTTGTCGCGTCTCTCTCGCCCAGTAAGTGTCTAGGGAGGTCGCCTTGTATGTTATTAGTTAATATTTCACTTTTGAGAGAGAATTTCGTATTTTCTCTCTGGTGAAATATTTTGTTTGACGGAGTTATAACTCGACGTCTTATAAATATTTTTGTGTTGTGTCTACCTCTTTTTGGTAGCCCTGAAAAGGGCTGTTGACAAGAGGGGGTGGTTTTCACCACAGGCGCCCCCCCAAGACGTCGTGTTATTAACGACGACGCCGGCTGGGGTGTTTCGAGCGCAGTCACCCACCTCTCGTCGAATTTGGTAGAGGGGACGTGCCTTCTGGCAGATTTTCGGGGCGTCTCCTCCTTATTTTCTGCCAGATTTTTGTTTAGTGACACAGCTTCGTCTGTTTTTAGAGTGTAAGCTGGTTTTATTTGCTGTTTGGGAACTTTTTTTGTATGTTCGCCAATTTGCACTGTAACCGAAAACTTATCTCTTTTAACCACTTTGAATGGTCCCGTGTAAGGACATTGCAGAGAGGTGAGCTGTGTGGGCACTCTGATATAGACATGTGTACATGTATCCAAATTTTTGGGCATGTTGACGGCATATTTCGTATTATTATGTTTAATATGCGTAGGCCGGAAGAAGAGAGGCTCAGAAAGGTTTGTAGAAGTTACGAAAATGTCTCCTGGGAGTGGTACGTCAATTCCGTCAACTTTTTGGAACGGTGTAGTTTCCGTTGCTGGGTCTACTGCCGTACGCATGGCGAGTAGTACTTTTGGAAGGGCGTCGAGCCAATTTTCGTTTTGTGCTTTGAGAGCCTCTTTCAAAGATCTATTTCTGCGTTCTACCATTCCGTTTGTTGACGGTTTGTATGGTAACGTGTGAGTATGTTTTACTCCGAGACGTTCCATAATGGAATTAAATAGATCTGATTCGAATTGTGTGCCTTGATCACTTGTGATGTATTTAGGTACGCCTTTTGAAGCTACCCAAATATTGATAAAGGCGTTTTGATCGTGGCATTTTCGATGTTGTTAAGAGGGACTGCCTCTAGCCAACCCGTTGCTCTATCGACCATCATTAGAATGTAACGTTTCCCTCTTTTAGCTAAAGGTAAGGGTCCGGTAATGTCAACGTGTACATGTGAAAATTTGTTAGCCGTTTCAAATTCGGAGTAAGGGAGCTTCACGGAGCGAGTGATTTTTGCTCGTTGGCAAGTCTCGCACGCTCGGACCCAGTTGGAGACATCTGCACGGAGTCCGTGCCAAAAATATCTTTGTTTAACTTTATACACTGTAGAGTGTATACCTGGGTGTCCCAAATTGTGAATTTGGCTGATTATTTCTTGCCTTATTTCGTTTGGAATATAAGGTCTAGGGTGTCCTAGGTCTAGGTTACACCAAATTTCTCCTTGAGGGAATTCAACTCGTGTGAGTTTCAATTTGTCCTCTGCGTTAGGAGGAGAACGAATTTGTGCATTTGAAATGTGCAGTAGAAGATTGCACTCTATTGCAGCCGTAATTTGCGAAATTTCGGCTATGGGTGGACCCTCGTCGGTTTGGGTTGAAATCGATTTTGTTTGAATTTCAACTGGATCGAAGGGTCTGGAGAGTGCGTCGGCGACGACGTTGTTCTCTCCGGGTATATGACGAATGTCACTTGTCATTTGAGAGATGTATGTTAGCCATCTCAATCTCATTTTAGAAAAATGTGCATTTTTCTTAAGCATCGTGCCTAGCAGAGGCTTGTGATCTGAACAAATATGAAAAGATCGGCCGTCCAAGTCATTGTGCCAGTGAATGCAAGCTTGGTAAACGGCGAACATCTCTTTGTCGAATGATGCTTTATTCTTCCATTGTTCCGGAATTTCTTTACTGAAAAATCCCAATGGTTGGTAAGATTTCGAGCCGTGTTTGTCTGTAATTTCCTGCTCCAGTGCCGCTCCGATGTGTGTGTCGGATGCGTCGCAGACTATTCTCCACTCTGCTGTAGGGTGTGGATGAGCGATATTATGCAATGTAGCTTTAATCATTGCTTGTTTTAAGCTGTTGAAAGCTTTTTCTCTCTCTGATGTCCATTCGATAGGTGTTTTGTCATTTTTTTTGTTTGACTGAATGGAGTCATACAGAGGTTGTGCCGTGTGAGCGAATTTACTTGAGCAAGCTCGGTAGAAACCACACATACCTAGGAATCTGCGTAGACTTCGTACGTCTATTGGCCTAGGAAATTGTTCTATGGCTTCTATTTTATCTCGTTTAGGAATTATCCCTTCTTTCGGGATAGTGAAACCTAGGAAATCGACGGTAGGTTTTGAAAAAATGCATTTATCAAAACCTACTCGAAGTCCGTGTTCCCCTAGCTTGTCAAAAATTTGTTTGAGGTGGTTCATGTGTTCTTTATAATTTTTAGAAGCCACCAGTATGTCATCTAGGTATACAAATGCGAAATCAAATTTTCGCATGATGCTGTCCATGTATCTTTGCCATGTTTGAGCCGCTCCGGCCAAACCCATGCTCATTTTCTTAAACTCATAAAGACCGAAAGGTGTAATAATTGCAGTTTTATGAGCGTCATCTGGGTGCATCGGAATATGGTAATATGCCGATTTTAAATCTATTGTCGAATAGATTTGTGTATCATGTAAATTCGCTTGGAAAGAGCGAATGTGAGGAGGAGGGTAGGCGTCTTTCTTCGTTTTCGCGTTCAGGAAACGGTAGTCGCCGGTGATCCTCCATGACCCGTCTTTTTTTGGCACACAGTGTAACGGGGATGCCCATTCGGAATCTGATGGTGCAATTATGCCTTCGGAAAGCATTTTGTCAAAAGTACTTTTGACTTGAGCCCGTTTTTCGCCCGCCATGGGTCTTGCTCGGAAGTGTACTGGTGTTCCTTCCGTGGTTATACGGTGGTAAACCCCATTGTTTTTCCACTTTCCTTGAAGTTTGCTCATTTTATCATTGTATTTTTCAATGATAGAGCGAATGTTTTCGTCCTCCGTGATTTGCACGTCCTCTGGTTGAGGGCTGTTGTCACGATGAGGGATAGTAGCTGCTATTTGTTCGTCAGTGAATTTTTTGTTCATGACTGCAGCTATTTTTTGATCGGCATAGCTTTTTATTTTATCTTTATAGATGTATTTGTGTTTGACCCGTATTCCGATATCCCAAGACTCGAGGAATGGTATACCGAGGATCGCTAGATCAACTTTCGTGATCATAAAATCGGTGGTCATGTCTCCGAGGCCGATGTTAATTGTCGTGTCAGCACGCCCTAGTGTGTCTATAGGGGCTCCGTTAGCTGCTGTGGGCTTTACGTTGGACTTACGAATTTTTAAGCCCAATTTTTTGGTGACATTGTGGGGCAGAATGTTCACTTCTGCTCCCGTGTCGATGAGAAATTCAGTGCCATTTAGTTTGCACTTGAAAAAAAGCCTTTTATACTCATTAGACTGCCGGTGTATAGGCTCAGATACACTGGCAGTTATTCGTTTTCCGAACTCTCTACGTCGGAGGTTGGAACGGTACTTTCTTGTACCGATTTCTGAGTATTTTCGTTTGAAACCCAGGTTTTAGGCTGGCTTATAGGCGCTGCCTTTTTGCTAGTTTTGAAGGCAGTGTTTGCCTTCCAAGTGCAGTGTTCTGGGTCTGCACATTTGCGAGTTTCACTACCGAAACGTGCGTGGTTTCGACAGACATAGGCCGTCGGTTTGTGAGGCTTACTCTCTACTGGTTGGGGTTTGAACTCAGCTTGTTGTGAGAGGGCCTTTTTGAAACCAGTTTTCATGGGTTTCGGAGTAGATTCTACTCCTCGTATGTTGAGAGAGGGGTTCTCTGTTTTGTACGCGTGTAGCGTATCAGCTAGGTCGAGCCGGGCGGTCGTGGTAGGCTGAGCTGCGACCATACCTCGTGCTTCGATAGGTAGAGTTTCGATCCACTTTTGAGTGATCAGAGCCTCTGAGAAGTACCCAACAGCTTTAGAGTACATTTCGTGGTACTTGGTGCTGGGTTTTTTGGCGAGAGATGCGGGGTCCTCGAGTGCGAGGAGCCTGTCCTGTAAGGACAACCCGTATTCTCGCTGTAGGCGCTGTTTGGCCTCTTCATAAGGTGCGTGGGGTGCCGTGAGGTAAGCTGAGTCGATAGCTTCCCTCATTTCTTCTGGTACCCACTTGTATATAGCTGAGAAGCATTCGTTCTGCGTTCTCAGGTGTTTTCGCACGCAGTATTGATCGAACTCGGCGAGTGCACGATCGATATTCTTCTTTTGGAAGATTGGTCTTTGATAATCTCCCATTTCCTCTAAAAGTGCTCGAAAGCCACTTTGTGTAGAGGGTTGTTGAGTGAGATGTGGGGCGTAGAGGCCCGGCGGGGGTCGCACGCCCGCAGTGGTTCCCTGAAATCCACTAGCTTCATAATAGGGAACGAAATGCTCCGTGTTAAGCCTGTTCAAAGGCGGGGTCACCATTTGTAGTGGATTTAAATATGTTTTACTTGGTGTAGGTAGACCAAGTGGGACATTTATATTCTGATTATGCGGGTTAGTCCCTGGGGTATTCCTGTAAGGAATGTGAGCGAATTCGCCAAGGTCAGCTTGCTTGGCGGGATGAACTGAGGGATAGTTCGTGTCGCAGCCGCGTGGAGCACTGGGCTCGCATAGTGGGTGCTGGGTTCGATCAGTTTGGTACTGAGCCGTTTTGTAATATTCCGGCCTAAGATTTATATCTGTAGGAGGAATATGTTGAGCTTGGTTGAGGTACTGAAAAGTATCCTTTGTTTTTTGTACATTTGGAGTGTATTTGACACTCGGATCGGCCGGGTAGCCTTGTGTAGAATATCGTGGATATTCGGAAATCTTTGTCGAATCATAATGATTGACTTCAGAGCGGGTCTGAAAGGTATCCTCGAACTTTTGTGTAGGTGAGGCTTGATCTAACGTTTCCTTCGTGAATACGTTAGGTGAGAAGGCGATCTCGTCACGAGGATCGAGCCTTGAGCCGTCGCTAGGAACAGCGGACTGGCCGAGCAGCGGGTAGGTAGCGCTGCGTGGGCTAATAGGCCCGGCCGCGCCGTGTTCCGCCTCCCCTTGCATGAGGAAATAGGGCGGCCGGCGTTCCATCGAAATATCCGAGTTTATTAACTCGTTTTTCGATACCTCTATGTATAGAAATAGAGGGTTTGGAAGGTGGACTCGCTTGACAGAGCTTCTTTCCTTTGCTCGGATGTCAGGGTCCTACCTTGTAGTCTTGAAAAAGACTTCCTTGGACGGTAAATTAGAGCGTATGAGCTGAGTAATTTACCGGCGTGCCCACAGCGGTCGGTGACGAGCCTAGTGCTACGAAACCCGGGCGACACGACTAGGAACGTCCCAGCGGGCGTACGATCTAATGAGAATATCAATAGATGTACCGGGTGGCGTCCTGACAGAAGAACTACGTTGGGCAATGAGCAGGATGAATAATCACTGGACTCGTAGATGCCAATGCGAGATCTGTGTGGAGAGAAGGTAGGCCTTGTAGAAAGCAGTAGGAAGCCGTTCTTGAGATGAACTCGGGAGCAGAAGGTTCGTCAGCGTAGAGCGTGTAGAAATCTTCGTACTTCGAGGTGTAGTCGTCGAGAGCGGAGAGTGGAATGAATTCGGAGGGCTCCGAGCGGGGTAATTATAGGGAGGTGGCCGCCTCCTGCCGCCTCCTGATTGGTCCGCTTAATTTCGTTAATTCAACTGTGTAATCTCATTGGCTCGCACATTGTTTTCTCAGTATCTGCGAGTATGATAGCTGAGCTGGTCCTCCGGGGTGGTTTCCCCACGTCCGTCGTTGCGACGGGGTCCCCGGGGGTGGCTTACGAGCGTCCGTCGCGGAGCCGACGACCTTGAGTTTAGACGGGGACCTCGGGTGGTTTCCCTGCGTCCGTTGTTCAGACGGGGTCCCCGAGGTGGCTGCTGGACCAGAGGTGGTTGCTTTCCGCCTCCTGGTTGGTTCGCTTATTGTCTCTCGTGTAATCAGTGTTTCTGATTGGCGAGTAGGCTTGTTTGAATTGTCCTTGTTAGTTTCAGAGGACGTTTGATTTTCTGTTTGAGTTTTCTCATTCAAGGCGACTTGGTTCGAGATACTTGTCGCGTCTCTCTCGCCCAGTAAGTGTCTAGGGAGGTCGCCTTGTATGTTATTAGTTAATATTTCACTTTTGAGAGAGAATTTCGTATTTTCTCTCTGGTGAAATATTTTGTTTGACGGAGTTATAACTCGACGTCTTATAAATATTTTTGTGTTGTGTCTACCTCTTTTTGGTAGCCCTGAAAAGGGCTGTTGACAAGAGGGGGTGGTTTTCACCACACACACTATGACAATGACCTCGCTCGATTGCTGACTTGTTCCAGCAAGCATCTGCTGAGCCAGCGGCCTGCAGTTCCACTTCGTTATTTGTCCGACCCCAAACCAGCCGAGACGGCTGGTATTTGACTCCGGGGAAATGTTACGCTCTAGGAAAATAACTCTCACAGTCGAAGAGGTTTGATAATAAACCCTGGCCTAATAGCTCTGATCTTTGGAGTGTTGCAACTTTGGGAAATTTCCCGTAGTTGTATACTCAAGTTCGAACTCCTGACGAGGTATCAAATATTTTTGGGCTGTTACAAGATCTATACGTTAAAAAAATTGTAATGGTAGAGTGCACTGGTCGGTAGAATAAACAAAACATTACATTATTAATTGTGCTCAAACGAATGATAAATTAGTTGTATTCCAAATCATGGAGTTAAAAGACAAGAAATGTGTAGATAGTACTCATGATAGCCATATCATGCGATTACCTATTTAGTTCCACCAAAAAGAGTGGTTAGAGCAAAATGGCGCGTGGTTAACTGGTTAGATTTTGTTCACATTCCGTTCATAATATTTTTTACTGTTTATTACCTATCAATTAATTTTATTTTCACATATAGTTCGTTTCACGCACAAAGAATCTGTGATAATTCAGCTCCTATTTATTAGAACTTGCGTGTAGCTTGTGTTTAATTTCCATAAGGTTTTTTCAGACAGTTTGTGTTCCTTACTCTATTAGAACTATTCAACTGCCCTTTTCTTATAGATTTTCATAGAAATTATAAAATAAGATTTGTTTGTAAGTTACTAAAAATGCACAACGGACATTGTAATTTCACTGAAAATAAAGAACAGCTTAAAATGCTCAGCATATAATATTGCGAGGTTTCCTAGAAGTAGAGGATGTGCAACGTTTATGCACTTGTTCTACAAAGCTTATACGATGATGTTATTACAACAAGTTATTGTTTTTACTGATGAAATCGATATATAAATCTTTTTTTTTTTTTTTTTTTTGTGGCAATAGACAACGTTTGTTTCACTTACTTCTGTTTTGAAGACCTCTGATTTACTTGAAAGACTATTATTTGAAATAAGAGGGGGAGAATTTCGGTGAACTCACCACCTATCACCTGCTCTTTTCAGGGCCACCAAAATTGAGTTCACACATAAAGCAAGGTAATTAAGACGTCGGACTACCTCACGACGAAACAAGATAACTCGCAGGAAGAAATATCTAAATTACATAACCGCCGAGTCGATAAACACGTCAGAAGGTAAAAAGTGCCAAGCTAAACGCTCACTGCACGAGCGAGGCTAGGCAAGCCGACGATCTGACCCACGAAAACTACCTTAAAACAAACGACATTGAAACAATAGTCAAGGGCAAAGCGAGCCAAACGCGCTCTACCGAGAAGGGGGAGAAAAAGATATTTCACTCCCGGGACACCTTGAGCGCACTTGATCAAATCGGAACAGCCAATCAGACGCAGCATCCAGCTCCCCGAGGAGTATAAATATAGCAGATCCAGCCCCAGTAATTCATACCGATCTCTACCTCTGATCTTGAAGCTACCTTCTGACTCTTGACGAACCTCTGCCTTCCAGCCTACTGCAATTGAAACTCCATAGGGATTGATTGAGGACAAGACTCTCAAGCCAGTTGAAAACGAGATTCACGACTCAAGATTAATCCGCCTTCCAGACTACCAGAACTCAGAGTAGATCGAGCTCTACGCTTAGTATTGCTCTCACTCTAGTCTCGTATAAAGCCGAGACGCTAAACTGCATTCCTACACGGACGACACTGTTTAGTTCCAGAAAGTCTTGCCACCCGGGTTCGTAGATTTATTTGCGAACCCCCCGCTGGGACAAGCCGGACGATCTCAAGAAAGCCCACTGCGGCCGATCGTCCGAATTCGGCGGACCTACTGTATCGGACGGGCTTCACTCGTTCAATAAGTAGTTGACCCCAGGAGGACCCTTCAAATTTATTTGAAAGCCAGTCCCCGAATTTAGTTCTTTTCAGAACTAAATAAACTCTTCCAAATGGAGCGAACACCTAGTTTTTTCCTTTTGGAGAGCATATACCTATGAAGACAGCACGACAGAAACTCCGGTTTTGCGGTCTGCTGATCCTTCTAAGCCCAGCGTCAGACAGAACGGTGCTGACGGCCAAGGTCACCCCGTTCCCGTGAAGGGAACGGACGTAGTTCTGGCATTTCCCGTGCGTAGTGCCGCCTACGCTAATGGGCAGAATCCGGCCTTATTCGCCGACCAAATCCGTGTGATTCACACGCCGAGCCCGCGACTGATATTGTCCCAACTCACCTTCTTGAGACACAGAAGGATCGAGCATATTCTGCGGCACAATTGTACACATCTCCAGCAGATGTAAGCTACATGGCCCAGCAATATCAAACCCCTACAAAAAGGGTCCCTTGTGACTTTAATTCACGAGAGGAGATACGCCCGTCCTTGGCGACCGGGTATACACAAGATAGCGGTCTTTTTCAAGACTCGCCAGACCAATTCAGTCACGAACCAAAAAGTACTTTTCAGTACCTTCAGGCCCCCGTTATGAATGGACGGGAGAACATTCACCTAAAGCCCGGGAATTTCCATTCTCAAATCTGAGAAACTCCAAAAGATCAGCGTCGCACAGATTTATTCGGAGAGACAACACCCCGTGGCTCACACGCACCATATCGTTCCGAACACAAGGATATACGAGATAACAATGGTACTTTTTCGTACCTCTCGCAAGACCTCTTTCAAGGGTCAAGCCCGTACAAACACATGTCCAATGTGGCTAGAGATATTCCACTGGGAATACCAACTCCCAGTAAGACATACATAAATCCACTACAAGAATGTCAAGAGATATTATCATCAACCTGTTTCTATTGACACTTGACCCATGCGTTCATCCTAAATTTCTGTTCCGAGTCACAATGTTTTAGTATTTCATTGATTATATCACAGTTTTACTTGATTAAAGCCCAATGTCTGAAGGTCACCTGTCATATTCCTTAGCAATATGTAAGGTACCTACTGTTTTACTAATCCTCATTCATAGTAAGGTAAACTTCAAAACGTTGGGTGTCCTCATGCAATGGAATGTGGTTACAAGGTAAGGCACCATTTGACCATCTTCCCAAAAAAAATTTAATTTGGGCATTTATCACTGTATTTTTAAAATTAATAATGAGTCTGGCACCTAGACTCTTTTCCCATCACAGAAAAAGAGAATGAAAATGGAAGGAGTGAAGTCTCAAAAATATTAGGTAAGTAAGTAGGTAGGTACAGGTATTACAATGACAAGAGTTGGAATCAGGAACTGTTTAGTTTTTTTTAATGCCGCTAAGCTCGCATGCTTATTTGGAATCGCGTATAGCCCTTCGTTGGTGTAGTTGGGCATCTTTTCGAGTTCATGGCAGGTGCTTGGTTGCCATGGAATGCCTATGGTTCCGGGACTTGACAGCAACAACTCAACTTCACTGACGTCTGGCGATGTTGAAGAGATTTTTCTAACTTTTACATTATTTTGTTTATGACGTGGATTTGTTAAAGAGTTTTGAGATAGTGCATTACGAGAAACGGACTACAGAAAATATTTGGTTGTTGTAGTGCCTAGTTGTATTAGAGTGAGTAATTCATAGGGCCTATTTATATGTACGAGATTGCATACCCTTCAATCCTGTAATGTTTACATAACAACGTAAAGCGGAAGGAGTCTGACTAATATTAGGGTGGAATGATAAATCTAGGTCTCGACATCGCTAATGATAAAATAATTTCCTTGTCTTCGTTTCCTTCCAACGCTTGGACACAACGTTATTCGACGCCTCCAACCTTTAGCTATTTGTCGTATATTTGCAACTTTGTTTTGAAATGGTAAGTGAAATGAAGGAAATCATATCTAACTACTACAGATGATAAATTTTATTATTAAATTTATATTATGTATTGGAATGTTGAAAACTCGTTGCTTTATTCGAGCTCTCTTCCCCTCGATGGGTCATCATATATATGAACCGGATAGTTATCCTACTGTATACTCCTATGTATTGTATGGCATAAGCTGATTGGGCTGTGTAGTTTCCTCACATATTTCAACTTGGATATGTGTAGACTGAAAACAAGTAATAATACTTGTTAAAACAGAAATGGAGGATACATGTCAAAACCCAAAGGAGTAAAGTAAATAGGTACATACATGTCTGTAGAGGTTTCCCTTCTATAACGATTTAATTACACAGTTGATGTTTAGCGTATCCAGTCAGTTTTCCCCTAACACAAATTACTCACTCCTCTGCCGATGGGCACTCCACCCAAAAATGCTTCTCATCCTCAGGCAAACTCATGCGCAAAGGGTGCAAATTTTTCTATAGGGGAACTCTCATAACGTTTTAATCACAGCGTTTATTATTTTTTCAGTCGAATGTGAATATATGTGATATTAATGACGAGGTGAGAGAAGCCATCAAGAAGTTCAAATTCAGGAAAGCAGAAACCAGTGCTGCACTGATTCGTGAGTTGTTGATTAATTTCAAATTGATTTGTGTCCTTATGCATTATTATAGTTTTGATTTTTTACTTTCCAAATTATAGTACCTACGTTTTAATATAATGTTCCTAGTAATAATGATCCATTAACATTTCTGTGCTTTTTGTTGTAGTAAAAGTTGACCGGGACTCCCAGAAGATACACATTGATGAGCTGATTGAAGTATGTTGGAGTTATAATAGCATTATTTTTGCTGAAATATACAGGAGCTCGATGTTGATCTGTACAACAAAGGAATTGTCAAAAGCCATATTTTAGGTTTTTGGATGAAAGTCTTTACTATGAATAAGTTTTCTGGTGGGTAGAGGAGGCAGTGTGTGTAAAAATGGTTTGAGGAAAATAATGGCTTTTGTTTCTATTACTCTGAATAGCCTGATGTTATATTGTCAGGTAAAAAGAAAATTGGTATTATCATAGCTCCAAGAGCAGTCCACTAAATTGTTGGTCTTGATTCAATGAATTTGATCATTGTTGCAGTCGTGATTTTGTACTGATTGAGAATAGAGTGGTGCTGATTTAATGATGATCGAACGTCTGAACAATTAACCCTTTAGCATCGGAATTTTCTGGAACACGAGCAGCCACCTGAGCCTGAATTTATTTCTGCGCAATTCTTGTTGTGTTGTGCTCTGCAACCTATTGCCGGTTATGAGTATGCCATAGCCACCTAATAACCTGATACCACCATTGCCAGATCTGTGATACCGTACATCAATTGATCTACTAGTCGACTAAAGTAAAATGTAGCTCTAGCTGGTATATTTGTACCATAGATCTAATAATCTAAAGGTCGGTATAGTAATACCGTGGCTACTATAATTGCCAGATTTATAATACCTTAGCTGGTATATTATGAAATAATACTAATAGAAAATAAACTCTGAATACTGAGTGAATTTGAATTGGCTGCATTAATGATACCGTAGCCCAAAAGAGAGAATAAAACTGAGTGACTGAAGTGGTTGGAATGAGAACAAGTAGTTTGCTTTGAGAGCTAGAGTGGTATATTCTCTGGAGGCAGAACTATTTGTAATAAGGGAATATGTGGCAGAGAATATGGGACAAGGAATGAGAGGGAGGAGCCAGGCAGCCCTTAAAGCACTTGCAGCTCCTCAAATTAGGTCAAGACTGGTGAGAGAGTGCTGGGATGTACTAAATGCCCTGGGAAAGGACAACAAGATCACCTTGGAGTGGGTTCCAGGGCATAGAGTAGTGGCGGGAAACGAACAGCAGACCAGCTAGCACGAAGGGGGACCTCAATGCAATTCATTGGGCCCGAACCCGTCCTATGTATAGCAAAATGCTCGGTAAAAACCGCTTTGTGGGAATGGAAAAGGAAGGAACACAAACGGCTCTGGATAACACCCTATAACAGGAACATGGAAAACTGGTAATGAACGCACCCTGCCATCGAAGGAGTACAGCCACCCTAAATCTCTAGAGGAGGGAAATTAGACTCTTGGTGGGAATGGTGACTGGGCACGGGTTCTTCAGGAAACATCTGCACAGGATTTTAGCCTTCACAGGTGATCCAGTGTGCAAAATGTGCTGAGAGGAGGAAGAAACCGCCTCTCATCTTCTCTTTGAATGCCCGGCACTCGAAGCCAAACGATTCAGAACCTTTGGGGCCCTGGACCCAGGGGGGATAGTATCGGTAGACGACCTTGTGGGGGGAATTCTCAGTCTGGTGGAGGAGGGGGATTGGCTCCAGAACCTATAGGTTGGAAACAGGGGAGAGAACCGCACAATAAATCTCGGTTTTGGTGCGCCGGAGGGGGAAAATGATCCCTCCCACGGACCCTGAATTTAAATAATAATATTCTCTGGACTGCGCAGCCGCCTTATTTATATGTTGGTCCCACTAGGTGTGGCCCGGTCGGGTTCGTACCTTGTTTATTTGGGAGAAACGCAAATATTTCACAAGTTGGGCACGACAGTTGCTATAACAAATAATTTATAAGGATCTGTTTAAAGTGCTTTGTAGGTCAGGGTAAAAACCCATACTTAACGGAATAACGGAAAAGTACCGCTGCCGCTTGGGAGTGCAGCGATCAATGTGCGCATGGCCTATAGTGCTCATGTTACAAGAAGCCCCACTAATCTTTCAATAGAATAGCTTCAATCAGTAATATTTACCTACTTATATACTCGCTACTTAAATATTCTGATTTTGTTCTGTATAGGATACGACTTTGGATGATTTGCAAGAGGTTCTGCCTGGCCATCAACCTCGCTATGTAATCTACACTTGTAAAATGGAACACAGTGATGGCCGCTTATCTTACCCGATGTGTTTCATTTACGTAACTCCAAGAGGTGAGAATTGTTGAAAGCATGTCCATTGGCGGACATCGGTATGTTCGTTCTCATCACTGGTAATAGTTGTAAGTTCGTTCCACTGAATATGTCATAAGTTCGTTCCCGATGTGTAAGTTCGTTCTAATACAGAAATGTACTTTCGTTCCCGTATTGTAAGTCCGTTCCCGTCGCTGAATATAGGTATTGTAGTTTTCAATAAAGCATCATTTTCAGAAAAACATGCTTATAATATAGGTAGGTATATAATTTGGTATTACATTAAAAATATCAAGGTTATCAGTAATTAAAAATATCATTGTTCATCATCTGCAACTATATGCTGAAATTTATGCGAAATTATTTTGACGAAGGCGTATAGTGAAATCCTGCCTTCGTCAAACTTCTTGATGGAGCGTGCCACCCAACTTTCCTTGCTGAACATCTAAACATCTAAGGTCACGGAATTCGCTGCATGAATCAATTTTTACATAGGTGTCACATTGTATGGAGAGTAAACCTTCAGCAAAAGGAAAAATATTTGGATGAGGAGTGTTCGGAAGAAAGAAAGAAAATACCTACAAAATTACCTACCTACAAAATTAGAACAACTTCAGGTTTTGTGTTTAGTGAAGGGAATTTAACCTCTTGTTACCAAGAGCAATAGACTCATGTGATGTAAATAGAATATTGAAAGAAGTCTTTCATGTCAAACTTCAAGTACCTAACTAAATAACTCGTGAACGAGTTCCACTATCTACTTTACAAGCAGATACCATGTTACATGGATATGTCTTTGATTGGGGATTTCATAACGGTTGTCCTCGAGAGTTGTAAACAAATCCTTTAACTTTAAACAAATCCCTGGGCCGCATGGCCGCATCCGGACTAATTCCAACAAAACAACGGTTTACTTATAGAAATGTTGAAAATAACTGTGGAGAGAAGCCACTACAATGAGTTGTTGTTAACAGTCGACTGTTGTCAAGAGGATGAAAATGTTAGAAGAGTCTCGCGGGAGCCCACCTAAAGGCACAACTAGCGCACCCTTCTGGCATTCTGGGCAACTTTCAGTACCAGTCAGCTGATCGTGTACCATTGGTAACGTATGTTGATATAGCCCTCCGGTCGGCTATGCCGGATATGTCGATCCAGGTAATTCTCAGGAACAATTTTTATTTTAAAATTTTTGGAGCCATTGTAATAGCTTTATTTTTTAAGAAAATTCGCTAAAAGTATTTTTGGTCGACAATTATTTCATCACCTTTTCAACGCTGAGTCTGTTCAGCGTGGTTAAAAACTGTCCAATCACACCCAGAGAATCCTCAGCAAGCACACAGAGACGGTTGAATTACTTTTATTAACTTTCGGAAAACTGACATAGGTATAGGTACCTAACAAAAAGGACATTACCTAGAAACCATGCTCAGAAGATGAGCTTTTCCAGCGATGCACATAACTAAACTGAGAGTTAAAAGAGCGAATTTTCGTTAATTTTCTCCCTCTTTTCAGAACAAATTATCGGCCAATTTATACGAGTATGTAGGAATTGTACAAGAATCGTCGTGAACACAAAGCTTCCACTTTTCGTTCCGCAACGAGCAAAATCTGATGCATGGAGGCAAAAAGAGATGAGAGAGGCTTAGACGCTTGATATGTTTCGTAAGCGAGGAGAGCTGCAAAAATTGAAACATCAAGAAAATTGTACACTCAACACTTATTAGCTAGGCCCTACTACGAACTAGGTATGAACCCTACCAATACAAACTAGGTACTTCTTCAAACGCTAAACACTAATTCAATCTCTGAAGCTACCTAATCCTATTTTGAGATGGTTCCCAACCGCTTAACAAAATTACTCGTATTGGATCCATTTCGATACCTAACTCACGAATTCTCCCAGCTTCACTAAAAAGCAACGAGATTCAAGTGTAAGCGGGAAGCTGGCGAATAGACACATCAGGCACCCGATCAATGACTAGTAGTTAATGCAGGAGGAAGCGCTAGTTGTACCTTTAGGTGGGCTCCCGCGAGACTCTTCTGAAAATGTTTCCTATGGAGTGGAGTAAATGATGCTATTGATTGATTTTTATTTACGTTAAGAATATTGTAACTGGCTTATCAAAATTGTTTATAGTCCAATCAACTTAGTTTAGGAATGTAGCCAGGTACGTAAGGAGGGGGAAATAGGTAGCTTGAGATGTGATCATTTATCACATAAATCAAGCGCTTTCCAACGAGTGGCGAACGATTTATGTGCGATGAAAACTGCGGAAGTTCCATTCCCCTAGCAACGGCTGGGTTGTACGTGAAAAACACTGAAATTGTGACACAAATTTTGCATCAGGGAAATTTTTGGTTGACCCCCCAGACCAAAGACATATCCATGTTAAAAGTTAGAAAAAAAAGAAATTAGAGTTTGTTCGTTGTGACTATCATTAGTGTTTGGAATTGTAAACTTATATCTAGATTTTAGTAAATTGATTAGGGCACAATAAATCGACACAAAGAGTGGAGTCGTGTTCTCATTTAAAATCAGGTCTATAGACAGTAGTTAGACATCAACCGTTCGGAATAAGGAAAGTTGAATTCGGCTTTGATGTGCGAATGGAATGACTCACACGCGTTTGTCGTTGACATAAAAGTGTCAGCCACCCTACGTGCCAACACAATTGGTGGGATACGTGCATTGTCACGTACAAAAAATCGAGGTTCTTTCGGCAAAAGAAAATTATGATTTCATTTTCGTTATCCATGTGCAAACAAACATCTTACTTCTTTTTTCTTGGTTAAGGCCGTATCACACTAGCATTTTTTCCGCATTTTTTCTGCGTTTTTAACGCAAAAACGTGAAGAAGAAGAAGTGCGTTTTTCCAAGGTCAGCTTTTTCTACTATTGCGTATCCTGGCGGAGCGTTTTTAAACTCACTTGGGAAAATTAGAACACGTTCTAATTTTTACCTTGACGCAAGAAAAATGCTAAACATAACCCTTGGGGAGGTTACAATTCAATGAAAAACCCCTAGGAGCCCTAACCTGACAGATTTAATAAAAACGCATTCCGCCAGAATGCGCTGTTTTTGCAGTTATTCCTCTTCAACATTCACTACTGAACTTGAAAAAACGCAGTTTGCCTTCTTCACGTTTCAGCGTTTAAAACGCAGAAAAAATGCGAAAAAAATGCAAGTGTGATACGGCCTTTATGAACTTCTTAGGATTCTACAATCTCCCTTCCCACAGTTTTTGAGAAAGCTTTACAACCTTGACGCTTAGCGCACATCCATCTTTTGATGTTGCCGGAGAGACTTTTATGAAAAGCGTATTTTGATTTGTTTCGGAAAATCACGGTGCCCCCTCGCTCGGTTCCCTCTTCAATGAGTTGAATTGTATGATAAAGTAATTCATCTTTCGCTCGACGGTCAAGTTTCAACGGCATGTTTCTACGGAAACGAAAGTACATTTCCCCGGATTGCCAACGATTACTCGCTGGGAACAAAAATACACTCGCTTGAGTGAAAGTTCACAATCTTTCTCCTCGCCGGGAACGAACATGCCATTGACCCCATTGGCAAGTTAGATTATGCCTTACCGCCCCTATTTTTACCTAGTGTAATAACTACAACAAACGAAGATACAGGGATGTGGACCCAATTTTCTTCAGATTCCAGTATCAAAGTCGTTACTCCTTATAATCGATTCCCGGGATTGGTTGTTTTGACCCAGGCGCCTATGCTGGTTGTGGGTACTTTTGATGGGGTGTCCATGATAGGAGTTCCTATTTTCTACTCATTTCTTATATTCCTTATGGAGTTGAGTTCCCAGATAACTATCTCTCTGACACAACAATAATATTAACGTATATTACAAAACTGAAGTTGGCCTGCGCTATCTGACCATGTGTTTTCTTTCCTTTTAGATTGTCAAACAGAACTGCAAATAATGTACGCCGGATCCAAGATTGCGCTTCAAAAGGAAGTGAATCTAAGTCATATTTACGAGGTGAGGGAACTGGAGGAGTTGACAGACGAATGGCTGTTGGAAAAATTGAAAAAATAAAACATTTACCACTCGATGCACCAGCAGTACATTTAACTGTTACAAATTATGCTACGTACCTATTCTATTATAAACAGAAATCAATACATTCAAAGGCATGCAAATATGTTCATATTGTAATTTTCTAGGCATTTATTATCTGCTGGCGCCTGCTCGTTAATCCAACTCTAAGGTTTTTGTGTCGAGTTTAACAAAACCCCTTTTAATTGAATTAGCATCTATTTACATCAACTAGCTATAATATTCCTAGTGAGTTGGTAGTGATTTTTCTTTTTTTCAAAAGTATGTAAAAACTAGTTTCCAAGGATCCATATCAATGGTTGGTACAAAAAATACTAACCCAGTTGGACCTACTTAATGTTTTACAGAGAATTAATTAGGAGGGAAGCTTTCTGGTATTTTGAGATGTAAGCCCAAGTTGAGTAGGTATACTACACATCAGTATGATAAATCAAAAACAGTTCATATGGGATTAATAGAACTGTGGTTGGTTTGGATAAATTATTTTTCATAATGATCGTCAAAAGAATTTTGTTAATTCTATCAAGGAAGCACCCTCAAGGGTCAATAGTTCATAATGTTGATTTTAAAATGTGCTTAGCTATTGTGTATTTTGCTGGGGGGTGTTTTTATTGTTGAGATGCGAGCAAAGTATTTATCGTTGTGTATTTACTAATAGTAAATCGAATCCTATTGATCAGGGCTGTATCCAAGATTCCGTGCAACCGTTTTCAGGTACCTGTCATACTTATTCCTTCTTTAAAATTGACAATCTAACCAATAATAATAATTACCGTTAATTCAACTCATCCTTGGTGTATGAAATCCTTATATCTGCACTTTATTGTCTGATCAAAACATTCCTACTTGAACCGTATCATGTACTTTTTACATGCAGGGTTATTTATGGTTAGAGAGGTTTAATTATTTGGCCTTACTGGCTCCTATTTTAGAAGTATTATGTATTTTCTCAGATTATTCCCAGGTGTCTTAATTTTCGACCACTACATACTCATTCACAATTCATAAAAAATATTCCGTTGTCCCGTCAGATAGGTTCATTCAACGTTATCGTTTATGTAACTACCTTACAAGTCATACCTGGCACAGAGGTAGACTTCCTTCCTGTTCACGGTTCAGTGAGAACCTCAGACTTGCTAGCTCAATGTAATATAAAAACTAAACTGCTGCATTAATTTTTATCGAATTACTTCGAAATAACTAATATCTAGGTATATGACCGTTACCTACATCATACCTCTCTAAAGCCGCCACTCCTGTCGGAAACTCATTGTTAGGGTTGTAAGAATTTTTTTCTTGGCCAGTTATCACTTTTAATACTGTTAGAATGAATTGTACAGATTAGTGACGATTAACGTGGCCTTAGTGTGGTCATCCCATCAACCATTGGAGTATTTCACTCTTCTAGAGCGGAACGTGCAATTCTTAGGTTTCTTACCGCTGGAATCTCTTTCGATGCCAATTGTTTCACTTGCGATCTCAGGAAACGCTCAGTGGTTTTCAGCTGCACAATAATGATAAAAAATCCAAGATACTCAAAATTGATCTCAACCCACGAATTGACTATGCTCTTGTCTAAAACTTAGATCGTTGGAGCTTTAGGAAAGACCGGAATGGACAGAACGAGGAGTCAATGAGGGATTCCCACCAAACACCTGACCTGATTCCCACCCTCTTCTGGCAGTTTCTACCAAGAGTTGTAGTGGTAGGCCTGCTCATAGGCTCTACAATCTCTCTTAACCACCTTTCGGATTAATGGCCACCCTTTGCTTTTTTCCTGTAGTCTACACTCTCCACGACCTTCCCAGAAGACGAGGAGAAAACAACTCCCCCTCTCGGTGCTGCACAGCCTTCCCAAAAGGTAATGGGAAGGAAAAGTACTTCTCTCGCTACTTTTTTTAAAATGAATCACTTGCCTGTGAATCAAAAATAGATATATGTTGAATACACTTGCAGTTTTTTTTTATCACAAAAACGCGTGTACATCGGATTATCCGGCCAAAACTCCAACCAACCAGGCCCTGGTCCCGAGGTGTTCTGTTTAGAGAGCGTTTACTGTATTTATTTCCTTTCATCCTCCATTATTCTGAGATGACTGTCTAGATATGGGCTGATTTCTTAACTCCGGAATCTCTTCTACTAAACCATGAGGAGTTGGTAAGAAACTGGGATTAATACATCATTAAGCTCTTTTTTCGAACTTTATATCATGTTCTATATAATACTTATTCCTGATGAAAATAACTTCTTTCCTTTTCTTTCGATTTTGTGGTAATCAATCTAGGTGTATTCACTGCCATGTAACCGTCCATCCACTACCAATGTGAACAAATTTACAGTGTTCGTTGTATTAACTATACCTACCTAAAATAACAAAAATATTACCTACCGTTAATGGGCCCATTACTTTTGGGGGTTAGGCGATTTTTTACTGACATACGTATATGATGTGAAGGTAATTTTACGTAATAAATCTCTATAAGTAAATTGCATAGAGTACCTACCCAAGAAATCAGTTTGAAGAGTCTTTCTTCGACAGAATAAATTTCAAAGATTGTGAAGAGACTTAGTATTTCATAAAGTGATTGAGCTGAGATGAATTCACATGGCGAATAAATTCAGTATCGGAAAATGGCTAGAAATTCCAGCACGAAAATTTCGGTAATGGAAGCCCTACACACTACCTGTTAATTATGTCACTGTTCGGGCGTTAGATGACAAAGCTCTTAGCACTCCTTGCCTTTATCAAATAACTTATTTCTTAATCGCTCTGCCTCTTCTATCGCGTTGAAATTACATGCCATGATATTGTGGTTTCAGCTTCAGTATATACATGTCATGTACTAATTGCAGTCAGCAGTTAGCTTCAACAGTACACAACTAGCGAACACTGCATGGAGACAGATTGGGAAATGTAATTCTCAACTTATTTGTATCATATATATTTTTTTATTAAGTAAAATTTAGGAAATCAGATGTCAGAAGAAATTACAGTTTATTGTTTAATGATAGTCGTGCCATTCTGGTGAATTTGGCTATGTACATGACACTGTTTAAAGGTACATGAGAATGGAAATGCTTACCTTTTACAAACCTTTGTGCTGTGATTGCATAGTTTTCCTTCCATGTTCTCTAACAACATTCCTACCTAAATTCCTCAACTTATAAATAAGGTCAGTTAGCATCCCTAGTAGACGAGAAAATATTCGCTCTTTAAATATAAGGTTAATAAATTACTCTGTGGGAGGCATTTTGTTACTGAACAGAATAATTTACTAACGTTTTATGGATCTTAATATAAGGTGATAAATCTTCAAGACATTTCTATTAGACTCTGTAACTGTGGTATCTATACACTGTAATAATAATTGTTGTAAAAACTGCCCATCCATTGTTTTCAAGGAGTTTCATCCTTCACAAATAATAGTATTACATCATGTAATATTTCATCGTTTTATACCAATGAACATACCTAGTCAGAGAATTTACAAAAATCTTAATAATTAGGTAGGTACCTAAGTATCATAACCTCTAGATCCATTATCTACTGTGTTAGAGCAATCGAATCCAACTTTTGATTATCATTCAACCAAATGAAATAATGACATTGTATTTATTTATTTTTCCACTAAGATTGTTTTCCAGTGTATTAGCAGAATGTGCAAAATCTAACTAATACGAAAGAATGAAAGACAGGGTTCTATGACTGGGTCAACCTGTGTAGATAGATTTAGCCTTACCTATTTTCACATTTTGTATAGGTACCTGTCGATGATTTCTGACAAGATTGGTTAAACGCTTATGTTATTGTAACACGCGGTAACTAAAGTGGCCCATTTACGATCCTACTGCAGGAGGTGGGGTGCAACGAAGTTCCCCTCTTCTCAGGGTGCGTTCTCCATACAGGATCTGTCATTCCCAGCTCAAACCGAAGGTTTCCTGCCAGTATACGGTTCTCCATTCTCCAATGGCTTCTTATTTATACAAAACCCAGAAGGTCTTCCGGCAGCTCCACACACACTCAGACCTAGCAGGTTGATAGGGGGGGAGGGTGCGGGGGGGTTTGACCCCGGACCGCAGGATGGTCCGATGGAAAACCCATCCGACGAGCTCTGCAGGACATCTGCAGCAGGAAGGCCTCCACACACGTCCTGCACGCCTCCCGTGCAAGAAGAGAGGGAAGTTTTTGGTTCCCCTCACTTCCTGCTGCAGGATCGTGAATGGGCCGCTTAAGCCTCCTCTTTACCAAAACTGAACCACAATAAATTACCTATGGGAGAAATATGACATCCAATTTCTGAATAAGAAACGACTGTGTTCTTCATGACTAATATATTTATGCTTCTTGTTGTTTGTTATTACTGATTTATATAATTTTTAATGCTAAACAACTTTTGTAAATTATTTCTTATTGAAATATTATATTATTTTCTATCAGTGTTGTAAAATACAGTCATTCATAATTTTTATAATAGTTTTCTTGTGAAAAATTGATCAATAAGTACAGATGATATTGTAATTTACTCATGTGTTTATTCAAATTGCATATTACCATTCACGCTTATACGGAGGATCTAAAATTTTAGTTGCTCGGACTGCTGCATACCTACGACCGATTAAAGGAGAAAATTGTACTTATTTATGGAACTTTTGCAACAACTTAGGATGAAAAACAACTTAACACGAGAATTTCTCAGTTTTTAACAATTACTGTTTTTTCAAGCTGCGTTAAGTATTGCAAGAAAATGATAAAACCCGTATGTGTTGGTGAAAAACTTGCCAAAAATCTCAGCTTTCCAATGGTATAATAAATTATTATTTTACTCCGCTAATTAAGGTCAATATTGTGTTGTTTTTATCGGCACCTTAAATTGGGGAGATTTTCTGATTCACCCTGGGGGATTTTTTCAAAGAATTGGGAGAGATTTTTTGCTGAAACGGGTTGGCAGGTTGACCCTCTTAAAAACTTTTTTCCTAACGAAAAAACGTATTTTTTAGTTAGTAAACTAAAACTAAAAAACGTATTTTTCACACTGAATCGAATGGTAACACTTGCAGATCTAATAGAGTTTAATACTTTAACTAACCAGTTTTACCCTTAAAACACATAAACAAGGAGGAAGGAGAGTGGGATGAAAGGAAGGGCCCCTATAAAATGATCACAAGTTTAAGTAAGAAACTTGTTGGTGGTAACACAAAGCACTCCTTCCAAGGTGCCTAATTCGAGTGGCACTTTTCCCGCATGACACAGTCCCACCCAGGTCATTACTGTCGTACTGATCTATTGCGACCCACCAGGTCTGCTCCATGTCCACACTGCCATTGAAAACTTCGACATCGAGGATTTTAGCAGACCTATCGGGCTTGATGGCAACTATATACGACTTCATTCCCTGACCACTCAGCATGTGATATAGTCTCTCCCTATCGGAATCCCAGCTGCTAGATGAGAAAGCGCCTGTTATTTGATTGGCAACCACATCATGACATAGAATGCGGCCACCATGAATTCAAGGACACTGCTGCACCACATGGTACAGGTTCTCATTTTTACCCTGACAGACACGGTAATAGGTTTCCACTGTCACTGAGGTGGCCAGTGTAGCCACCTGGATGGCGTGAAAATTATGATACTCATGGGCCCCTAATGCCCTCTGACCCCCATTCTACCCATTGGGAAGAAATGGGGGATTCAGAGCACTGTAAGAGTCCTTTACCATCTGCTAAGTCATCTGCTCAGTAGATGAGCTGGGTTGGGAGCAGTTGGTGTTGCCTGAGGAAGTCAGGTCAGCAGTAGTGTGGGTGACTTCCCAGCTCGAGCCCCTAAGGGCCAGTAGGCGCTGGCGGTGTAAGGATGGGATGCTGGCCAAAAGAGAAAATACTAAGCCCACCGGCCATGACTGGTGCATAGATTTAGGCACGTGGGACACCAGGTTATAAGCCTAGCCACGAGTGCACAGCAGTGCAAACTTCACAAACCGACTCAAGCAGCCTTCCCGACAGTAAGCCTTCCAAAGACATAGGTTAGGTTTGGCAGTAAATACGTGCAAAGGAGGCGCTGCTTTTGCTGTGGCTTCAAGGAAGCCTTAGTAACATTAGCTAATGCTCCGACAAAGTGCAGATGACTTGTGGTTACAGCCACACTCATGAAGTCAACCCCAAGGTACCGCGAGACCTCCAACACAGATCAGGCGGAGATGATTGTCTGTCCCAAAACTAAGCAACTACCTTAACCATAAGCTGGTAATCTGATGGGACCAAGGGAGCCGACCCACACTTAGAAGGGTTGATCAGTAAACCGCACCTGGCTAGCTGCTCAGCTAAGGTGTTGAGGACAATCTACAAGCCCTCACAGGTTTCTGTGAGTAGGATGACACCATCGGCCAAAGCCAATGCACCTACTCGCACCCCAGGGGCAAGATAAAACCATATTTCAGCTAGCAGCTTACCCAAGGTCGTATCCACAGCAAGGTTGAAGAGGCTTGGCGATAGAAGATACCCTGGCATACCCCGTGCCTCATGACAATCCTCTAATATCTCACCTCCTGCCTTGTGAGCCATCACGCCTTTGTGGTACAGACAGGCAACATACTCAATTAAACAACCAGGTACCCCAACACCACAAAGCTAATTAGTCAGGGCAACATGGCTTAATGCCAGCAAAATGACTGGAGAACTGTTAAGTTTGCCACTGGCCAAAATGCTCCCTCTTCTGGAAGAGAAGAATCTTTTGGAAGTGACAGAAAACTACAGACGATATAGAAATTGGATGGTACCTAGCCTCCAGGCCCACTTCCTCCGTTCATTGGGATGATGATGGTCCGGGCACGGGTCAACGCTTTCGAGGGTCTTCCTGTTAGAAGTAACAGGTTGAGGATGAGCAGCTTGACATTCTTTGGGGCTTTATTTTATTTTATTTTTAGTTTACAATATGGCACATTGTGCCAGTAAATACAATGGTTGAAAAAGAAGAAGACATAGCATAGCAGCCAAAAAAGGGGATAATATATACAAGTGAGAAAACAGATGATAGACAATGGCAACTCGAATGAGGGGGCAGACCACCACTGAACAGCTCAATACTCAAAAATCAACTAGTCACAGATGGACAACACACACACACGTAGCAGATTAGGGGTCGGGGTCACTAGATCGTCATCGGTAATAGCGGAGTGCCCTCTTTAAAGAAGAAGTCCCGAGGAACTTGAAACCCTGCTTAGCTATGAAGGCATTTGCCTCGCGTGACAATCTGAGCGTATGGCGGTGGAAAAAATTATTGCAATCAGCAAACGGGACATGAAAAAATGACTGTGTCCTGTGTTGGGATGGTTCAGTTTCTGATGCATGGACGTAGATCAGGAGATATGGCTGTTAACTAGCTTGTGGAGAAGGATTATGTTGGCATTCTTCCTCATAATCTCCAATGGTTTAATGTTGAACTGCTTCACGAGTTCTGGAAAATTTATATCCACTTATCTGATCCGATAAGCCAAAAACATGCGTTGGACCCTATCTAAGCGATCAATGTGCACAGCATAGTGAGGTGACCACACGATGCTGCAATAATCTAGGATTGGAAGGACAAGGGTCTCGTACAGAAGTACAATTACTGCAGGGTTGGTAGTCTCGAGAGTAGTCCTTTCAGGAAGCCAAGAGTCCTCAGGCATCCAGAACATATGGCATCCATATGACCCGTGAAGTAAGGTCGGGAACCAATCAGTAACCCTATGTACCCCAGACAAGTGCCCTAGACAGTTCAACACCAGCAATTAAGTAGGCATACGTATGAGCTCGCTTTGCCCTGCAGAAGGACATCAAGAGCGCACTGGAGCCCGCGGCAGTCTACAAGATCACCAACACAACAGAACAGATTCAGTCATCTGCAAAAAATTAGATACTCTACACCTTACAAAACATGCTAGAAATTGTTGATCATGAGTAGGTACATGCAAGAGTGGACCAATGTTATAGCCTTGGGGTACCCCAGAGGATGCCAAAAATGGTTTGGACATCTCATTCCTAATCCACACATGCTGAAGTCTCCCATACAAGTAGCTAGCAAGCCAGTCCTACTTTGTGCCTTGCTATGAAGCAACGACACGCACATAATGATGTGAAAGGAATGCCTGGTGGAAGCTGGGGGTATCACCGGCTCACCAGAGTTGTGGCTGGAAGCACTTAAGAGGGGCTCCCAAAATTCCACAAACTCCAGGAGAGGGAGCAACTGTCCATCCCCAGCTCCTTCCAGTATCTCCAAAGCTACACCAGCTGGATGCTTCCTCCACAATTCTGGATCTGCTGGTATTCCCACCTCCTTCCTTGCTTAGCTGCTCTATCTCCTCTACTGTGCACCTAAGCAGTGTACATAGAGCACAATTTCATCTTACAAGCCATCAGGCCTCTCAATAGCCTTTCTCACCAGTTCCTGCATGTAGGCGCTCTCATAACCTTCTATACAGCCAACCTTCTGCCTGAGCCTCAACACTTCAGTCTTCAAGAAGACCGGAGGTCCCAGGGGAGGATTGCTGAATGGCAGCCTGCTGCCCCACAACTCTAGGGGAGGCTCAAGGCTATTTGACAGGATTGCATCCTAGACAAGCCGCTTGGGGCCTCAGTTGAAAAGATTGAATGGCAGAAAGCATGTGCATGGGAAAACTTGCTTACTAAAAAACATTAATATGGCATACCCCATTATGCACAGCCTCTACCTCCTCTGGTGTCATTCACCAAAAATCCTTGGTTGATGGAGTGTACAGGATGCTTCTGCTAGACGTGGGTACTGAGGCCATGCTTGGAACTGAAGGCTTTCTCACAGTGGGCACTTGCTGGGGCAGAGGAAGGAGGAGAGAGGAAGAGAGATACGATGATGAGGATGGTACTAACTGGAGCGCTCACCCCCCCCCCCCCCCCCCCCCCCCCCCTACCAGAACCCCGTGTGAAGGGGGTTATGAGGATCATCGTAGGTTATCTGTATAACGGGAAGATGCAAGCAAAAGGGACAGGAGGCTCGTGTCAGTATCGTTTCAGAATGCCTCAAAACGGGTTTCAGTGAAGTAAATTTTCAAAAATTTTAATTCAAACATTTTTGGAGCCATTGCAATGGCTTAATTTTCTACGAAAATTAGCTAATGAGCATCAGGAAGAGAGGGAATATTTCTCTTAAAAAAATATATCTTCACACAAAATAAACACTTCTTATTTTATTTTCTGCAATGCCTACGATTATAGCGCTGCCCACAGTTAATTCTGAAGATGATACATTACATACTCAAAATTCCATTTTCGGGAAACTTGGATTCCAGGTAATAAAACCACTGCCTACTCGTTACAAAGGTATATCGTACTAGATATTAATTTACTATTTGAACGTTTACAAAAGAGCATTCCATAAATATGAATTACAAAAAAAAGGAGTCTCAACTGAACTCTGTAGATATAAAAATGTGAACTTCCGCGAATTATAAATCAATTACAATAGAAAAAATAAAAATAAATAAGTTGCAGTCCTATTGGATCGTTAGCAATGAAATCAATACCTAGTTCACCTGCACGCGATCACATATAACGCGACACAAATTCACAGGTTTGTTCGTTGATATTTTGATTCATTTCAGGATGAGATTAACTTCGACTCTTAGGGTGAAGAGTGATCGCATGGAAATTTTACACTGGTCCAAAAAGGAGAAGTGGGACGCTTCTGGTAGAAAGCGAGTCAAAAGATTTTCAGACTCAGCTTTTACGGAGAGATCAGAGCATGGATCATCCTGGAAATAAAAAACGGTATTTAAAATCATAAATTCTTGTAATGTAACCAATTTAGTATACGGTGTCAGACAGAGTTGGGCGTAATTATAATTACGATTATGGTTACAATCATGGGGTTTTATAGTTGTGATTACAATTATGATTAAAATCACAGAACCTGGAGATATGATTAGGATTACACCTATTATGATTACATTCGTAATCACGGTTTTTCACACTAAAAAATTCGAGTGATGAGTCAATTGTCCCTAAAACTTCACGTTGATTGCACGTTGCACGATCTTTTATCTTTTGAATTTGAATTGGTTTCCCTATCCCACCTCACTCAGGTTTCACTGAAAAGTCGCCGCATGTGATGTGAAACATGCCAGTGCATAAGTAAACAGTCTTCTACGAAGCCCGTACTATAATAATCTTTGAAACATGACTACAGCATAATTGGTAATTTTAAGACTCAAGTGAACATCCTGAGGTAAATACATCGCAAACTTGAATTTTGAGAATCATGCAATTTTATTAAAAAAACGACTCAATTGATGTTACCTGCTGGCTAACCTTACGTAGACTGACAGAAATGTAAAATTATTCAATTTTGAAATGGTTCACGCAAATTAAAAGACCATCAAATTTGATTAATACCAATCCTGTTTGTTGATAATAATTTATCCTTTCAACAAACCATGTGAATTCCTCATGCTTTTAACGAATGTATTTTAATACAAGGGAACTGGTTCAAACGCCAAAAAACCACAAATTTCTCAAAAGATTCAGTGAAAAATGATGTTAGTGTAACAATTATCTCACCCATATAAGTAATAGAAGAACGAGAGAAGGTAGAATGCCAATTTAACCCAACCTTCTCGTTGGCAGGTGGTGAGAACATCTGTGTTCATTATGTTTGTTGGATCGTAAAGACCGGGACCAGACATAACAGGTCGCTTGCGATACCTGGAAAATACATGGGGTTAAAAACTTAATACCTGATTTCTTCGAAACCATAATGGTCTGAGAACGTTCTCCAATGTTCAACCACACTCAATGGGAATGTTCAAGTTCACATCACTCTTACGGGGTTCTTTCCGTTTATGGGTGCAGATCCATAAACGAAAAGAACCCTGTAAGCCCAATGACTATTGAAATTTTATAATCATTAATTTAGACTAAATGGAGAAACTTAAGAGAAGATGGCAGAAAGAGGTTTGAAAAAATGCTTATGGGTTTAATGTGAGTTAATGATCAAAAGTTGGTGTGAGAAACATTTCAGTATGATAACTCGTTCATTAGAACAACCAGAAGGGTCCACTTTCCCCTTTCTTGCCCTATTGCAAATTTCTAGCCTCCGTATAATACAATAATATATCATTTGGGCCAGGTTCATCCAAGTTTCTTTCATTTGCCAAGCTCGGATTTATTTATACTTATAAAATGTGCATTCTTTTGTAGAGGAACAAGATAAATAAAAAGAATTGATGAAAGGATGAACGGATTGACTATAGATAGATAATAAATACAAACCGTCCTATTTGGATAGTTAGAAAGCAAAAGAAAGAAAGGAATAGTGTAAATTCTGAACATAGTAACAGCCCATTCTCAACTGTTTCCGTAATACCGCGAGTGCCTATTTATTATCATTTAAAGATACACACTGATGAAATATAAAGTACCTACCTGTTGATGTGATAGGCTATCAAAGGTATATTGAGGCAAAGTGATAACCATTGTCCTGAGAGAAGGAAAAGAATGTTGAATGCTATGTGCAGCAAATACTCTGGCAACACCAACTGTAAACAATGAATAAGTAGTTATTAGGTAACTATCATAAGTACTAGGAATAAGCATGGCTAGCTCTAAGTGGATAACTACAAACTCTGAGGAGAATTCAAAGTTTTGGCTTGACAAAAAGCGATAATAAATTTTTTTCTCTCGACACTACGGAATTCCGAGAGGGCTATGTGATACCCCGATGAGTGTGGTGTCATCCTGCGGAAATCATAATGTCCGGTGAGGATCCCAATCATGGTTCTAATAGAGTTTCTACTTTTGCTTAGAAGCCAGTGTGCTCGTTTAGGATCGGAAGACGTAACGAGCATTCTGGTTTGTCTATATCTAGCAATTTCCCTGCTCCAGAGAATGTTGAGGTCTTGTGTGACCCAGTTTTTAATTTTTGCTTTACAGGCATTTTTGGAAATGCAGATGGCAGGGGAAGGTCCGAGAAACTGTTGTCCTGAGCCAGCTCGAGCTAAGCCGTCCGCATTAACATTGCCTTCGTAGTTCTCATGACCAGGAATCCATTTTATGGATATTCTATTGTTGTTAAGAAACAAATCGTTAATGTGTTTCTTTGTTTCCCAGACCAGTTTTGAGGTCGTGAGGGGGTTCAGGAGTGCTTTGATGCTGGCCTGACTATCGGTAAAAATGTGAATGTTTTTGTTAGAAGTGTTGTGGTTATGTAAGGTGACCAGGCACTTATTGATAGCATATATTTCTGATTGAAATACAGTTGCATATTTATCGAGGCTGTAAGAATTTGCCACTTGAAGGCTGGGAATGAATACACCAGCACCAGAGGAAGGTTCAGATCCCCTGTCTATCTTAGAACCATCGGTGTAGCAATGTATGGTGTCTATAGTGTCAACAGGGGTTTGTTGATTGTTCCACTCACTTCTGTATTTTATTTCAAAGGTGGATTTCAAGTTCCAGAAAAATCTCCTCTTCATTTCATCGGAGGGCATGAGGGTTCCTGGAGCATAAGCATTAGTAGCTTGTTTGATGTAGGTGTGTCCTACTTGTGTGTAGTGAGAGAGATGACTTGTGTCATGCACCCATTCTCCCAAAATATTCAACCTAACCACGGCTTGCATGGAAAAGACCATGGCGAGAGTATCCAGTGGTGCTAGTTCAAGGATAATTTGGATGCTCCTAGTTGGAGTAGTACGGAAAGCTCCGCTAATAAGCATACAGGCTAATCTTTTGATTTTGCCCAGGATTTTGCTGTTTTTAAAGCCCGGCCACCACACCACCACTCCAAGTAGGAGTCTAGGTAGAATGATGGCTTGGTAAATCCAATGGGCTATTCTGGGGGTAAGTCCCCACTTTTTTCCAATCGCTCTCCTGGCACAGAAAAGGCTATTGGTGATTTTTTTGACCTTCCATTCAATATGTGGTTTCCAATTGAGCTTGGAATCCAGTATAATACCGAGGTACTTCACCTTACTGGAGGGTGAGAGGTTAGTGTTTAGGTATGACAGTCCTGTTATTTGTGGGGGACGATTCGAGTGTGGTGTTAATCTGTCAGATATATAATAATCTAGACAACTTTAGCCTCGGCTGATCAGAAGTAAATTGCTTCTAAAATCCTAATTGATTGATTGCTAAAGCTCTAATGAAAACCAAAGTGGGCATTACATCCCTAGAATATGAGACCACCACAGCTAAAAATGTTCAATACACTTAGAAGTTATCCCTCAGAGCAGCGAAATTATTAAACCTACTCACTCACTCACTCACTCACTCACTGCTCGGGGTTTCCATTGGAAAAGAGTTTCAGGCACCATGAACGGCTTATACTCTCCCTCAAAAAGAGGCCCCTTTAATTTAAAAGAGGATTCCGCAGGTTACCCCGAGTTGGAGTCGTCGCAAGCAAACCTTTTGCTTAGATCAGCAAACTTTTTGATTCTTTTCCACTCAATGTCTCTGAGGGAAGCCCGTTCAATGATATGATGCCCAAATGCCTCCGTTCTGGATCTCCAGTACCGGTCGCATCTACAAAGAAAGTGCTCTGCGGAATCTTCCTCGAGTCCGCAGGGGCACATAGGTGAGATATTGTTATCTATAATATTTAGCATCCTGCGGAAATCATAATGTCCGGTGAGGATCCCAATCATGGTTCTAATAGAATTTCTACTTTTGCTTAGAAGCCAGCGTGCTCGTTTGGGATCGGAAGAAGTAACGAGCATTCTGGTTTGTCTATATCTAGCAGTTTCCTTGCTCCAGAGAATGTCGAGGTCTTGTGTGACCCAGTTTTTAATTTTTGCTTTACAGGCATTTTTGGAAATGCAGATGGCAGGAGATGGTCCGAGAAACTGTTGTCCCGAGCCAGCCCGCGCTAAGCCGTCCGCATTAACATTGCCTTCGTAGTTCTCATGACCAGGAATCCATTTTATGGATATTGTTGTTACTAAGAAACAAGTTGTTAATGTGTTGCTTTGTTTCCCAGACCAGTTTTGAGGTCGTAAGGGGGTTCAGGAGTGCTTTGATGCTGGCCTGACTATCGGTAAAAATGTGAATGTTTTTGTTAGAAGTGTTGTGGTTATGTAAGGTGACCAGGCACTTATTGATAGCATATATTTCTGATTGAAATACAGTCGCATATTTATCGAGGCTATAAGAATGTGCCACTTGGAGGCTGGGAATGAAAACACCAGCACCAGAGGAAGGTTCAGATTCCCTGTCTATCTTAGAACCATCGGTGTAGCAATGTATGGTGTCTATAGTGTCAACAGGGGTTTGTTGATTGTTCCACTCATTTCTGTCTTTTATTTCAAAGGAGGATTTCAAGTTCCAGAAAAATCTCCTCTTCATTTCATCAGAGGGCATGAGGGTTTCTGGTGCATAAGCATTAGTAGCTTGTTTGATGTAGGTGTGTCCTACTTGTGTGTAGTGAGAGAGATGACTTGTGTCATGCACCCATTCTCCCAAAATATTCAACCTAACCACGGCTTGCATGGAAAAGACCATTGCGAGAGTATCCAGTGGTGCTAGTCCAAGGATAATATGAATGCCCCTAGTTGGGGTAGTGCGGAAAGCTCCACTGATAAGCATGCAGGCTAATCTTTCGATTTTGCCCAGGATTTTGCTGTTTTTAATGCCCGGCCACCACACCACCACTCCAAATAGGAGTCTAGGTAGGATGATGGCTTGGTAAATCCAGTGGGCTATTTTGGGGGTAAGTCCCCACTTTTTTCCAATCGCTCTCCTCGCACAGAAAAGACTATTGGTGATTTTTTTGACCTTCCATTCAATATGTGGTTTCCAATTGAGTTTGGAATCCAGTATAATACCGAGGTACTTCACCTTACTGGAGGGTGAGAGGTTAGTGTTTAGGTATGACAGTCCTGTTATTTGTGGGGGACGTCGTTTCCTTGAAAAAGTGATGATTTCAATTTTATTGGGATTAATGAATAGTCCCTTATTTCTACACCATTGTTCAAGGAGTCTCAGTATGGTGTTGGCATTTCTCGTGATATCCGTCGGGTTTGAGCCCCTGATTAGGACAACCCCGTCATCCGCAAAAAATTGTGCATGATGGCAGAGAGTGAGCAACGCATTCAATAAGTCGTCAACTACTAGGCACCAAAGGAGGGGAGACAGTGATCCCCCTTGTGGAGTGCCTCTTTGAACTTTATATCTTTTGGAAGTATTACCTAGAGAGCAGGTGATCATTCTATTTAATAGATACGATTTACACCAGTGGATTATTGGGGAGTCAACTCCTCTGGTTTCGAGCCCTAGCTGTATTGCTGGCCACGACAAATTATCGAAGGCTCCGCCAATGTCGAAAAATATTGCCGTGGCACAATCACCGGTGAATATGGTTTTTTCTATGAGGCCTACTAAATTGTGTAAAGCCCCTTCGACAGATTTACCTTCCATGTAAGCGTATTGAAGGTGGTTTAGGGGTCTAGAATTTAAGATAGAGTCCCGAATGTATCTATCTAATATTTTCTCTAAAATCTTAATGATAACAGAGCATAGGCTGATAGGTCTGACTGATTTCGGATCTGTGAGATCAGGTCTACTAGCTTTAGGGATGAAGATGACCCTTGTTTCCAGAAGGGAAGGGGGAACAAAACCCCAACGTAGCATGCCTCTCAAGATGTCTATGAGATATTTCTCGAGAAGAGAGTAGGACTTTTGTAGGCATACGACACGTATGCCGTCGCCTCCGCATGCTTTGTATGGTTTCATCGAGAAGGTGGCCCATTTTACCTTCTCGTGGGTGATGATTCTTCTACTGAAAGAGTCTGAATCATGGTTGTAACTGAGGTAGTCAGTGGTTGTATCTCCCTCGCTATAGGGTATAGAGTTGGGGAAGTGAGTAGAGGCAAGTATGTCTAAAGCTTCTGATTCATTGGTGGCAAAATTGCCACTCGGGTGTCTTAATAGTCCTAACTTAGGAAAAAATTCATCTTGAAGTATTTTAAAGATTCTAGCAGAGTCTTTAGTAGTTTCTATTGTTTTACAGAACTCTTTCCAGCTTTTCCTTTTGTTTAGGTTGAGGAGGGTTCTGTATTTTGACCTACTTAGGTGGAAGGCATCCCTATCGGGTTGTGTCTTAGTGCGCCATTATTAAACCTGATTTTTAATTGTTACTGTGTTATCACAATAGCGAAGGAGGAACATAGTTTTACCACAACAGTGTTGCCAACCAATTTTGTCGTATAATCCATGCCCAAATGATAAATCCATGGGTTTTAACAATGTGACTTGCTCCTATATTGACTTTGTCAAACGCATTTAAGGTACACAAATCGTGCAGAACGATCCTTGTGGACAGGACTCAAGACATAGGCCTCAATGTTCGGCCTGAATGGGGGCACCCACACACGAGGATTTTCTCTTCAGTTTGAGACAAGACACAGAGATGGCAGCGCAGACGTAATCTTCACTGAAGTTACTCCAGATTTTATTTAATTTTTAATTTTTTCTTTCTATGCGCACTCCATAGACTATTGATCTTTTTAATATACTGCCCTTTGTGAATTTTGGGTCTGTTTCTTTTAAGTTTGAAACCAGTCGAGCATAAGCACCACGTCTCTAAGTTTTGTCATGATAAGCATGGCTCTGGACATTCAAAAGTCATGGCTCATCTTCATAAATGTGTATGAACTGCTCCAACACCTCCCAATACGGCATCGATGAAAGTATTAATCGAATTAGAAATGAAACACATCGACCTACAGACTGTTGTGTGTCTACCCCAAAAGCTCAAAACGGACTAGAGGAAATGGCACACGCAGGGGAGCAGCCTTCACAAGCTTTGCTCCAACAACTCTTCGAGAGCGATCCACGGGGCTCCCCCAGTGTTGCCGTGAGGTTAGCTCCAAGGTTGTCCACTTTCGTGTTTGTTGAAACACTTCTGAGAGAGATGTGATAAGAAACGTAGTACAGAAGGTGGAAACAGTTTAGAGAAGGTTGTGGGGATATGTTGTTAACCCAAGGGTAGCAGATTATTTCAAAATGCGAATGCGTAGGGCTTGGAGCTCTCGATGAGACCCCGTCAAAAGTGTGGAGCTGCTTGGGGGTCTCACGGAGCACCTCTGGGGGCGCTCTAAGATCTGTTGGAACACGGAGTTCTTAACTCCATAACCTTGTTGGAACGCAATTTCGAGCTCTGAGCTCCTCTAGGGCACCCTTTTGTCCTTGTTGGAACAAAGCTACAGTTCCAGGTCTTAGAGGAATTCAGAATTGTTTTTCACTCATCCCTTCATGGACTGCACAGGCTGTTCAATGGCTTCAAGGCCACACCATTCGTGAAGGAAATCTTCCAGCACTTAACTGAACTAGCAACGATAGTTTATGTCACATATTGGTTGTGTAGACATTGGATAGGAGCAAAGTGGTGAGAAAATTATGAGCAAGATACAACTAATTACGATGAGTTGTATAATACTGTGACTCACTTAGCTCCCGCTCTCATTGCTAGCGTCACATGGCCGACATATGCGAGCTCCAGACCCGCTAAAATTCAACTTTCTTTTCATTTTATCACGATTTGGTGCACAAGGGTGCAGCCAGAACGTGGGTAGCTAGAGGGAGGATGTCGATGTGGATGGCTATCGTGCCATCAGTATCTAGCCTCCTGCCTGCCTTGTTCAGAACGCGGAGGTCGCTGAAGACGGCCAGGGTGAGGCCTAGTGGGAGAGGAGGTGGCTGTGTGAAATACAGAACGAAACATGCAGTGGAGAGGGTTGCGTCCTTGAAACAGACAATCAGAGAGGAGGGAGCATGGATGCGACTGTGTCCTCCCAGGATCAAATTATTTTGGAATTCAAAATCATCGACGTCACAGAGACGCTTGGCTCCTCCTGTCTACCCACCCGGGTTGCCAACTCATGGCGGTCATCAATTACCGTACAATTTTTTTCCAAATTACATCCACCACACGCATATTTAAACAAAAATTAAATGTTCATTATATGAATTTAGTCAAAAATTATGGAACTTGGAAGGTATATTTTTAATCAACTGACAAAACAAAACTTTTTCAATACAACTTCATACGAAAAAAGTAAAAGAAAAATTCATCTTCGATTGATTTCTCAGGCTTGGGGGTTCCTGGTGGTTCGATCTTGGATTGTAAATCAGTGAAAGTGGAAGAACATACGTTAATGGTAGACATCTTCATCATTTATCGCACATCACTGGTCGAATTTAAGTTTAAATGACTCCAGCAACAGGCATGCACTTATTCATTTCACGGTTTGGTTTTTATAATATTAACTTTGCTAAAAATCCTCTCGCATTGCGCATTTGCATGAGGGAGGGCAAATAAGTTAAATACAAATTATGGAAGGAGTGTCATTCATTTTGCACTCTACCTAGGGTAGCGAACCTCCTTCTTCCAAACCTGTTAAAGGTAACCTTTAGCTATGATTCATGCTAAAATGATATACAGATTAATATATTTACCTAGGTTTTCCATTTAACCGTATTTTCGCGTACGGTAATGAGATTACTACCGTACATGCATCGAAATTACCGTATGTTTACGATAATTACCGTACTGATGGCAACCCTTCTACACACATTCAAACATTCGTATTTGTTTATATGGATGAATAGCGCAATTATAGCCATCCACATCAATGTCCCCGGGCGTTGCTAGGATGCCCTCTAGGCATCCGCGTTCTGGCCGCGCCCTAAAGCATGCTGACGAACCATGCTACGTTAACAAACAAAAAATAACCGATCACGCTTTCAAGAACACTGTAAACCCCTCTACCGATGCAAAAAAAGTAGGAACATTAGTCCAAGGAGATATGAGCTAACGCACAACCCAGAGCGACAAAACTATTCAGTTAAAACTAGGAAGTAGGCAGGGTATGATGACTCACTGGATTAAGGCTGTTGCACTGGTCGATAGGGTTCTTATAGTCAGTTTTCAATTCATCAAATGCGATGACCTGGAACGATAAAGGTAATGATAATCAAATAAATAACTCTAATACTTGAATAACGACAGAGCTCACAACTAATACTTACATGAAAAATGGCGAAAAATATTAACACTGCGTCTCCAATGAGAGCAAATATGTATGATACAGCAGCGAAGTTGAATGCCATAGTTATATACAACAGTTATCTTAATTCGAAGCTATTTCAGTTCCTTATAAGTGAAGATACCAAGGTAAAACACTAGGCAATGACTGGGGGCCGGAACTCTGAAATGGGTGTCGGCAGATCGATTCAAGTCAGAGAATTACACAAAATATACTAAGTAAATAGTAATTCAATTACACCAAATCGGCCTATTTTAAATGTGCAAAGTCACTTTTAATGAGACGAGTCACAATTCAAACAAACTATTACGAAGATAGCCTTGCATTATTCAGGGGCAAATGCACCAAACGTGAATAGGTATGAACTGAAACTGAAGCTTGTGGCCAGCTTGGTGTCGCGTTAAAGGTTTGACTCTACACTACACTCCAAACAGCAAAATGAGAAGAAATGTGGTATATTGGCACACTAGTAATACCAGATGCACATCTACTTTTAATAGTGCCTATTTTATGAGCAGACCAAATGAAATTAGTATTCCGCTACTAATCTATCAAAAATAGAAAACTCACAAAGCTCACAAAAAGTTAGCATCATTTAGCTTAATCTAGATTGATAGCTGACAGGTTGGTGTATTGTGTGGATGGATTCGACTGAACCAACATAAAAACATGGACCTAGGATAAAAGGCAAGCATTCATGGAACTAGCGATTTCGATGGCGTTGTGACCCATGTGTTAATAAGATGGAGCGCTATTAGTGATATTTCAGGCAGTCAAATCATACGTGCCACTACTGTCGTTTGGTCTAGGAATTGACCAGGGGCAAATTGTCCGAACACTGATCAGCTAATATTATAAGATGTGATGTTGAGTTTGGTGAACATCATTAATTTATCATTTTCAATTGCTACTGAACCTTTGGATCGACCAAAACTACATATTTTCTCTGAATCTGCTAGATGAAGTTTGGATAAAAAATTGCACATTGGTGGAGGTTTTCCCTGAAATGAGTGTGTATGATCTAAGCTTCACTTTGAATTATCTACGAGGTGTTATATTTACCTAAAGGTATAAATTTAAAAATAATAATAACTTTCTTCATTGAGTTAGATAGACATTTTAATGGTTCAAATAAGACCAACCGGAAAAAAAAAGGTCATCAACAAAACTAAATCACAAAGCGAAATTTGCAAAAAATAAGAAAGGCTAAATGTCACTTGATAATTTAAACTTCAAATTTGATTCAACTACTTTTGTGATTCTTATAGTTACGAGAAATAAGGGAAGATGACGAGGAAGGTATGCAGGACATAGGTAATAGGATAACTTATTTAAAAAAATATATAAAATAAAAGTGAAATAGGAGGCACTAAGATTTGGGCGTGGGAACCAAAAAAGTATGTAAATACTAACATCTAGACAGTTATGTCTACATACATAAATTAATAGGTAGTAAAATGTAACAATAATAATTAAAATCAAATAAAACTTAAATGACAATAAACTGCTTTGTCATTTGAATTTGAAAAAAGCGTAGCAGGGGCTGGTCAATTGTAAAGCCAACTCGACAGTAGTGGCACATATGCCTTGACAGGGAAACAGCATTGAATTCAGAGCAATAGCCCTCTATCTTATTAGTACTCAAAGGCTGTGACCATAGGGCATGGGCTTGGGTTAAAAGCTGCAATTTTTCCCTTTGTTTGTTTTGTTGAAATGTTCTTTGTTGTTCGTTTCTTGAAATTTGTTATTACAGCTTCTATATAGTTCCACCCTTGAACTCCAATCTATTGGTTACTTGTATGACCATCGAAGGAGATATTGTCGAGACAAATTCACAAATTTTATCACTTTTACCTACTAACATTAGTTACTAGGTAGTAACTTGGGATTTGTGGGTTTTTAACACGTTCGCTGCGGAGTGTGTACCGGAATAGAAATGGAGCGGTACGAGCATATATCAACCGGAAAGACGGAAGGCAGGAAAACCCAGTGGAGGGGGCGGCGGAATGCGGCAGGATGTTCACATGAAGCGGCACCTCGCTAAACGGAATCATATCCTTCCTACTGAAACCCTCTCTGATCTGAAACCTCTATTTGCGGTTATCAACATTCCTGTCCAATGAGCTTGCGCAACGCTCGACAGAACGCGGCAACGGTATACAAATTTCTGCTGCCGACCGCCCATTCTGGCAACATGGCAGCCACCATCCTCAACTGTTGTCCCAACAGCCAATCACATTGCGTTCCGTCTCCGGACATATCGTTCCATGTGAAATCGGCTTTAAGCCGGTTTCACATGGAGCGGTATGAGCGTACAACCGGAAAGACGGAAGGCCAAAAAATCCAGTGGAGGGGGCGGCGGAATGCGTCACGTTGTTCACATGAAAACGGCACCTTGGTGAACGGAATCATAACCATCCTACCTGATCTGAAACCTCTACTTGAGGTTATCAACATTCCTGTCCAATGAGCTTGCGCTCCGCTCGACGGCAAGCAGCAACGGTATACAAATTTCTACCGCCGAGCGCCGACGGCAACATGGCTGCCACCATCCTCAACTGTTGTCCCAACAGCCAATCACATTGCGTTCCGTCTTTCCGTCTCCGGACATACCGCTCCATGTGAAATCGGCTTTACGGTTCAGGTTCTTTATTCATACATGAAATGTTTACCTATTCAAAGGATGAGGCGAGCCCACCAAGCAGGTTACAGCTGTTGGAGGCTATGCGACGGTTAACTTCAGTCAAACCCGTTCGCAGTGCGGATTTGGTCACAAACAGTTTGAAATTAGGTGTTGGTCACGCATGCGCACTAAACCAATCACAAACTTGGTCGCCAACGGTTGGTAACCGTTTCCAACCGGCACTGCGAACAAAGCTATTAATTTTAATAAAATATTGATCATATCAGCAAAAGGCTATTGGTTATACCTACTTTTCTTTAGGGCCCTACCCATCTTGAACTGAAGGGCGTCTATCCATAACCTACTTTTTATAGGAATTCGTCTCAACCACAGAGTATATTATTGTGGTATTCTGCGTCTCACTAGTTCACTAATAAGCCGTAATCATGCACGGTTCAACCAACTTGTACATGGAACGTCATGGCCAGCAAACGAAGAGAGTATCATTTAACTTCATTTCATATGTTCCTTTGGTATATCTCGTTTCGTGTCTCTGTTGGTGTGTTGCACCGGGAAGGGAAGTTTCATTTTACCTACCTACCGCTGCTAATTACTTTCTTGAAGGTAAGTAGGTTGGTATTTATTTGTCCAATACTTGATAGGATGTAGGTAAACCTCATTAATTCTCCCCATTTGCGTTTAGGAACCTATTCTACCTATTTATACTTGAGTTATATCAGAGCGTTTATGACGTTGCTTCTCTCATGCAAAGATGTAATGAGTTTCTGTTCCCTGAACGGTGAGTCATTCATTATCTACTTACTCATAATTTACTTTTGTAATTAGTTTCAGATAAGTATCGCTGATCGGCTCTTCTGTTCATATTTACAAGAAATGGCACAGTTTTCCTCTCCTATGCCTACTCGCGAATTTTTGTGGGACGTTTTCCAGAGGTAAGTTGCTTGTACCTTCCAACCTAGTTAAGTATCTTCTATACATAACATAAGACTTTTAGATCCTACTTTCCATAATTACTAACCTTATTTTAGTAGGATTTTTTTTTAACACGCAGCCTATTATGGCGGATAGTATACTTCGTAGATGAAAAACATTCCGAAGCATTGTACGTACCTACCTATTGAAAAATAAAAAAACGCTGTGGATGTTTGGGGGCTTAATCAACTAGGGTAGATGCACCAGTAGTAGGCACTGCTCCAGTAGTAGGCACTTGCGACTTCAACGCCTTAAAATAAGTGATCGGAACCACTAAAATATTTGAATTTGGCACCGTTTTAAAGGTTAGCATGTGCTGTATTTATTCTAGAATCATCTAGATGATCGAGGCAGCCTTGGTTACATTATGTCACCTGTTAACAAAACAATCTCCATAAGGTTGTCTGCCTTAACAAATCTGCTAAGGAGGTAGGTTTGATTTTTAGTATTTTAGCCCCAATTTGAGGCAATTTTGGATCTGTTTTTTGTTTCTTGTTATCTTTTATGTACCCTCGAGAAGATTTAGAATGTTTCTGTACCTCTAGAAGTTTTAATTTCGGCTAAAATAAGGTGCCTACTACTGGGTCATAAAAATACTGAATTTTCCAGTAGTAGGCACTTCTGCCTACTACTGGAAATACCTTCTCTTTTTGTTAGCAACATAGTTTTCATCAGTTATTAATTTGGAATACGACAGTATCTGAGGTTTTTTCAGAAAATGAGTAGTTCCAATAGTCGGCAGGGGGTGCCTACATCTGGATCCCGAAGGTGCCTACTACTGGAATAGATTTTTTATCTCAGTACTCCACATGTTTGGATGCTGAACGTTTATTACTGATGTTGAAGTACCAATGTGATACATTGTCGTTTGGTAATAGACTAAAGTTTGTTTTCAGTCAATACCTAGTAAAACTCCATTTTATATTTTGCATTTTTTAAATTTGTATTTTGTATTACGACTATCATGGCCTATGTATAGCATTTTTTAAAAAGAATAATTCAATATGAGGGTTGAGAAATGTGGTAAACTATGATGTTTCAGGCCTTGAAGTATTTTCGTTACATTTTCGTTTAGAGGAAATGTAATTAATAAAATTCGTTCATTGAGATTCAACTGCCTACTACTGGTTCATTTCCCTGCCTACGACTGGAATTTCAATGCCTACTACTGGCTCATTTCCCAGCCTACTACTGGAGTTTCAATGCCTTCTACTGGTGAAAAAACTTGCGTCCGGTTTTTTTAAATTTAAAAAATCATAATCGTCTATTATTTAGACAATTTAAATGTAATTAGCTTTGGGAGGAGTTAGTAAATGTTGAACAAGCATTGGAAATAAAATAGTATGAAAAATAACATCGTAACACACAAAAAACGCGATTTTTTTTGTTAAAGTGCCTACTACTGGTGCTTCTACCCTACTGTGGATCACTTATATTTTGATAATAATTAGGTACTCGATAATTATATTGGGTCTTTTCTATTATAGCCCTGCATTTACAAACCATTTTCTACAGAATGGGGATTGATGATCCCCAATCATTTTTACGTCCACTGTGGTTAAATAGATCAGAATGCTGTGTATAGTTTGGTGGTCTGGATGCTCGCATCTAAAAAATACATTACATCAAGTAATCAATGCCTTAGCAAAAATTCAGATTTGTTGGACATGTAGGTCAGAATGATTTGTATAGTTTGGTGGTCAGGATGCTCGCAAGCTCGCATCTCAAAAATGCATTACATCAAGTAGTCAATCCCTTAGTAAAAATAAATATTATTAGTTGGACTTACAGGTCAGAATTAATTAATAGTAGAGACTTAACTGAAATATGCGGGGATATAACAGAAAAGGCCCATTATATCTTACAAATAACCGCCATCGGTACTTCAATTTAATTAAATAAAGCGATTGGTAGTTCTAGTACTAGTAGTTGGTACCTACTTAATGTTGGTGTTCACTTTCCGGTAGGTATAGTTCGTAAGTATTTTTAAGTTACATTACTTTATAGTATAGAATAGCTGCTTACGTACCAACACCGATTATACTTATGTAGTTCACTACTTGAAAATTGAAGTAATTTGATTATAGTGTATTTTAAAGTGGTTTGTAGGTCTTCGAATACAATAGGTACCTGCTTTATGAAATGTCCCTCCGTCTCCAATGGGTTTTCATTCGCCAAATGATTGTACATTTTTAAGAGACAAGTTATGTGCGCTACCTGATAGGTACATGCCTTAACATTTTTGAATGGACGAAGGTTCCATCCTGTGAAGTTTGTCATCAACCGCACTCTCCTGCTATGTGTAGTCTTCTTTCTGTATTTTTTTCAAGTTTTGCGCACTAGTGATGTCAATGCACCCCTTCCGTCTGGACAGGATCTCCCCTGCCCAGTATAACGTTATCATTGCAGGAATTTTAGACAAATCATAGAAAGAAAACTAATCAACGTAGTGCGCATAGTGTCAAATTTCTTAGAAGGAATCTAACTTATTTATCTAATATATATATATATGTAAGACTTAGGATTACTATCCACAAACCGAAATAATACAAAAGAAACGATGCTCAAAATTTATTGAGAATCGAAAACTAAGTCGATTCTAACGCACAAACGGATTATAAATGATCAAAAACGGGAGATGAAAGTAAAGTTCTTGGTAACTAAAACAACAACTGTGGGTTTGAAAAACAACATGGAGTGACTAACAAGACTCCAGGTTGTGATTAACAAGGAAATGAGATGCGAGGTCAGGCGAGAATCTTACATCCCCCCCACCCCAAGCGATTTACACCAGTAAATCATTGAAACACAATAAACACCGAAACACAATAAACACCAAAACACAACAGGTGCCACTGCACCCAGTCAAGTCACTGTAGTTGAAAGTGTCCCAGACGGATAGCTGCTGAGCATGTATGAGTCTTGATCATTAACTTTGATGATCTTGCTAATGTGGTATAAGCGCTTGTCTTCTCTGTTGTTATATCCGACGTTCACTTGATACACCGAGTTGGAGAGTTTATTGACAATGGGGAAAGGCCCTAAACGAATTTCATCCAGCTTTTTACGGTTATGTTGGTTTCCGTTCTCAACATATACGCTGTCCCCTATTTCAAGTGATAAGTTTTTTCTTTTAGAATCGTATCTCTTCTTGTTTTCTTCATGTGCTTTTACTGAGTTTCTGAAAGCTATTTTTACATCCTGCTGATAATCAGGAATTTTTAGGAACTCTTTCGGAACCAAATCTGGCATAATACAATTCATCAGATAATTTGGAGTATATAAGGTGACGCTGTGTACTGTATTGTTATACTCCTCAGTACATCTTCTGGCTATTGACGTCCACGCTATCTTCTGTTTATTTTCGTTAATTTTGCATCTTATTCTATTGATTAGTGTTTGGTTCAAACGTTCGTTTAGTCCGTTGGAAGCAGGGTGGTCAATGGCTGTATAGAGATGACTTATATGGTTTTCTTGAAGATAGTCAGTGAACTCTTTCGAGCTCAAACCTGCATACTGGTCGGTTAACAATGTGCCAATTTGATGGACATTTTGTACCATTTTAGTTAATTTAACGAATTCGCTACCAGTTTGATTCGCTGACGTTGAAATATATGCATAACGAGTGAAGTGGTCAACCAATAAGTGTAGATATCTTTTTGTTGATTTATTTCCTCCAAATCCGCCTATTGTGTCAATAGACATAATTTGAAACGGCTTATTGGCCGGTCCCAAGTGACCCAAAAAACCTGTTTCTCTATTTCGTCTTGATTTATTTTTTAGGCAAATGTCACATGTGGAACAGAATCGATGAATCTCTTTATACATATTATGGAAGTAGTAATAATTTTTTATAGTGTTTATTATATGTTTCGGACCTATGTGGCCGTATTGTAAGTGTACCTTCTTAACCAGTTTCAGTCCATAATTCTTATCAAGTATTATTCGTTCTGCACCATTAGTTTTCCGTAATATTATCCCTTTCTTTAAAATATCTTGCTTACCCTTAATCATTTTCTTCTGGCTACTCTTTATATCTTGTAACTCCAGTAGATTAACCGTACGTAGAGGTTCATAGTCATCGTTATCGTAGTCGCTCTCCAGAACAGGGTTTCTCGATAGACAGTCTGCTTCAGCATTGGCTGATCCAGTCCTGTAAACTATCTTGAAGTCGTATTGTAAGAGATAATTTGCGAGGTCACCCAACTCTTCGTCCGTCCTAGCCTTCAAGTTTAGATTTTCTAATGGCTTATGGTCAGTTACAATTTTAAAAGGTCGACCTATCAACCAATACCGCCAGTATTTCACTGCTTCTCTAATCGCTATACTTTCTATGTAAATTGCTTTTTTTTTCTTTTGGCTCTCATTCAGTTTTTTTGAAAAATAGGCGACTGGTTTTTCAATGCCATCGCTTTGAGGCTGCTTAAGGATAGCGCCAATTCCCTCCTTGCTCGCGTCAGTATAAATAACAATTGGCAAGTTCCTGTCAAAAATTGCTAGTACGGGGGAAGAGGTTAGATAAGCTTTGATTTCTTCAAAAACGCTTTGGCATTCTTGAGTCCATGAAAATTCAACGCCTTTGCGAAGGAGATTATGAAAGACGTCTAGTGTTTTTGCTGCGTTTTGAATGTATTTGTGGTAAAAATTTATTTTCCCCAGAAACTGACGCACATTCTTCCGATTTTTTGGAGTTGGAAAATTTTTAATTGCTATCAAATTATCATTAAGAGGTCGGACAGAGTTGTATTCGATTATATGACCCAGGTATTGAACGGAATTATTAGCAAAATTGCATTTTATAAACTTCAATTTGAAACCTTCCTTATAAATTGCTTTCATTAATGCCTCGAGATGTACTATATGTTCATTGAAAGATTTAGAAAATATAAGTATGTCGTCAATATAATTGCAACAGAAGCTGTCAAGACCATTGCGCCGTATAATACCGGAGAGAATCCGTTGAAAGATGGCTGGTGATGTTTTTAGACCAAAAGGTAAAGCGACCCACTGCCAATGGCCATGTTGGGTTACAAACCCAGTTCTGAAACGATCTTTAGTACGAATAGGTATTGACCAAAAGGCACTGTTAATGTCTAAGGCAGAGAACCATTTAGCATCCCGAGTTCTAACTATAATATCATCGATGAGCGGAAATGGTTGGCTCTCTGGGACCAGAAGTTTGTTCAGTTCTCTGAAGTCGATGCATAACCTAGTTTTCTCTTTTTTACTATTCTCGCCCGTCTTTTTAAAAGCCAATGTTACCGGCGCAGAAAAAGGTGAAGATGATTCTTCTATCAGGCCATGATTTAGAAGCTCACCTATCTGTTTCTCTATTTCTTTTTGGTCGTCGTAAGAACATCTATAAGGTTTCTTTGCCACATATTTCTCTTCCATCAATTTTATGTGAGCTTCATGTTTGCTAACAGTTCCTATGTCAAATTGGTGTTTTGCGAATACTGAGCCGTACTTTTCAATCAAATCGTAGATTTGTTTTTGTCTATTAGCATCTAAATGTGCTATTTTTATTTCAAATTTATCAATAGGAATATGCTCGTTCCAGTTTATTCTAATTGCTCCACTACTATGGTTTGGACATTCTAATTGAAGTTCAGTTTTAGCTTGAGTGATTTGTAATTCATGATCTTGGCATAACTTGAAGTTTTTAATAGTATCAAGACCAATTAGTATATCGTATTTAAAATTATTGTTATCTATCACAAAAACTCTTGTTTTTCTCTCTATGTTGAATATTTTAATTTTTACGTATGCTATACCTTTTATTTTATCTTCTCCACTCATCGTTCTAAAAGTCAAGGGTGTTGAGGTGTACATCTTGGTATACAGTCTACTGAAAAAGTGTAGGGGTACCATTGTGATGTTTGCGCCTGGATCGTAGAGACCCGTGGCTAACGTATCTTCTACACTGACTTTTAGAGTGATGAGAGGAGGCAAATTCAGTTTTTTGATTCTATTTCGTTATTCATCAAATCTTCTAGTTCCGTGTTGTTGGCTATTTTTATATCTTTCTCGTTATTATTATTAAAGATGTTATTCGAGAATTTTTGTGTGCGGCAGATTGATTCGGGATGCATTCGGCCTGGTTTACCTATTTTCTCGCAATAAGAACACGGCTTACGTTCTGTGGATCCAGTTTTATTGAACGATGAGTATTTATTACTGTTGGTTGCAGAGTTGCTATTTGATGTTGGTTGAAAAGATCTATCCAGCTGGTTCAATTTTATCATCAGTTCGTTAACAGTTGTTATTTCGTTTCTATCCAACCTATTCTGGACATACCAAGGCAGTCCCACCACTATAAAACAGACTCGGGTGTTTTCACTTAATGTAGGATCAATGTCAACGAGTAAACTAAGTTTCCTCAACGCGTATTCTGAAATGGACCCTTTAATGAATTTAAAATTATAAGCGTAACTTACGTTTGACCAGCCTTTGTTGGAGAAATTGTCGAGGAATGATTGTTTCCAGGTCCCCCAGATCGTGGTTCCAAGGAGTACTCTGTTTGCTGTGTACCAGTCGGTAACAGGTCCCTCGATGAACAGCCTGATGACTTCGCAATAACGTCCCTCTGGAATTTCTAGACGGGCACATTCAGACTCTAGCGTTGCGAGCCAAGTTGAAGCATTGAAGTTTTTCCCATTGAATTTACCCAGAACAATATCATTTGTGACCGATTTCAACGATTTCCATTCATATGGTTGTTCACTCGATGGTTGTCCGATGTGATGTGGTTGTTTCAAATCAATTCTTGTGGGATCAAGAAGTTCCTCTAAGTACTCACCCTCGAAACAGGGATTTCCTTCTGAGTCTAGATAGATTTCTCGTAGGTCATCTGAAAGCGTTATAGTGATGTTTCGAAACTGGCCCCTCGATTTGATTGACTTTAGTGCATTCTTGATGATTGTATTTTTCGTTAGTTCTTGATGATTCCCAATTGAACGCTTGTCTGGCGAAAATACGTAGATTTCTCTTTCACTGAGGATCTGAAACTGTTTGACGTGATATACCTACTGAAGTTTTTTTGTCATCACTGGCCGCGGCAATTATCAGGAATTTCGCGCGTACGCCTGTCATGGTTAGAACCGAGTTTTCGATTTGTAAGACTTAGGATTACTATCCACAAACCGAAATAATACAAAAGAAACGATGCTCAAAATTTATTGAGAATCGAAAACTAAGTCGATTCTAACGCACAAACGGATTATAAATGAGCAAAAACGGGAGATGAAAGTAAAGTTCTTGGTAACTAAAACAACAACTGTGGGTTTGAAAAACAACATGGAGTGACTAACAAGACTCCAGGTTGTGATTAACAAGGAAATGAGGTGCGAGGTCAGGCGAGAATCTTACATATATATATCATTTTCAAGTCAAATTTAAACTTTTCCATCAAATTCAACCTTTCCCCAATTAGGGAATGACGCAATCATCAATAGTCATTAACACTCATTTATCTTTATGCTATTATAGAAGTACACAGTTGGTAATTTAGCAAGTAGTTACTGTGAAATCCCATAGCTGAATTAACTCTGTATGTTTACACCCCTTGAGTTCACAACTCTCAATTTACGCTTCAAAATTACGTTGATTAAACTGCCATAGAATACTAAGCACACACCTCAAAAAAATAAAGGGGTCATAATTTTGAGACCGTTTTTCAAGTATCACTGATTTCATGTGTGACCGTTTTTCAAGAGTAACTTGCCCACGAGCTTTTCAGTATAGAATACCACTACTGGTGATTAATTGATTTCACAGTATCTCTACCTGCTTAATTACCTTGTGTGTACTTCTATGATATCATAAAGACACGTTTCAATGCCTATTGATATTTGCTTCATTCCCTAATTACCGGGGAAAGGTTGAATTTGGTTTGGAAAACGTTAGATTTTGTTAGGAAAAGATTGAATTTGGTTTGAAAAAGGTTGGATTTGGTTTGGAACAAGTTGAATTTGACTTGGAATAAGTTGAATTTGACTTTGAAATGCTTTATATATATAGTTTTTTTTATTAATATAAAATGAAAACGTGGGTAGCACTCATTTTACTCCCTCTGTCTCTTGGAGTTGGATCAGCGGAGTGAAATTTGAGCTCTCGAGGTTGAAGCGCCACTGCGCCGTGCATCTTATGGATCAGCTAAGCCAAAAAGAAGGCAGTGGTATATTTACATTGGACAGCTCTGTAGGTAGGTATATGAAATAACGAGTGGACGTTTGGAACCAACTAAGGTTGTTAAATAATAATGAAGCTTGTTCGAGTATTCAAAGTAAAAAATAGCTATCTTGGAATAGCTCAGTTAAAAATTGAGCTCTGGTTTCCGCTGTTGGAATTGGAACTCGTGGAGTTCCTGTAGAGTGTAGACGTTTATAAGTTGATCGCGAATATTAAGGATTCCCTTTATATTCATTTGCGTAGAAAACCGCTTTTCCCAATATTGTTGCGCAAAATTCTAAAGGACAGATCAACTAAAAGAAATAATATTCCTGAACTAAACTTGGATAAAGTTGTTAGTTCCAGTCACTTGGTATTTATGGTTCGAAGAATTTCTCATCTATTCTTGGATTACAAAGTACCTACTCATTGTGCACAAAATTGGAAGGGAAATCCTGATTGATTAATTAACTTGTTAAAAGCTAAATCACTCGGCGATGTTGTGGACAATCTTTTCAAAACGGAAGTTGGTGATGAACATTGTCTATTTGACAATAGCAGAAGGTTTCTGCAGAAAGCCTTCGCTAGAAAGTGTCCCCGTTCTGGTCCGGGAAGTATCAGAAACATTTCCGTGTTCAGCTTTCGCAAAAACATTCCGAGGTTATTATGGTAACTGATCGCAACACGAACACGAGCAGTTCATGATACGATGTGTGCCTGATAAACACATCAGTTAAAAAGAAAATCGGACAGTGAATTTACTACTCGGCCTTGGAAAGTAAGGATCTAGTTACTGCACAGCTCAACATATTTGTAATGATAAAAAAACTAATGGCTTATGTTTTATTAATTAATTATAAATTGATAGACGAGGGAAGCTCTTAATGAGACCCCGATCAACAGCATAAAAACCACAAATGCCAGACTTTTGTTTGAATTTCGACCAGTACCACTCGCACTCGCATTGTAAATATTCAGGAGCATTATTCAACGTTCGTTTTCAAACGAAAATCTTGAAAACATTATCTTTTTGAATAAAATGCGTGTACGATTACGTTTTTATCAGCTACCATGGGTGAGTGCAAGGCTCTCAAAGATTATGTGGGATGCCGTTTCGTCTGTCTTTCCACATAGCCTGCACAGGGTTGAATTCTGTATGACTTCCATCCGATCCTATTGTCTTCTAAAAGCCATTCCATCTTAGCCTCAGAGATACCATCATGGCCTCCCCTTTTATGAAGATATCCACTGTGGGCAGGCCCATTAATCCCTCCCATGTCTGCAGTGGGTGTACCATGCATTGCTCCCACGACAGGCCAATCGATGAATGCAAGTGATGGTACTTACTAGTCTTGTGCCATCACACAACGTAACAGTGCGTTAGTATGGGTCTAACGACCGCACTGTATATTCACAGGGGCATCCGCTGTTGTAGTACCCATAATTTACCACACATGTGCTTAATACACATAAAGGCTCCTTTGCATCTGTTTGCAATGTGGCCCAAGTGTTTGTTCTAGGAGGGTGTTGCATCTAAGTACATTGAAAATCGTCGAAAGGACACCCTGGAATTAAAGAGAAGGGGTTTAGAAAGACGCCTCAAGTTTCTTTTCCTGGTGAAGGTTACAAGCGTGGTTTTATTTGGGTTTATCCTTAGGCCCTCAGTGCCATACCAGTCCTTCACCTCTTTCAGAGCTGACTGAGCCAGGAGTATGTAGGATTTCCGCCCGTTCAATCTTGTAACATGATTTTCAGTTTGGTAGTGACTAGCTCCCCAACGATTTTTAGTTTTCAAAACGTCCAACATTGAGGCGCCGCTGTAGCGGAAGTTTCGAAAACTAAAAATCGTTGGGGAGCCAGTCACTGCCTTTTCAGTTCCAAACTCCTACAGAGGTAAAAGGTACCCTTTTATGGTTCTAGATATCATGTCATAAACTTACGCAATGTCTATCGATTCAAAGAATCATATTATTTTTATTCTGCAAACAATTTCGCTGAAACTTGCCGTGGTTTAAAAATATCCTAAGCGTCACATGTCACACTCTATTTTATTTCCACTATGAATGAGTTGGTAGTGCGGATGTCCTCGCAATATCACAATTGTATATTGCATTCATTTTACGAAACGAAAATAATGACATATAATCTTTATAATAAATTACTCTATAAGTTGAGCTTTTTGTTTGAAAGTTATTGCTTTGAAGTGATGAATGAAGAAAACGAGAACTGTTCAATTTTCTTGCGTGCTATGCGTTTTTGGTCAAGTTAGGTTTACTTGGACTTATTTCCCTACGTCAACCGCCCATGCCATAAGTCAAGAACCTTGAATGCTTGTTCAGAACACCAACAGTAAGATTCTATAGATTCTTCATTAGATCTGCTATTTTTAGTTGTTTTTCTTGAGATACAGTAGCTACTTGGATTATGTTATTTTGACGTTGCATGTTGCGTACTTACATTAATGCTATTGATTTATAGTAGATGATTTGAGTACAAAGGTTAGCCTCTCAGACTTTATTCTAAAGACCACATTTTGTTAATTTCCGTGCAGAGTTGACAAGGACAGGAGTGGTTACATATCAGCAGATGAGCTCCAAACTGCTCTTTCTAATGGAAGCTGGACCCCGTTCAACCCTGAGACTGTTCGTTTGATGATCGGTGAGTAAAAATGTGTAATAATGTGTCAAATCTCGATAAGCCAATTTATCATTTATTATTACTATATAGTTCAAAAATATAGCCTGGAATAGAATGCTTCTAAGAATTGGATTAGATGAATGTAACACTCGGTTAAGCTACTTGGTAGCTATTTATTATTTTTTAGTCAACTTTATTAATAAAAACGATTTGCCTCACAATGGTTTTAACCTTTCTGTCGCACTTCTTATTGTGCTCCTACTATCGGATAGGAGAATTATTGGGGGTTCGTTTGGCTAAGAATTCTGAACGGTTCAGAACTTACCAAGCCCCCTTTTGGGCGTTTAATCATAGAATTCGTTCGAAACCGATTTTCTGTTGTTTGTTTAGGCGTTCATTACCGTTCGGGATCAGTTGAATCAGTTCTGGGGGTTTTCCGAAGTTTGCACAGTTAATGATTACCTTATCTTCCCCACTTATTATCACGTCTTCTATTTCAGCTGGAGATTCTTTTCTTTGGGGATCAGATCGTTTCACTTGGTGAAACCTTTACTTTTTACTTATTTTATACCATTTTACTGCAGCTATGAGTAATCTTCTCCCTTCTAATGAATCGGAGTTATCCAATAAAATTATTCAAAACTCGGGATTTCAGCTCCAAATTTTCTGGTCAATAAACCGTGGAAAGAAAATTAATTAGTGCCGTAGGTGGATGGCGCCGAGTTCCCTCAAGGTGGACGCTGGGGGTGACGTTATTCGCCTATGCCATCATTCAGCGTTCTTTCCACCCCTGTTTCGGCCACTTTCTATCATCAAATACCTACCATATTGACCTGTTTTGGGAAGCTCTCTTCAAGATCTTTCAGCCGATGAAATAAAATAAAACAATAAATGGAACATTGGGGTAATTTTTCCTAACTGAACTTGAGAATTGATCAGGTATGTGAGATCGTTTTAATAATCTCAATGATACCTCAAATTATGAAGGATAATATCCATAAATAAGACTAAAAAATCCCAAAATATGAGCTGTGTATAAAAGAAATTATATGAAGAGAGATATGGTGTGATGAGTGTGATCTTTACTTCTGTTCTTGCTCTGATGGGCGGTTTGGTCTGAATATTATAATGTGGCATTCAAGGAAGATGTTTTATAAAATTCGATTGAAATAAGACGCATTTTATAATATATTTTACTTCACAAAGCATTGAACTGATAATAAGTTGTTTGTCAATCACTGGTACAATTCAAATGCAGGTATTTTTGACAGGCTAGTGCTACTATCGTTCACGTATCTTAAGTTGAAAAATAACAATAAGATGACCGAAAAAAACTACAAATTATTACAAACGACGAATTATTATAAATAAGATGACTGAACATACCTAAGTAGTAGTAACTGCATGCATTATAATACCATAGGAAAACTATGCAAATACGTACCACGATAGTCGATAGGACAACTTTGGACAACCTTGAAACGAAAGTTATTCATGAAGGTCGGTTGCTGTGAAGGTTATCAGTTCCGAACTTATACCATCACCTCTCTTTTCAGAACGCGGTTCCGTCCTGAACTGATTCTGGATCATTAGCCGAACGAACTTTGGAACAGGTAGTCGTTGGAATCATCAGTTTTCGGTGGATTCTCTCTGTTTTCCACTTTCAGGGTTGAAACAAACAGTGTGTCAGTCGTTTGGAATGTCAGGATCCTCTAAGAAGGAGTACAAGATTTTACCAAATTCCATATTGTGCTCAGGAATGCGCTAATCAACTAGGAAAAGTCTTCTCAAAATGTCTGTATGGGCTGTTAACACATACAGACTGATTAAGATCGTATCACACTTATGATCGTATTACGATTATAAGATTGTGATATTCAGAAATTAGATTTATATTGGTTGTGGTTTCTGTTTAGTATTTTTCAAGTGCACGTTCAATTAATATTCAAGGTATGTTCGACAAAGAGAACAGAGGAACAGTGTCCTTCAACGATTTCGGGGCACTCTGGAAGTACGTGTGCGACTGGCAAGCCTGTTTTCGTTCATTTGACCGCGACAATTCTGGTGAGTAATCTATTATACCGAACGCTTCCCATTTACACAAGAAGATAGGCGCGGGACCTTGGATATTATCATAACATTCTAGTCATTTATTGTATTTATTATACATTTATAAATTATTTAGCAGAACATCCGAAAAAGACTTCGAAATCTCTTGTCAAAATTTTTCATTTCCCTGTCAATGTTTCAGTTTTGTGTGTGTTCTAATAAGATGTTGGGCAAATCAAATATGCATTTTTTTTAAACTGCCAGTCGTGCAGCATGATCTGATGGGCAAACTTTTTTATTTTTTCAAGTTTTATTCGAATTTCAAGAAGGTTTGTGAGTACATTTTACAATTTAACACACTTCTTTTAGTTGTAGTTTTAACGTGTATTCATGCTATTCATGATTTCTTAGGACCATAGAATGTTGGAACTGATTTTCTGACATAACTTGAATTTTAAGTAAATGTGTAAATTGAGTGAATGAATACGTTGACAGAAAACGTTTTTTCGAATATAACCAGAAATCGAGAATATCGTTCTTATTCTTATGTGTTCTACTTAGCTCCACCGTGAGCAACAAGTTGTGTGAAAATGTGCATTGGGCCCACAGGTCTGTACGTTTATGCATTTCTCCGTTCAATACTTCCATCATAACATAAAAGAAAAAAACAAAACAATTGCTAGACTAAAAAATCTCAAAAACAACTGTGGAACAAATTCGAATGCACACATTTGACGCAAGGCAAAAATCAATATATTTTGAAATCAAACTGGAGCGCTCGACGTCGACGTGGGGCCGGGTTCACATGACAATCTCTATGGTTTTCATTGGTCCGCCGCTTGAACGCGCCAACCAACATGTCGATGCAAATCTTGGGATTTTAAGAAAAAGCAGAGTATCGTGAGGTGACTGGCCAGCCTATAAACGCTCATTTACGTTACACTACTACGTCATTAAACAGTCATTTCTAATAATCATCCTCCAAAGGAATCCATTATTTTCAAAATTTATTTAGGGCCACTTTCACCCACAACATAAACGAGATTAAGTTAGAAAAGATTAACAAATAACGGAGATTCCAGCTAATCGTCTTTCACCAGACCACTTTACGAGTTTAAACTCCAAACGAGGTGGCTTGAGGATAATCTCCCAAGCCCTGGCCAGTTACACTTGCCAATCTCAGATTAGTGATAACAATGATATCGAGCAATATGGCCGCGCACCAACAGCTGATACCTCTAAAGTTTGATTCACAGTTGAAGTTAATGGTTATTCAAGTTTGATTGAGTTTATTGAGTTTGCTGTCATAAAGTTTGATGATGAACAACAGTGTAAAAACGTGCCTCTACTTCAGAAAGATATTCTACTGGGTATAATATGGTATTTCTCAACTTACCTTGAAACTGAGCGCCAGCCAAGAACACAAATGGATAGGTCAACTCGATTGAAATCACCAAATATTATAAAAAGTAAAATAACAACAAACAATATAAACAATAAACTATAAACAAACAATATACTATAAAATTATATAGAAAAAAATATTAATTATATTAAAAATGAGTAAAAAAGAAATAACAGGTTTCAAGTTTAGCTCTAATAAACACTAGATGGTACGAACTAAAAAAACTAAATGGTAACTAGATGGTAACTAGGCAACTAGATAAAAACAGCGAGGGTAATAATTGGTCGCGATTCACTGCTTTATTGTCTTGATATGTCGGACACATGGCGGGGTTTCAAACTGACGTTTCAAATTGTCCAATTTTTCATTGGACAGTTTCCGGAATCTCCGTTAAGGAAACTCGATTATTCCAATCTTGGTTTAAACGCGTTTTGGGTTGGTGAAAGACGCCAAGGTTTGATCCTCGAGATTATATTTAATCGAGTTTGGCCAATCTCCGCTTACATAAGTTGTTGGTGAAAGTGGCCCTTAATTGATTTCCCCACTTCCAGGTATTACTAGCAGAATACCCATGCGTTGCACTGCCCTAAACGACGATCTCACTGCTCTAATCTGACGATGCATTAAAAAGTATTCCAATCAGTCATTCAATTTTGTGGAACTTTCCTAACCTCTAAGGCTTTACAAAAGTCGAAGTTAGTTACTCGGGGTTCCAGTTTCCCATCATAAACTGTGTTTGGGCCCCACCACACGTCATTAGCACCTACCTAATATTTGTAATCTGTCTTGCCCTCGGGTAACCTTTTGAAGCCAATATTTCTGTAGAATGTACGTAATTAAGCGTGGATAGGTATTCGAATTTCCAAATTACCACATAACTTGGAAACCAGTTTACCGCATTCACCATTTTTGGAGGGATCATATTATTTTGAGTCCAGCGCGGCATTATACTTCATTTATTACTCCACAAACATAATCCCAGGTCCCGTTGCTGCTGACGATTCGATTATATCAGTGATCACTGACAGTGCCAACAAAAACAGTTCCCGCCCCATCACCATATGATCGTAAAGAAGAATCGCGTTACCGCTTGATAGCTGTGGGAATTTTCTGAAATTCCTTTCATTTCGTTGAAACAAAATATTCTGTTTCAGGGAAAATCCCCCAATGTAGGTTCAAAATGATCTTACATTACAACATCGTTTGAACAGCTGAACGTACGAAAATCATATTGTACGTGTTGGTATAGTCTTGCAAATTTACATAGGACAGTGGCAGTTTCGTTCAGATTGAATGAGAAAACAAAGTTGGAAAATCGTAATTGTAAACAAATTCGTAATTTTTCCTTATTGATTGCAAAGTAAACAGCCGGGCAATTCTGGGGGGCTGTGGAGGGGAGAGGGCACGTGCTAGGGAAGGCTCCTTTCATGATGACGGGGTAGAGTTAAGCAATTCTATTATAGCCTGTAGTGGCTGAAATTGATTCAGCCGTTAAGCTGTAATGTTGGCACATACATACAGACATCCTTTTTTTCTTCCTCACTACCGAAGGTTAGGAAGCTTTGTGTTTGTGATAGAAGCCCAAAAAATGTTTGTCCTCCAAAATGAAAATATCCACTTGCTTTTGGCGTTTCAAAGCTTGCTGATCAATTTTTGTTCCGTGTCTCTCTGACTGATGTCTGTCTGTGGCAGTGGCGGCCGGTGGTCTGCAAAAGGAGTGGGGCACAAAAATATTTACCTATTTGCCAGTCAAGAAGAGCATTGAGGTTTTTCTTCCATTAGTTTTGTTTTCAGTGTGAATTAACTTTGACCTAAACACATGATACATAAATCCCACTTGGGTCATGTCATGCCTTGGGCAACTGTTATGAAAGAATATGGCTACTAAATAATAATAAATCATTATCATTAAATATTATTGATAAATTAAATATAAATTAATTAGATAAATAAATTGAATTAAAAATACTATCTTATAGGTAGGTACCTACTTACTAGGTATCTAAAAGTTGTAGAATGGACTATATTATTATTAAAAGTACTAAAAATTATCAAGGCTTCAATTCAAATCATCAATTCAACAGCATTCCTAGAGTGTAAAACATAGAAATCAGCTTCAAGAGCCACTCATCTTATCCGAACCCTGGGCATCGTCAAGTAAATGTCCTAAAGAGGCTACATAAGAAATTACAGCTTCCCAGAGTGTAAAGCATAGAAATTAACTATTAAAATGATTTAACCACCGCTTCACAAATCAAACCGTTCTCGCAATATTTGGATCACCTGCTATTAATCAAATCATCGAAACACCAGCTCAATGAAATCATCAGAAATTAACAAGCGGTGGCAATCATGTTCACAATATCAATTATTGAGAATGATCACCTGAGTGTACACAATAACTTATTCAAATAACCTTGCTCATAACTCAGCTTGTTGGCCACGCACTTCGCAGTAGTTAACATAATATGGTTGGATAAATCGAGAGCTTTCGAACGAATGGTCAACGAATTTTGTGGGTTGAAAAACGACGAAGTACCATTTCCCTAGCAACGACTCGGTTGTAAGCTGAAATCATCAAAATATTTTTGTGAGCAATTTTCCGTGACGTTTTTTAGTTTATGTGTCATAGCAAAGACATAAAGAAACTAGTTGATTGTTCTCTACGCAATACAGCGAGTCTATTTTATTTATTGGTATCGCGTGAGCAAGTTTTCGTGACGATTTTTCAGTTAATGTGCCAAAGCAAAGGCATGAAAATGTCAAAATCAATACCTGACTAAACTTCTGCTTACGTAAATCCGTCGATGAACGTTGTGCTTAGGTGAGAATTTTATTCAAAGTGATCGTTGATTTTTCTTCATTCCACAACATAGAACACATAGAACAACGCACTCCAACTCGACCGACAATACAAAGGACTTTATTACAAAAGATGTATTCAACAACTTAGGTATGTATTCAACAACTTATAGGTACTTATAACAACGCTATAATACGGACTTTACTTTAGATTAGAGTAAATTCTTGGGAACAACCAAACGAACTTAAAGAAACATCACATATTACTTGCAAAGACAACAAAACATAGACGAACATACCCAACAGGCTAAATCAGTTTGGCTAACGGAATAAACCAAAACTCCTCTAGTGGAAGCGACTCATAACTTAAATTTCATTCTACGGTCTTTAGAAAAGTTGGAAACCCTGTCTGGGGCAGAGCCCCCCAAAATCATGAGAAATTTCCCGTTATGACCTCTTTTTCCCGTTCCTTGCCCCGTATTTCCCGTTTCTTGCCCTTTATTTCCCATTTTTTTCCCCTTCAAAGTCTAACCTGAATCGACGAAATTTCCCTCTTGATAGAGTGATATCATCGCAAATCGCAATCTACGTACTTTTTCGCTGGTAGATGGATCTTAAACCTCCTTGGATGGAGCGTAAACCTAGTCCTTCTAGCATCCACCTTGGAGCCACAGCATGGAGCTGTTTGTAAAGTCTTCATTCCAGTTTGTTACTTTTTTCCCAAATGTACTGGGGCAATGTCCCGATGCCCCCCCTCACGGGCCGCCCCTGGTCTGTGGTAAATCCTATAAATTATATCGCGATTGGTAGAGTAATAACCATTGTGCATGCGCGAAAATAAAATCGTTTGACACAGACAAAACTCCTAGCCTAATCGAACGATTTTGGTGACATTTACAGGGATTGTGCAGGATAGCCTCTAGACGGTTCCCTATAACTTTCATTGCTGTCTGTGCGCATGCGCAAACATTAATTTCTTATATAGTCGAATTACGTATTAATCATTTCGACTAGTACTTTGTTCTTCAACTAATTCTATACGTCCATGTTACAATATATGAGGAAGCTATACTGCCCACGCGACTTGGTAGATGGTTTTATTTGTATTATGGATCCTCGGTTCCTATTTGGCAGAGTTCTTAAAGATAATAATTCTGAGATGTACTTGTCGTCCAATACTTTGGTATGGAGGGTTTGAGGGGAGGAACAAACAAACTGTGTTGTTCATTATGTTATAAGTTATATCTTGCTTCTGGAAATCATGTATGTACTGGTAGCGTTTCCATTTCATTAGGGTTATTCAGTTTTAGGTGTGATTATTATTTCGTTTTTAAGGTGAGGAATGCATACCCACCCGTGAATTTTATCTTGGCCCAGAAAGATGCTTAATTATCATGTTCACTAATCCCTTTGATACACATCTCCAATACGAGGTGTTTTAAACTAAGAATGACTTGAAAAATGAAGAAAACTACCACTCTGATTAGTGCATAATATTGTAAATTGTTCTCTAGGAACATCATGGTTTGTGTTTCAGGTAACATAAATAGAGATGAGTTATCTTTGGCGCTGAACAGTTTCGGCTACAGGCTGTCGCCCAATCTCGTCAACACAATGATCGTTAAATTTGACCGTCACGGTCGAGGCACAATACTGTTTGACGATTTCATCCAGTGCTGCATAGTACTCCACGTAGGTATTTCTCACAATATACAGTAGAAATCTTTCATAACGTCCGCCATGGGACCGTCAAAAATTGGTCGGTGTATCTGGTATCACTATAACCGCCTCAAAATTCTTAAGGTGTAGGCTAAAAATTGATAGGAAACACTTTGTTCGGTACAGTGGGTTACTTGTATGCTTTGTTCTGTCGTCTGAATTTTGAAGAGAAAAAACTGGACTTTCGAGAGGTATGTTTGGAAGCAAGTGCTGCACTATAAAGTACTCACTTGTGTGCACACGCTGTAGAACAACTGATACTAAAATCTGCAATTTTCTGGAGCTTTTCTGACGATCTAGTTTAAGAGAATCTTCAAATCCTTAGAAACAAATAGTGACCGTGCACGTAGGTTCAAATAATAGAGACAGAAAGTGACATTGCAAGGTACCACTATTGTTTAAAATTGGTGGTGCACGCGGGGAAAAAAAAAAAAAAAAAAAAAACGTGAAACTTCATGGTAGAAGTATAGACGATATATTGGTCGGGTGTTGAGTGTGTTAGTTTCTCAGTACGTCGTTATAAACGATGTTCCAAACCAATTCTTTACCAAAACCTGACATTTATACACGATTTAGACGTTACAAGCGATAAAAAGTTGCAACGGGCCAACCTCTGTCCAGTATTCTGCCATTATGTTATAAATTATTTCTACTGCATTACACATTCGTAAATGCGGAAATTCTGCGCTTATCGTCTTACTTGTAGACAAACTTATCTATCCTCTAGCAACAGTCATATTCAAAACATGACTTTGGGATTCCTTTCAAGTTGGTTGGTAGTGGATCGGATTTGAAATCGTTGCACACAATTTTGATGCGAGCGAATGAGTATTCAAACCTCCAAACCTTACTAACCATTCAACTACACGACCAAAATTATCTATTTTACTGAAGGATTAGTCAGAGATTCGATGTGATCGGGTATTTAACTAGATTGTACAAGGTATTTTTAGTTGTATTGAACAGTCTCAGAAAAATATTTTAAAATGTGTTTACTGAGCTCTCAATATATTTCTTGTTTGAATCAAGTATCTAGTAAACTATAGCCGTCCCTAACATCGGTAGATAATGAGATATTGTCTACTGAGCAGGCTGTCTTGGTGCGATTGCTTGATACAATTTACAGTACCCATGTACTTTCTCTTTGCTGACGTTTTTGTTCTTGGTTTCTCACATTGCACCTTATCATGAAGGAATTCGAAACGTTTCAGAATCTGACCAACGCATTCAGGCAATTCGACACGGACCAAGATGGCATCATTACTATCCACTACGAACAGTTCCTGTCGATGGTCCTCGGCCTCAAACTGTGATGTTATTTCAGCTGGTGCTCTTATACGTTTTCATTGTCCTCCATAACTATCCGATAGCTTCATCAGGCGCAGCTGAGCCAAACAGTACTACACTCGTACATTTTGGGCAGGTTATGCAAATTTTACCCATTTTCAGTAAATAATCTATCTTGCTGAATTTTCAAGTTCGCCTGCCACACTGTTATTTATTTCATTTTTATAAATGTATGAAAAATGCTGACGTATGTATAGATTCCTAAGCAATGATTATTTACAAAAAAGTTGAAATCTGCGCATTCAACCTGCAACGGTATGTACAATATGTTCAATCTATAATTATTTATCATTCCTATAAATTTTAAGTAATGTTTGTTAATGAACTACGTTATGTAATCCTGAATGTTTGTGGAAATTTGAGACATTTTTCTTACTGAATCCCTCCACATGCTTAATGTTTCAAAGACATGTTTTTAAGGCTAAGATGAATTTTTCAAAAATTTTCCTTTACCGCTTTTTTTTTCAAATTAAAAAAGTTAATTTTTTTAATTCCAAGTGTGTTTTTACTGGTATGTCATAACTGAACTGTCCACTTAATGGCGTAATTCCTAAACATTTGGTCGTCAATAAATTATTCCTCTGAAATCTTGATAGGGAGGAACAATGCAAATGGTAACTTGAATGACCAGGAGATCCAAACTTCGTATTTTTACGTTTCCTAGACAGTTTTAATAGTGTGGACCTCTTCTTTTTCCTTTGAGCCAATTCGATTCATCAATAAGCGAATTAACTCGCAGTTTTGATGTACTTTTTTGCCTTTCCAATCCATCCTTGTATGAACTTACCTTTAACAGGGTGTCAAATGCAATTTAAGTTTCTAAAAAGAGGCAGGAAAAACTATTGTTTGGACCTAACAATCCTAGAGGAATTTCATTTAGCTAGTTCACTCATCACTACAAGGGTTCGATTGTCAACACCAGTATTGTTGAGTATGTAGGGAGAACTTGCAGATAAAGGAAATAGGTAGTTCTCTATTTTATAGCATGTTTATTGGCTGTTTACGAGCATAATTTTCGTTAGGTGTATAGGTTTCATTCTGATAGGGGATACTTTTGATTTATAACTGTTGCTGTGGCCTGATTATATTATATGTGTTTACTGATAAAGAGAAATGCTATTGTATAGGAAATACTATGTGAATTGTTAATGTTACAAAACATATTCCCAGCTATATATTAGCTTATGAAATATACTATATTTTGGTTATCAAACTGTTATTATTAAATAGTTTTCTACCATTGATCCTTAATGACAAAAAAATTCAACGATTCGCACGGTTGAAAATTCGTTCCTATTATCTATGTTACATTTAACGTCAGTGACCTTGCTACTTTTTCCAGGCGCGTGGAATACCACCTACCACTAGTTCCAATTATCCACTATGTTGAATTTTATTTTATGGTACAATAAGAAATTTCACTCAAATACTTTCCAACGTTTACGTTTTCTTCTTGAGATACATAGAAATAATGTCTGTATGATGGCGCAATTTATGAAACTCGTTGTTCCCATCGTCCAAAATATAAAATCAATCTTTTCCGTAAAATATAAAATACCAACTGATCCATGTAGATCACATTTCTATATAGATCAATGATGACCAAAGAACTTTTTAGGTCCTCTTTGAGAATATACGTACCTACCTACTATGATAAAAAAATATATATATATTTGAAAAAAAAAAAAAAAGGTCTGTCAGCCTCGAATCTGTGGTAAAATACGATCAGACTTGAGTCGAAGTTTTAGGGATTGGCAGGATTTCGATCCTCTATTAGTTTCATGGTCGTCAATTAGTACCGACTGCGCACACGTGAATATCATGTAACATTCATTTCTCGCGGTCTAATTGCCTGAACTGGAGGTGGGTAGTTGAAGGATGGTTTCGCTTATGAATCTGCATTGTGATTGTTCAGTTCTTTCCTGATCAGCTGAATCAGCTAAATTCTCTTCTGTTCACCCTAGGAAGTTGAAATTTGATAGAGAGACTATTTGGGACATTGAGACGATTAAAATGATGGTCTCTTTCCTTGTCAGCTGAGAGATCTAAATTCCCTCCTATTTACCCTAGGTTAGGGAGACTCTCTGGGTGATTACGAGACGATTGAAATGATTGGCTCTTTCCAAATCAGTTGAGTGAGCTAAATTCTCTCCTGTTCACCCTAGGAAGTTGAAATTTGATAGAGAGGTTCTTGGGGTCATTATGAGACAATTGATATGATTGGCTCTCTCCTGGTCACCCTAGGAAATTGAAATTTGAGTGCTCCTTGACAGATACGGTTGTTTTGAATGCATTTATTTCAAGCTGCCCAGTCTTCAATTTGTAATCGCATTGCGTTGTTTTGATGGGCAGTGAAATTCGTGGTTTTGTCAGATTTTTGAATTCTGTTTCAGAAGGAACTGGAGGGGGCACCTAAGTCGAAAAACGTCGCTTTGATCCCAGTTAGACTTTATTTACTTTCGGTTTTTCGAACTGCTGATTCATCCGTGAGATTCCGAATATTCTAATAGGTACTTGGTTGAAAAACTTCATTCACGTGATACTGTACCTACAATAAAAAAACATGTTGAGCAATTTTCGCTAGTAATGTTGAAATTTCCTACTTTTTTAATGCTAAAAATTTGTGCTTTAAGTGCGCATCTTTTATTATGTGACGCTTGACTTTTTGGTGAAAGAACGGAGAAATGCTTTTGATTTTTTGTCGAAAGGATCTCGATTATACCATTTGGATTATACCAGTCGACAGATACCATTTGGAATGGCAGATTAAGATTTGTGTAAATAGCGACATATATTCTATATTTTGAAGCCATTATAATTACACAATTTCCCATGGGTTTTCGCTAAATCTATCGAAAAGTACAGCCTATTATCTTTTTAAATACCAGCCTTTAGTATAAAAACCTGGGGTTTGACAGTTCGCCAACGATGACGATGAAATCTGGGAGTGCGCCAACTTCTCTTCTCGCACTGGAAAGAAACCTTATCAGATAGTCACTTATTCGCTAGATTTAAAAGCTAGTAAGTACCTACTGATTTGATGGTAGGTGTCTTTAGTAGGTAGGTACCTAACATGTCAGTTTTCCTGGTTTCATCGTGAATTGTGATAGTTGGTCTGTGGTGTTTGCAGAGACTGTGAATAAGAGTCAGAGGGGTTAATCTTTTCGACCGAAGCAAACAGATCGAAAAAACGGCTCAAGTAAGTTATGTTAGCTATAAAATTATTATTCATATGTTAGGTTTCAAGGTTTTCAAATTCTGATTTTTTGAATTGTTTATTAAATGTTTAATTGAATTTGTACGAATGAATATGAATTAGGTATTAATAGCTAGTTGGTACCTACTGTATAAGTGGTTTATTTGTGAAAGATATGTGGATTTTGAATGGAAAACGGCAAAAGAATTAATTGAAAAATGAATTCTCAATTAAGCCATTGTAAGCACTTATAACACTCAGGTAACTGTTTTGGGGGAATTCGTCTGATACCATTTATCGTTTTAAAAATATAAATAGGTAATTAACTTATTTTAAATTAATTTCAATTTATCTAAGAGAGTAATCAGATTTTGTGGGAAACTACGTTTTTATATCTATAAACGATTATGTGGAAAACCTTGGTTTAGGCTCCCCGTGATTTAAATTTCAGCGAATTTTCGTAGAAATTGGAGCTATTGTAATGGCTCCAACAATTTTAAAATAATATATATATATATAAAACGAAGGGGAAAAGGTTGAACTTGCGTCAGACGTTTCGCGAGGATGCTTTATCAGTCTGAAGCTCTTTGCCGATGACCTCGAGCTCTCACGGTATCGTGGGAGAAAGGGGGGATCGGAAGGGGTTCAGCGGATCTCCTGAAGAATAAGGAAGGAAGAGGAAAAGTAATGTGTGAGCATTGTGGGGGGAAACCGAGGGGTGAGAGTTTGTCGAGTAAAAGTACACGAAAAACTGAATAAATGAAAAATAAATGAAGTAGGTAATTTAAATTTGGAAAAAAACTATTATGAAGAAAAAAAAGAAGAATTGGCATGGCTTACCAATTGGAGTTAAGGCCAGGTGGACTCAACGCACCTAATAGCCACCGGTATGCTTTATCTTTAATTTGCACATCTGTGTCAGATGCATTATCCGACAGGCACACGGAGTTTGTAGCATTCCTCCATACTCTGACGTCCATGAAATAATATGTGCTGAAGGACCTTCTTCAGTGCACCACGCCGGTACTCGTACCTATAGTTATTCATCCTAATATTGAGTTGCGTGATGGTTTTCCCAACCTAGAAGGAATCACAGCTTCGGCACTCCAGCATACATACACTACATTCCTGGTGTTGCTGTTAGATGTATCGCCAGTGGACTTGTACTTACAAGGGGTGTTCACTGATGAGAATTCTGACCCTAACTCTACCATCCCACACAGCATACATCTGTTCTTCCTGGGAATAGACCTGTTTGCCCTGCACTATATGCTGGTAGGGGGAATATTTTATGGGAAAACAAGTTCTCAAGCGTCGGTGAACCCCGGTATGACACCAGAAAAGATTTGGTGAAACTGTCCCTAGTACTCGTAGCTTAATTTTCCAGTAGGATAGGAGGCAACTCCCTCAGAAAAGTATTCACCCGCTGGATACCATGGAAGAACGTGGTTACCAGGAATGGCCCAGCTTGCTCTCTTCGCTTCTTAGACGGTCGGTACCTAACGTTAACTGGCACCATCCTATCTTGAAGTTGGCAAAGGGGATATCCTCTTACATGGAGCAGACCTGGCGGGCTAAGATATGTAAATATGATAGGAATGATCTGCGACAAGCGGTATCTGAGCTAAATGAGTGGCAACCAATAACATAAAGGTCATGGCCGTGACCATGTCGTGGTGCGGGAAAAGTGCCACGGAGTTACTCGAGTTGGGCATCTCGGCGGGAGTGCTCTGTGGTGTATCACCACCCGCATCTTGAGGGGTTCTGAGCACTTCCTTTCATCCCACACTTCCGTCAGCTTCCTTGGTCCCAAGGGCCAGCGTTGGGTAAACCTGGGCGTGCTCCCCATTTATTTTATTCAATTTTTTTCATTTTGTACTTTAATGGTGTTGCCCATTTCGCCTTTGAGGGGGAAAAAGTGTGCGTGTGTGTGCCATTCCATTCGATGACTCTCCTTAGGATTGAGATCATTATTTAAAAAAAAAAAAAAAACTTTCTTTATGAAAGGAAGAGCTTGTTGGCCAGCACTTTTCGAGCACATTAATTATTCAAATTTCAAAAAATGGGCTAAAACAATCACTAAAAATTGTTAAATACGGCTAAAAATCGTTAAATTTATATTTTGTAGCAGAATTTTGGTCAATGTACCTAGACAACAAATTAGAATATGAACATTTTCGAAAATTCGCTCATAAGGTCTTGCTGCATGCATGACTGGAACTTTTTATTGTAGGCACCCCCCTTACCATTGTTTTAAATTATACCAAAAGGAAAAGTTTCTGCACTGCATCGTTTGTTTCGAATAGGAATGACACACGATCACTCATACGATGCTCTACCCAAGGACCAGAGATTTATGGAGCACATGGTAGCTGGTGGGATGGCTGGGATCATAGAGCACATAATAATGTTTCCGTTGGACACAATCAAAACCAGGATGCAGAGCATGGCCTTGAAAGAGAAAACCACGATTTCTGGCGTCTTTAAGGACACGGTGAAAAACGAAGGCGGGATCCTACGGACTTTAAGGGGATTCCAAATCTCATTCCTTGGAGATGGGCCCGGACACGCAGTTTACTTCGCTACTTACGAGTTATGTAAGGACAAGCTGGTTTCATCGGGGGTTGTAAACGTCCACGTTGCGCATGCAATTTCAGGTAAATTAAAGTATTTGCCGATCTACTAAACAATACCCTATGAATATCCCTATTGCAAGGAAATGGGAAGTTCGGCTCTATAACTAATAAGTAATCCCATAATCTCCTACAAACAAGAGATATGAGTTTTGTTCATTTTTTCAATCAGGGATGGTATCAACCGTTCTTAGAGATGCAATTATGACACCAGCGGATTCTATAAAACAAAGGATCCAGATGAAAAACAGTCCATATCGGGGTATAACAGATTGCGCCATTGGAGTGTATAAAACTGAAGGGTTGAAGGCATTCTACAGAGCATATACAACTCAACTATCGATGAACATACCTTATCAGGTCGGTATTACCTTAATCCATTAGCTTTTGTAATTTATAGTTCGTTTGAAAACAGTTGGCTGCTTAAATATTGCAATATGAATTCTACATAACAACTCTACATAAATCTTTTTTAACCACCTTAGGGTTTACACTTCATGGCTTATGAAATCTGGATGAGTATCACGAATCCATCAAAGAAATACAACCCCCCTGCTCATTTGGTGTCAGGCGCTTTGGCTGGAGGTTTTGCTGCAGCTGTTACTACGCCTTTGGATGTTTGTAAAACCTTTCTAAACACACAACAAGAGGAAGGTCGACAGAAAATAAAAGGATTATTCAACGCAGCTAGAGAAGTTCATAAAATAGGAGGAGCGCCAGCTTTCCTGAAAGGGATACGAGCAAGAACTATCTACCAGGTTAACTATTTTTGCAATTATATTATTTTTAGAGTTATCTGTATCCTATGGAGGGAATGCTTCCTTCTATAATATATATATATATATACCTATATTTATTAGACTCTAGGACGCAAAAAAAGAGCAATTGAAAAAGGAAACAAAAACTTTGCATGATCAAAACATAATAGGAAAAATATATCTATCGAAAAGAAGAAAAAATACTATGTCAAAGTTCGAAACGTGTACTCCGTGACTGGGGGGGTGGATCAATCTAGTGCAAAGAGGGGTCCTAGGTCAGAGCTAGTACACTAGTAAGCCAGGTATTAATATCTTACTGTTGAATTAAACTGTGATGGAATCGAGTAACTGATGATGTACATGAATGACTTAGATACTACATGCCAACCCACTAAATAACTTTCAAATAATGCAAATAATCTGGAGACTTACGAATAACTGTTTAGGGTGCTCGAATAAGAACCTTGTCAATAATTTGAATACAAGAATGAGAGGGACGCAGGATGTTCCTTCCTCAGTATTATCCGAATCTATGTGTCGTCTTTTACCTCCCTATTAAAGCTACCATGATGGAAAAACCCCTAGCTAATGAGCTATGGGGATCTACTTAGTAGGGATACATGTTCTTAGGTCTACGGCTTATAACTTTTAAAACCTCTCGCATGCCACCCTAGCTTTATGTTATACCGTAAGTTGTGATGACAACCTCCGACGTAACGCTCTCCCCTCTGGAGACGCCCAGCAAGTAGCCAGCTCTGCCTAGGACCTAGGTGCAAAGTTCTTTAGGCGCTACATGTGAGATAGGGTTATTTTGGTAAGGTTGAACGGTATGCTGAGGGAGTCAGGACAGGGTAAGGCCTGGAAATGACCCTGAAGATGACGTAGGAGGGGTTGGAACCAAAACCCCGCTCACAATATTACTGTGGGGTGTTGGAAAAATTACGGAAGGCCATGGCCAAGTGATTTCTACTTTTACGTTTATTTCTATTTCTACTCGCACCCTCATTGAAAAAGCTACACCGCTGGTTCACAAAGTTCCGGGAAAAAGGGGAGTGGTAGAAAATAGTTTAGATCTATAACTTTCATAATAAATACATTTTTTGGGGGGAAAATAGTCTTATAATTTCACTGAAAATGGAAAACTTACTTTTCGGATACCCCCCTACTATGATATCAGTTGGTAAGGAGCTTTCTTTGCTTGTTTCGTTTAAGCGCCTGAAGATAATCTTAGTCTAGGTTGAAATTGTCAGCGATTAAAGAAGGAGGAATGAAAAGTAGTTATAGTACATGTGCTAATTTATAGTTCCCTGCAATGCCTATTTATTCTCGTATTTCAGATGCCTTCAACAGCTATTTGTTGGTCAATTTACGAATTCTGGAAGTGGCTTCTTATTCCTGAGCGTGAATAACACAGTAAGAGTCCTCTTCATTCGACGATGTGATGTTAGCAGTGAACCAAACAACTCGAATTCCTGGCACTTCATAGTTGATGCACTAAAATACCTACTCATCGATGTGAAGGGTCTTAGTACCTATTCGCTACATTCTCGTACGGACTCTGGAAAGAAATTTCGATCTCTCAAGATGTAGTGATTGTACTTTGTAAAAAATGGCGATTTATTTTGTAAATAATACAGTTTTAAACAGCGTGGGTATCAAATCGATTAGATAATTCACCTCTCAAATACCAAAGCAGATGTAAATGGAAAAAAGTCCCCTCTAAACCAAATTACATATTATTGTATGGAATGAATAAGGATGAATTTACGACATGGTTGCAGGGGAGGAAGTGGACAAACAATATACTTGATACTAATCTATCAAGTTGTGCTAGGGTATCAACTAACCTTATTTGACACTGAAATAAGAAATGAAATGAATACCTTGAAGGTTAAATAGTTTAAAGTAGTAGTAGTAGTCAAGAGTTTTGCCTATTAGTCACAATTCACAAGGACAGTTTTACAAATCTTGGGAACAAATTTCTATCTATCAAATAGTTCGGCGAAGAGGATTTGTACTCACCCAATAGTCGTCGGGTCGCTCTGTATTCGATTACACTGTATTCTTGAGGATTGTATTCATATTGGCGAGTTAACAAAGTGCTGTCACTGACACTTTTTTCGCCTCACAAAGTCGTGGTGAGTTTAGGTAACTCGCCTCTAGTAGAACACTTGAACTGTTCACTAGAAACTGGGGGAAGCAGTAGGTAGGTTGTTCTTTTTTCCGCACAAAGTCTTTGAGAATTAAGGTTACTCGCCTTCAGTAGAACACTTGAGGGCAGTTTTGTTTTATAATGGTTTTGGCCACGTCAACTCGACCTTGAACCAGTTCTATGTATAAGGCTAGGGCTAGTACATGCACCGGAACCTGTCCATCAGTTCCTCGAGATATCCAGACGTGCTTCAGTAGCTCTGACGCTTTTTCCAGTTCTTTCCGGATCACCAAAGCCACTGCCAAATTGTAAAGTAGCACTGATTGACCCACAGATTGAGAATTCGGTAAAAAGTCCGTCCCTGGATTCTCTGCCATCGGATCACAATCCTTGTGGGTTGTCGGATCCAGCATTTGTATAGCTTTTTCCAATTGATTGAGATCTAAATATGCCTCAGAAACGTATAGTTTCCCCAGGTACTTATAAAGTGGGCTTGAATTGGACTCTTGAAGTAACATGTTAGCATATTTTAGCGCAAGAACTGGATCCCCTATCGATAAACGAATGTAGGCATTTGTAGCAAGGACTCCCAGCCTCATCTTGCTGTTCCCTTTTGGCAGAAGAAGCAGCGCATTGCGAACGCAGATACTAGCGAAGTCCATAGTTGGCATGGGAACCGCGTAAGACTGTGTCTCACTGTTGTAATTTGAATCCTGATAGATTTTATTATTCAGTATGATGTTAGAATTATTTTTATTTCTGTAAATCCCTTGCACAAGATCCTTTCTTCTATCTGTAAGATTGAAAGTTTCTTCATTACCTGGCTTATTGATGCGTATGCAGCACTCAGCCAGCCGTAACCATAACAATGGTGACCTAAACATTTTTTGTGATACTTCAAGCAAACAATCGAATGCTTTTGCAGGTTCCCCTCTGAAAAGCAGGGACACTCCCCGATTGTACATCAGTTTCAACAACATAGGCGTACTGAAATATTTCTTGGATAAATCGGACTCTTTGGGAATTTTATTAACGCCCTCATGAAACGCATGAAGGGACTTGTTCATGAAAAACGAACAAGAGTGGGATCTGGCCATCATGTGATTAACAATGGCTAAGTTATTGTAGAAGACCATTTTGTTTTGCAAAGGGAGCTCCACAAACTCATCGATACCTTGCATAAATAAATACATCACTTCAAGGGCCTCCTCATGCTTCCCCAATGCAACACACAGTTTGGCCTTGATCATCGATGTTGAGTAGTTCAGGCAACCTGATGTTATAAGAGTGTCGATGGTCTCTTTACAAGCGTCGTAGTCTGATAAAGCTAACTGGATTCGAGCTTTATACTCAAGGAGAACCATCTTCAACCTTTGGATATGTAAACTGTCTGCTGGGGAACTACCATTGCCACTCGTTTTATCATCTCCTAGGACTGGTATTGTGTTGAGAATATTATATTGCTTTTCGATCGTTGACAAATTGATGAGAGCTTGCTCATAGTCCCCTAAATAAAGGTTAAGATCCAGAAGTAGAATGCAAACTTTTCTACCTAGATTACCTTCCATTTCATGCACCATTGGAAATATCTTGTTTACTATTTTTAAGGCATCGATGTATTTTTTCTGTCGAAAGAACACAATTGCTTGATTGTAAAAGAGGATGCAATGTTCGACATCTTCCGGTGTTTCTTTTTCTGAGACGCTTACGTTCATTTGAGTGCAGAGAGAAGAGAGTTGATCTTGAAGGGTTTGAATATTCTTGTCTTCAGATCCGAAAAATTCCACCATAATCCTGTTCAGAGACACTTTCCAGTCATTTGGCCTTGCAGCTGCTAACGTACTAAGAGTCGCTTTGCATTCATTGAATTTCCCACTGTGATAATCGTCTTTGGCTGACACAATCAATTTTTGTTCGTCTATCATTTCTCTAGGCACCTGTACAAATGAAAAAAAAAAAAAAAAAACATAGTTAAGTTACATATTAAGCACCCTAATAGTAGGGGTATAGATACTCAGGGAGTACACATCAAACCAGTCAACATTGTGTTAAACTTCCAGAAAATTCGTCTTAAGTGGTAAGAATCATAAGACCCTCAGCTAAACTCACATAAACAACGAGTGGAAAAAGCACAGGCCGCACAGGCAATGCGACTGAGGTTTTTACATACTCACCCCCTCAGCAATTCTCAGCTCACCTCCACAGAAATTGTGTATTTGAAACTGTCCATAAATCGAACACATTGGACAACCCCAAAAAGACGCTTTGTGTACCTACCAAAGATGCCTAGCCGCAAAACACTTGATAGAGAAAGTTTTTGCCAAGTAAACAATTTTGCTACTTCCCCTCAATTTTTTAAAACCATAATTAATTAATGTTAGTCATTTTTGGGATGTTTCAAATGATAATAGTAAAAAAGGAAGAGTTTTAAAGAGTTCGAATAGTATTTTCAATTAAGAAAACGATGTTTTGAACGGAAGAAATCTCACGTTGAATATGTGGGGCATTGAGATTGATACTGTTGCCCCCTCTCTAACACCCCCTACCACATGGTCATAGCGGCTCCAACCTCTTCCACAAGAGAAATGTAGCCAACATCTCAAATTTTATCAAAATCAGACGAGGGAAAATAGATGAGATTGCTACGAGTACTTCATATTTACCACCTTCCAACCCCCACTCACTACTTGATAGTAGGTAGCTGCTCCAAAAGACACTTCGTCAGGTCAAATGTAACTACGTTTCAAATTTCATAAATATTGGCTGAGAGGTGGGTGGGTAAAAAAACAGATGAAACTAGAAAAAAGTCCGAAAACCTGCATTTTGATGCTTTGTTTCAGCATATATTTATAGAATCGCTCTACCGTTACATATTTGGCATCAGACTACTCAGGGGGCATGTCCCTCCCAGGATATGCGAAAAAAATGAGCTGATAGGGTGAGGTCGGGAGCGGGCTGATGTTGGGCCAAAAATCTACCTTGTTACTTATTTGCCTCTCGCTAGATATAAAGCCAGCTTGCTATCACGCTGTAGCAGTAGATCATGTTTTGAGTGATGATTCTTTTAAATTATAGTATGTATTGTGAATTCGCCCGTACTAATCCAAATGAATATAGGTTGGTTGATATTCATTTATCAGTTTTTTCTGAGGGTCAAATGTAGGTACTAATTTTAAGGGTAATGGCACTATAGTTACGGTGACCATGCGTCCCGATTTTAAAGCCTGTGTCCCGGGGTCCCGAATTGAGAAAGAAATGTCCCGATTTTCACCAATAAAGATTTTTTCAAACCAAATCATCATGAAAAGTTATTAGCTTTATTTTAAAATGAATGATTAGTACCGTGGAATTTCTTTACACCGCACACAACATAACTATTATAGTCACAGGAGCAGTCTGGAGACCCAACTGTGTTGGCCCCCTCGACCTCAGCGAAGGTTTCTGCCACAGAGGCAGCAATATGAATATTTGATTCTTTACAAAAACTTGGTTGACAGAAAAGAGTCTTTATTTCTACCAATGAAAGTAAAGTAACTTCAAAGAAACAGTGTTGCTGCAGGAAATGCATGCGATTTACAAGAGGTGAAAAATACAGTACGAACTTTTTATGACCACTGCATTACTTATTTTGATCTTTGGAAATCAAACGTTGACAGCTTGAGTCAACTGTCTTGGATAGACTTAAAGAAGCAGCTGAAGTGGGAAGAACTAGAGGAAAGTTGGGATTTGTTTCAAGATAGTCCACCTCTCTCGCTTGATGATTTGTTCAATGAGCTTAGTGTGCTGAACACACAGCTTCCTGATGTCGTCCTGGCTGAATGGAAAGAACAAAAACTATCAACTGAGCAACGGTGGCTGACTTTATTTCAGGACTTGCAGAAAAACGAAATAAGCGTTCCTAATCTCAAAACTCTGGTAGAATTTTCTCTTTCTTTACCAGGAACAAATGCTTCAGTCGAGCGAGCTTTCTCATTGATAAACAACTTTTGGACGGCAGAAAAATCTTCAATGGCACTAGGCTGTGTTAAAGCATTACTAATTGTCCAAATGAACAGTTCTTTGTCGTGTGTTGAAATGTACGACAAAATAAGAAAAGACGACTCCTTGCTGAGAGCACTTTCCTCAACGGAGAAGTACGACTGGAGTAAAAAGAGTACCCCTGGCCCTAGTGAAAAAATATAACAAGAACAATGATGTAAACAGACTGCTCTGTTAACTTTTATTTTTTCATTTTTTGGAAAATTAATATTTGTTTATTTGACTATAAATACTTACCTGTTGTTCGTGAAGTTCAGTTTGTTCGTGCAAAAGGTTCATATTCTTTCTGTGTATGTAATAAACTTCTTGAAATTATTTTGTCATGTAATTCTTAGTACCACATTCTTTAATGAATAATACATATTTTTAGTTTGATACGAAGCTCTTAATAAACCAATGTTTGAATGGATGAAATAGGCTTAAAAACAAACTTTTAAAGGGTAAAAAATTCAAACATTTACGGGGGTGGACCCCCGGACCCTCCTCCCCATGGAGGGTATTCTATACCCCTCAGACCCCCTTGATAGTTCTATCCGTCCCGATTTTGCTTAAGGTTAATATGGTCACCGTAACTATAGTGTACAACTTGGACGGATACAACCAAGGTAAATTGGTTTCGGCCCATGGTGTTTGCAAAGTAGGTAGTAGGAGGTAGGCATGTAGTGCCCTTATTAACTTACTTCCATTTTTCTAGCAGTTATCTATCGAAACAGCATACCTAACCGCCGAATGCTTAGGAAAACACAATAGCGGCCAGCGATTAATTATCGCACACAGGCGTGAAAACAATGTGCCATTAATTCATTAACCAATTTAAAAAATGCAATGTCCACTAAAATACATCAACAAACACGATGATAAATATCTGATAGGTATTGATAATGATATCTTGGGAAATGTGGTGGTGGTACTTGCTTATCATGGACCTGAAAGCAAAGAATTTATAATAGGATAGAGAGGACAGGTCGTGACGTATTTGAAGTCACTTGAGACTCCGCCATGTTAGGGGCAGAAACCAGGTAGCCAATGAAATAACGATAACGATGAAATGAGGTTTTATAACAGTGTTGGAGGTTATTCCCGACCATACGATTGTATATGATTGTAGGTCCCGCCCCTTAGAGAAAACTGGCTTCATGAGCTCCCACAGTTTAACAGACACATGCCCTCTCTATCCTATTATATGCTCTTTACCTGAAAGGAATTCTTCTCCGTTTGGTCAGAAAGTGTTGGAGGAGAGGATCGGGAGAGCACCGAGCTGTATCTGAAGAATCCGCTGGCATTCATCCGTTATATTTGTAGAACGACAACGACTTCAGATTCCGACAGTATCTGTCACCTTTCGGTGTATATTGAGGATTAGTAGGTTCACAATAGATATTTTTCCTTAGATTGCTTCCAGTTGGTGTTTTTGAGCATTTCAAGCATCAAGGTCTTTCGTGGTTGTTTTTAATTATAAACTCTGAACTTTTTGTTCAGCTAGTCTATATTTTTCTGCAAGGATAGGTTTACGTTAGTATGACAAGTTTCATGTCTTTAGAATGGCTAGTGTCTAAATTGTTGTTTACAAGGATGCATAAGCATTTGGTGGTAGGTTGGTAACTAAGAAAGCAATCATGTCATTATGTTGTGGGTGGCCTCTCTGGGACGATTGAAATAATTGGGCCTTTCCTGATTAGCTGAATGTGCTAAATTCTCTCTTGTTCACCCTAGGAAGTTGAAATATTACACAATCTAGATTGTTTGATATTTTGTCCATGGATGTTAAGAGGTCTGATACTACGGAGCATCCATGACATCCCCTACGATGGCTTCCATGTTTTATATCATGTTCATTTCCAAAAATCCAATGAGGGATTCCCCAATGCTACAGAATTAATGAAATGTGAAGGGGTTGTTTGGGTATGGTCATAGGCACTGACTACTAGAGGCTCACCGGGGTTGAGCCCCCACTCCCCTCCAAAAAATTGAACTCCATGAAAATGTCAGCCGTGTAAATTACAATTCGATTGTAAAGGAGTGTATCCATTTACTTCTATTACCAGGTATAGTAGAATTCGTTCGAATTCAGTTCTCTGTTTTGGGATATTCCTCTCTCTCAGTCGCCAATGACACACGCTGATTACACTCCCCCCCAAATCAAAGTCGTGCCCTTACGAAACTGGTACCTACTGGTCCTGGGGGTTTTCGAGGTGCTGAATCCGATTCCGAAGCCCGTTTTTCATGTAGACGTCTAATGTTTGAAGTATGGCACCTGCATGTTCGAAAGAATCACTTAAATTCCAGGATAATTCATGTTCAATTAAAAGGTGATATTCTTGTTGGAAATTTAACGCTGAACACGCATATACCTACCACATATGATGAGTCTGAAATGCCTCCTTAACGCGTTTTTTGCCTAGCAACTGCCAAACAACGTGGTTTTTCACATATTTTTGATGATTTTTCTACAGTGTTTTGATAGTTTTTGTACAAATTACACCACTTGGGTACCTGCAAAAAATTGCGTTATTACTTGGACTTGTGATAATTTATTTTTTTACGATTTTTCAACCACCTATCGAAAAACGTGTGTTTTGGGGAAAAATAAGTTGTCAAAATACTGACAAAAAACACGTTTTTCGGCAGTTGAAAAATCGCACAAAACCAATCGAGAACGAAGCCAAACCGCCAGTCCCGACTCCTGGTTCCACTTTTGTTGACGTTTACTATCCTATCTTAGTCAACAATCAACACGTCTGGATAGCAATGCAAATTATAAAAGACTAGGTAAGTAAAATTATAAAAGAACTAGGTAGGTAAGTACTTAATAATTTTTTAGTTATCAGAAGTATTATACTTAATAAAACTACATGATTTGATTAACTGAGAAATGAATGTTTAGGAACTTGCCGACTAGGTTGATAGCTGAAATTTGAAATGGGTGGGGGACAGTTGTTTCATTTTCATCGAAGGAAAAAATCCGAAAATTCCTTCAATGACAAACTGAGATCATACAGAGTGTCCAAAACCTAAATATCTTATCTCACTAAATATCACATCAGGAGTGAAAAGTGTCTTGATTCATGATTCAACTTTTATTTGTAGCAGCCAGTGTTTAGGCAATACAATTGTCAAACCAACAAAGGTAACATAAAACAAACTTCGAAATAGGTACTTAAATAATTCAAAAATCAATAAAACCCAGATCCAGAGAAAAAAAGCAGGTGGAGGGAGTATTGGTCACTACCCCCCTTGCTGCCGGCCCCAGGCCCCACCCACCTTGGCGGTTCCCCATGCCAGAAACCAAACCCATGCCAGAGCGCAAGGCAGTACGACATTCTGCTTGCAAAACATGCATGATAAACATAGAGTAGTATATCTTTAGACACCACTCTTGATAGAAACGATTCCATATGACAGAAACTGGTGAAAACGATACCAAACTCGATGTATCATGTTCAAACTCGATGATTTGACAATGAATGACTTCAGTGACGACAACGATGACGTCGTATTGTTGTCAATGATAACTTTTAAAGCTTTTATAGTGGGTTTCCGATTCTACGAGTATGTGGCGAAAACTATTGAAAACGATACCAAACTAGATTTTTGGTTGATTTGACGGAGATCGTTGCCGCTGACGACAAGTTACCATCGTTGGATCGTCACCAAAAACTACCTGTATGTCTAATTCTGGATGTCTAAAGAGTCTACCTACCGAATTTCAAGGTGATAGCTCCAACATTGCTCATGCTGCACGAATGGAACTTTTTTCCTCCGTATACCTACTCGTAGTTGTCTGCTCTCAGGTTATTAGTTTTTCTGCAGTTTTACAGCGAATTTTATAGTAGGGAAGCACAGTTTTACAAATATGGAGTTCATTGATACATGTGTTCCAAGAGCCAACTTATTAATAATAAGTTATTATCTCACTGCAATTATATTTTTAACAGCTGTTTTTTTCGAAGATCAAGTTGTCATATTGATACAATACGAAATCACATTTGAGGAACCACATGTGAATAATACGCACTCGTAATTGTACATTTTGATATCTTATAAGGTTTGTTAGAGTTTTACGAACGTGATTTAGCTCCAAGTTTTACCTTCTACACTCACATCGTGTTAGATTGGTGGACCTTAAGTAATCTTGCTGAAAGATCCAGGTTCTTAAACATTAGGGAGGTACCTATTTAGTTAACCAGATTCTCTCAAAATGGAGGAACGAAAGCATTTCGGACTCAACAAAAAAGTCACACCTGGAAATCTTGATGTTACTGAAATCGTCGAAGCAATGAGGAAAAAAGAAAGAGAAAGAATGAATAACGAGACTACGACAGACGCAACTCCTGTAGAAGTTCAACTGCGTTTCCGAAAAGGGGACCAGGGTATGTTAATAATACTTACCTACTTAAGTTCAAAACTAGGTTTTAATTTTGTAATGAGGGATAAAAAACTATAGAATTAGCTAAGAATTTATTTTTAATTTAAGGTTATAATAGCGTCTTCGCCAGCACGTTAATAACGTGCTGAGGGGGTGAGTTTTGAGCGACCCAATCCAGGTATCCACAACGTCAGGCCTGTGAAGCCGAACATACTCGTAGTATATGAGAGGAAGGGAGCATGGTATCTCCCGAAAGCGATCGCAAAAAATGAAAATCGGTCTGGGTTCCTTCTTCCAACTGCCACAATAATAACATTCTATTGGAATTTTCGTTAGAATGTCTGTTGAAGATTGTGGGAGTTTGAGTAGGTACCTACATGTTTTTCACGCCAGAACTGAGGAAAACGTACCTTGCAATACATTTTTTACCAAGGTCCGAGAGAGGGGCGCGCGCCAGCCCCTTCTGGATTCGTCCCTGTACATACATGTTGGTTATGTATAATATGGAAAAACCTACCATACTTGTAAACATGATCCAGGCCATCCATGATAATTCCGGTTTGTGGAAAAGCAGAGATTATGCAAAACCTGCACAACCGAGCGGTCTTGAAGGTGGGGAATATCTCTGCGCCGTGTATTATCTGTTCTAGACATAGGTTGCGCACTTTCGTAGTGTGACCCTTTCCCCGCCCAACTTCGGTCCCCCTTACCATCACATCGTTCTCGTCCTCTAACTATAAGGCCCTCGTACACGTCCCATCATGGATACACAGAAAGAGGTAAAAGCGATTTGGAAACCTTTACAGTCGAACTGCGCGAACTTTAACTTTAGCGTTTTGGTAACCACCCTATCACTTTCCCTAGCAATTCAGGTACATTTTTCTCGGGTTCTACTCAGCGTATGACGACGATTATTTTTTACTTTCCTTACTTAACCCGAAGGGTGAAGGGAAAGTCTTGCAATTACCATGAAAATCAATTTCTGAAACTCATGCTAGGATGTGTATTTTGTTCAACCTGAACCCATATCAATACGTCTCATGAAAATGTATTTATGTGAGTGTGTGAGGGGTCCTGAGGGGTCCCCCGCGTCCTGAGGGGTTCTTACTTAAACTGGTGGTCATTTTATAGGGGCACTTCCTTTCATCCCATTCTTCCTCTTCATCCTGCAACATCCCTTATCCCTAGGCCGGCGTCGGGTAAACCTGGGCGTCCTCCCCACTTTATTGATCTATTTATTTTTCAATTTAATGGTGTGCCCCCTCCGCCTTTGAGGGGAGTTTTGTAAAAAAAAGTATGTAACTCGTGTACACGACTGCGACCTTACGGTACGACATTTAAAAAAAAATCCAACTTCGGGGTTGGGGTTATTTATACCTAAGAGTACTGTAGAAAAATCATCTGAAAATTATCATAAACTTAGGGAGTTAACAAAATCAGAATAGATGAAAAAACGTCGTTTTTAGCACTTTTTTTTTTGCCTTTCCTCCAAAATGACCCGAGGGATTTTGATGAAATTCACAGAAGTTGCTCCTCTTCTGGGTAGACATGATATCTCATACCCCTTATACCTGGGAAAATACTCTGAGGGTGGTAATTAGCAAAAAACCTCCAAAAATAGGTGAAAAACGCAATTTTTAGCGCCTTTTTAGGACCTTTTTGGTTTTTCCTTCAATATGACGTTAAATGATGCAAAAGAACTACCCTTTTATTTTGTCAGTGTTTTGTTCCATTTCCGAAGGGTAAAGTCGTGAAAAAATCGGAATTAACGTTTTACTTTCCTTAACCCGAAGGGTCTTGCAATCACGCTGAAAATCAATTTCTGAAACGCATGCTACGATGGGAATTTCGTTCAACCTAAATAAAGTTGTAAAGAATCCATATCTATAAGTTTCATAAAAATGTGTGTGTGTATGCAAGTAACTCTTGTACACGATTGCGTGCTTACGGTACGATATAAAAAAATTCCAATTTTGGGGTTGGGTTTCTATACCCAAGAGCCAGCTACTGTAGAAAAATCAGCTTAAAATGATCATTTTTAGGGGGTTTTAAAACAAGAATAGGTGAACAATTTTCGGTTTTCGCCATTTTTGCCTTTTCTCCAAAATGGCTCGAGAGATTTTGATGAAATTCACAGGACTTACTCTTCTTATAGTCTTCATCTTGATAGGGTGAACAGTACAAGAACCCTTCAAATTTTGAAATTAGTTGTGTTATTAGAATCCACACCGTAAATATAGAATTTGTGGTTGCATTGGAAAGGGGAAGTGTTCATACTCGTAGTAGATTTTGCGGTCTGACTGGTGAAGAAGATTCTAACCTTTTGAAATTACCAACATAGAAAAATTCCAGCTCTGGAATGAAGTTCCTTCACTGAAAACAAAATTAACAAACACAATTTGAACAATTAAGTAGGTAGCTATGACGTGCTTTTCCCCAAGTGATTTTGATAAAATTCACAACATTTACTCAGGTGGTACTTGTAAAAACAAATAAATTATATATACCTATGTTATACTTCCTATCCCTATTAGTTACTATCTGAGGTACATTGGAAGTACAAAAATTTCGAACAACTTTTTACGATTCCATCTCGAAAACACGAAATAGGTCCTACCTATGAAAGTTGAAAGATTCTAAGGGAAATTAAGGAATGGGAATATTTTGAGTTTCAAATAAATGACCACGAACCCATCGTTCTATAGTACTTAACGCTAATATTTTCTTACTACCAATATGAACTAATTATTTTCAGAAAGTGCCAATAATACTTTTCGTTTGAAGACAACCGTTCAGTGTGGGGCGCCAGGTGCGAATCCTGAAAATTTCAATTTTGGTGACGCCACTGTCTGGGGCGAAGCGTCCCCATTGTTTGACGAAGGTTACGACCCTACGGAAGGCCGAGAAGATATTGACGAAATCGTCTATTCAAAACTTGCCAAGCTTAATGAAAAAGAAAACACAACCAGGGGGAAAGACAAAGGGGAAACCCACAAAGTTAATCGGTCTTTCGTCAACCCGGAAAACAAGTTTTACTCATTTTTGAACTTGGCCTTCAAGGTCATGTTGCTGGGAGTATTCGGTCTTATTTTATATGCTGTTTACAATTCCAATTTATTGCATAATGTTCTCTAAGAATAAATTTGTTGAGAAATAATCTTCGTATGTCCTCATTTTAATCAACTTTGTACCTACCTTCTTAATTATATATATATATATATATATATATATTCACAAAATTAGAAAAGATAACAGAAAAAACGTCACAAAACTATTTTTATATTTCGGCTTTTTGCCTTTTTCAAACTAACAAAGAAATTGAATAATTGTGGGAAATTTTTCAATTTCTTTGTTAGTTTGAAAAAGGCAAAAAGCCGAAATATAAAAATAGTTTTGTGACGTTTTTTCTGTTATCTTTTCTAATTTTGTGAATATAATCAAGCTCTCCTAGAGTCATTTTCAATAAGTGATATATATATATATATATAGATATATATATATATATATCTATATATATATATACATATTGTTCACAAATTACAGCGGTTGATAATCTTGTCATAGAAAATAAAGAGCCTGAATTAGCCATTGGATCTTCGTTGTCTCCATTGCGTGCAGAGATTTATATTTATGGACCATCTCCGCAAATCAACAACTGATAACTAATGTACATATTTATGTAGGTAGATAATGAGTTTGTAAACAATTGTATAGTAATAGTTATAGTAGTGTAGTAATAATTGTTCGCCGTCAGCAGGTTCGTCTTAGGAGTGCACTTTCCCATTTGGTGGAGGTAACATCTGGTCCCACAGGGATCTAATATCGGCCCTATATTGTTCTTATTGATGATTGAATGGCCAAGGCTTTAGATGGCGTCGACGTTCTAGTTTTTGGGATGATCCCAAGATTTTCGAACTAGTCTCTTTTCTGTTCGTTTGCAGACCACCCTGAACAATCTTCTTGTAAGGTGCTCAGATAATGGACTTTTTCTCAACCCAGTCAACAGACAGGTGATATTCACACATTCACGTCGGCCAATGCGAAGTAAATATGCCATCAATGGGACCTTACTGGTTTGCTCCACGGCGAGGTATCTGTGATCTCGGAGTTTTGCTGGAAGTGGGCTTGAATTTTTCTGCTCACATTTCGATGCTGTCTGTGCCGAAGCAATGAGAGCCCTTGGATTCTTGAGGCGTGCCTCTCGTGACTTCATTACTGCCACTTAACCGTACTATCGTGCTACCCATTCTGGAATGGGTAGGTACTTCAGCGGTTTGGTCCCCGCATTATGAGATACATCGTCAGAGGCTGAGGTGGGTGCAAAGGTGTTTTCTCCGCTTAAAATATAGAACGGGAGTGTCCCGTATTACCTACATGGTCGACTATAAAGACCTTTATGCACGTAGTGGCCTTGATCCAAGAAGGCTCACTACGGTCCCCAGTTTCTACCGTAGGTTGGCCATTGGAAGTTGGTCATCTGGTCTAGCCATCTCCTCTCAACAGTTGGTTTATCAACCCCTGCTTACCGTACTAGAGATCTTGCTTTGTTCTTCGTTTCATTTGCCAGTAGGAACTTCCTTTTCAACCGACAACTTCGTTTGCCTAGGGAGGCCACTAAGGACGGTTTTTATTTTTTGCAGACTATTGTTACCATAAAATCTTTGGAGTTTCTTTGTATATATATATTTTCTGATGTGTTTACGTATTCTATTTGTTCCTCGTGATATTGACATTATCGTTTATTAACTAATTATTATGAGATGGGCCCCTCAAGCTGATACCTACCGATCTAACAATAAGTTAACATATCTACACCCCAGCTATTACAAACCCACAAAAAGTTATTGTTTATGTACGCAATTTTTACTTTTGTATATAAGATTTATTTATATCTGGAACTGGGCTAGTCCCGTAATCGATTAATGAATAAATAAAAGTCGAACACGAAATTTCCAATATTGTCAACCATTAAATGGCCTGAAGGAACGAGCGAAGTAAAAACACTTCCCAAGGAATTAATTTTCTTGGACTAGTATAGTGAAAAAGAGTAGGTACCTAGGTAAAAGCAATGAGGATCTTATGACGTCGATTTATCACGGATCTGTCGAGATTCCGTTCAAACTCGGAGGGTAGTTGGGTATGGTTTTGGGGAAGGGCCCTATGAGTTTTATGTTGAACGGATAAGAAATAACTATGGCGCATGTGCAAAACTAAAGTTTATTGACACGCGTGAAACTCCGAGATTAATAGACCGATTTTGATGAAGTATGGCTCATTGCCGTCGGATTGAGACGTGAGTTTCTTATAATGTCTATTTCTTATGATTTATCAGATTTTGGTTTTCTGTTCAAGCTCGTAGGGTATTTGGGTATGAGTTTCTCGCAGGTTCCTAATGATTTCTATCACAATTGGTTGAGCAATGTCTATTACGCATGCGCTAAACTAATGTTGGTAGACACACGTTTACCTAATTTCAAAACTAATTGACCGATTTTGATGAAATTTTCCGGAATTGTATGGAGTTAGTTCTTAGATGGTCATCTAAAAATTTCATTGTCGTAGAACCTGTAGTAGCGTGTGCGTATGTGCTACCATTAAATTCAGAGAAACTTCGATTTGGTCGTAATTGGTTGTTTCAACTGATTCTATACGTCTGAGTTACAATAAGTGAGGAAGCTATATTACTCACCCGATTCGGCAGACTTTTTTTCAGGGCTTTTGCCAAGACCACCTTTATTTTGTGACGAATGCTTTTTGAAATGGTGTACCTATATGGATAAATCATTTGAGACATAGTATTTTAATTATAATATTAGACAAACGTTTATGTTATGTACGGACTTTTGGTTTATTATTTCCAATAATAAGCCTATGTGATCGTATAGCATACAATTTTTATAACCCCCCCCCTCAAACTTTGTCACTTTACGTTTCAAGGTGCGTAGAATCCAAATTTGAAATGTCCGTCCGCCGTCCGCCGTTCGCCGTCCGGGCCATAAAGGGCCTAAGAATTGACTTAAAAACCCCGTTCTTTCGCACATAGACTCCATTTGGGGTCTAGTTGGTCCTAACGTTTAACCATCCCGATCGCTTTACTCGCATAGATGCTATGGGCCAAAAACGGTAAAAAAAGTGTCTTTTTCGAGGCTTTGACGCACACGCGCACTCCTGGTGGGTGAAAGAGGGTGGGCGGGAGAGAGAATGAGAGGGTGGGCGAGGCGGAGGGAGTGAGAGGGAAGCGAGGGCGAGGGAGTGTGGATGAGGCGGAGGGAAGGGACGGGAGGGAGGGTGAGGGAAGGGAGGGCGAGGGAGTGTGGGGGAGGCGGAGAGAGTGAGATGGAAGGCAGTGGAGGTGAGAGGGAAGGGATACAGCGTAAAATTATGGGGTCCTGGAGCTGTAATGCAGTGAACGGGTGAACCAAATATTGGAAGCCCCGAGTTTCGATAGTAAATATACTATAAGTGAGGCTAAATAATTACGGTCAGTTTTCTACGTAGAAGGTCTGTATGATACAGAAATAATAAACCTTTGTGTAATAATTTGCAGCGTTTTTTAAATGAGAATTTGGTCTATAAATCAACCATTTAGTAAAACTGCCAAAACTTGGTTTAGTCTTCTCAGTACATATCTCTCTCTCTCTCTCTCTCTCTCTCTCTCTATATATATATATATATATATATATATATATATAGAGAGAGAGAGAGAGAGAGGAGACGGAGGGAGGGAAGGAGGAGAACTTTAGGCATTCTGATAGCTCAAGGAGTTCGAAAACTTTTGAACTCTCGTACTGAAAACTTGACAAAACCACGTTGTGGCACAGTATATATATATATATATATATATATATATATATATATATATATATATATATATATATATATATATATATATATATATATATATATATATATGTTATAGTACCAAAACCGCTGATCTATCTTTATTTCTGCTGAATCAGCCCACCGAGGCTATATAAGCTTGATTCCCCCACCGTTCGAGTCAGTCTCGTTGCTCCGCTCGTACGCTACGTATCTCCGTTCCGTTTTCCTTAGTTAAACTTGTGTTCCGTCGGTTCCAAATAAAGAAAGTGCTTTTTAAAAACTCTTTTCTCTCGGCACCCGACGTAACTGGTGCAGTCGCTGTAGGACACACCGATTCTCGGATTTTCTCGGACTATTCGGAAATCTCTGTTTCAACAGTTAAGGTGTGTCGAAGAACCCCGCGCTCAACAGAACCGGAGTGCACACGGATACGGCAGACTTCTACGATCTACGGGATACGGACAACGGACTCCTGAAGAAGATGTTGAGACTGTAAGTAACTTCAATTCTACAATTTTTCAACGATTCAGCTCACATCTCTTCAGTTAGGTTAAACATCGACTGGATACCGTTGTGTTGAGGTAAATACAAAGGAATATTGTATTTCCTCCTCCCCAGCGATCAAAGTAGATTTAAAAGACCGCACCCTGGTCTTAGGTTAAACATCGACTGGATACCGTCGTGTTGAGGTAAATACAAAGGAATATTGTATTTCCTCCTCCCCAGCGATCAACGTAGATTTAAAAGACCGCACCCTGGTCTCTCCAATTTAAAGGCCGTACCCTGGTCATTTACAAGAATTATTCTTAAGGACCGTACCCTGGTCTCATCAAATTAAAATATTCAAAGACCGTACCCTGGTCAAATAAATAATTTTAAAGACCGTACCCTGGTCAAATAAATAATTTTTAAAGACCGCACCCTGGTCGAATAAATAAATTTTAAGGACCGTACCCTGGTCAAATAAATCAATTCTAAGGACCGTACCCTGGTTCCAAATATAATAAACCGTCAGAGTACCTACTGAATACTCGTACTCTAAGAGCTTCATTAATCAACTTTAATAAAAATTCTGAAAAATTCCTAAGGTCAAGGAACCAAAACCCCTAGCCAGCTTTTGGGATTGGAGTAGTTTACGCAGACTCCACAGAAGCATGGACCTAGGCGATATCCCACTTCCACCTGGACCAGCACCTCCAGTTAATGCAGCTGCTCTACTGCAAAGAGCATTAAACCCGATTCCTGAGGAACCTCCAAGAATTCCGTTCCAACCAGATCCGATTCCGGTAGCACCTCTACCTGAACCTCAACAGCCGCCCCAGCAGCCTCCAGAATTCCGTAGGGAATATAATAGGTTAATTCCCGAATTTAACGGAGAACCTTTAATACTAGCAAAATTCCTAAAACAATGTGACAAGATATATTTAAGGTTTTACAATCATGTTGATAGAGATGATTTCCAGAACGATGTGATCCTAGGTGTGATTACGTCTAAACTAGGGTCATCAGTAGCCGAAAAAATCTATGTCAACACTATAGATACATACCCAGAACTTAGGAAGGCATTAATTCAAACTTATAGCGATAAGCGTGATACTTACACTTTACTTTCAGAATTGAGCGCAATGAAACAATCCCCGCATGAAGATTGTTTCAATTTTCATGACCGTATATGTCTAATTCTTAATTCACAGGTGGCATATCTTCAACTGAATATGCGTGAGCATGCTCCGATTTTATCGGAATACATGCGAAATTACGCTCTAAGGGTATTCGTGCACGGTATTTCCGAACCGTTAGGAAGCCTACTTAGAACCAAAAATCCAACCAACTTGGGCATGGCTCTATCCATGCTAACTAATGATTTCAATTTAAAACCCAAAGATAAATCTTCCTCCTTCAGACCCACTCAACAAAGCTCGCCACCAGCACGGGCGACGAACGGTAATTAGCCAGGTGCTGCGTCAGCAAACCGGATGATGCCAAGGCCGCATTCCGTGCCGCAGACCCCGACTAATTATCAATTCCAGCCAAGGTTTCCCCAACAATATGCTCCGCGCTTCACGCCAAAATATAATTCAACTCAAAACGTCCAACAGCCTACTCCCTCACAAAATCAGCCCGGTTTGAATAGAAATCCGAATTCAAAATTCCAAAATTCAACAAAACCTAATTATCCGCAAAATCAAGCGAAAAATCCAAATTGGTCCCAAAATCGATCGAGTATGAACAAAAGTGTCGTACCGATGTCCATTTCGACCAAAAACACCAATCTCAACATGATTGAGAATCCGGAGCCACCAGAAAACATTCAAGGACCATTTTTTGATAATCAGAACGCCCAATATTGTGATTCAACCCTCATGAATACGGATGTTCAATATGAACATCAATACAGCGATCCAGAGATGGATCAGATGAGTTATGAATTCGGGAATATGCTCTCGGAAAATTCCAATGGAAACAACACGGGTTACGAAACCGATCCTTTTTTAGAGGAAATGAGCCTCACGAAATTATCGAACTCTTAAACTTTCCAAATCCTCAAGGTAAACTTCCGTATATAATTATGCCAAAAACAAATCTTAAAATATTAATAGATACAGGTGCAACTAGGAGTTTCATTAATCCCGAAATTGCCTATAAATATTTCCCTTCAAAAATTCAACCAGACTCAGGATTAGTAAGAACGGCGCATGGCATCTCGCAGTTCAACCGAAGTGCGCTAGTACCTTGTGGAGAATTATTCAATTCATATGGACTGAACCTTCCGTTCATCATGTTTAAATTTCATGACGAATTTAACATGCTTATCGGAACTGACCTCTTGCTATTCCTGGAAGCCGACGTAAAATGCAGAAAAAGAATACTTAAAACCCCCAACATAACCCTGGAATTGTTTTTCACAAACACTAATTCGAAAAATTCAGATAATATTCCGGAAGTAGGATCCTATCAAATTGACGCAAGGACCATTCAACAAGTAAAAATAAAATTGAAAAACATAGAAAATGGCGAAGCCATCATTCCTAGAACGAAGGTAGGAGACATAGAAATTCCCCAATGCCTAGCTCTAGTGAACAACTTGTGGTGAAAACCACCCCCTCTTTTCAACAGCCCTTTTCAGGGCTACCAAAAAGAGGTAGACACAACACAAAAATATTTATAAGACGTCGAGTTATAACTCCGTCAAACAAAATATTTCACCAGAGAGAAAATACGAAATTCTCTCTCAAAAGTGAAATATTAACTAATAACATACAAGGCGACCTCCCTAGACACTTACTGGGCGAGAGAGACGCTACAAGTATCTCGAACCAAGTCGCCTTGAATGAGAAAACTCAAACAGAAAATCAAACGTCCTCTAAAACTAACAAGGACAATTCAAACAAGCCTACTCGCCAATCAGAAACACTGATTACACGAGAGACAATAGGCGAACCAACCAGGAGGCGGCAAGCAACCACCTCTGGTCCAGCAGCCACCCCGGGGATCCCGTCTGAACAACGGACGCAGGGAAACCACCCGAGGTCCCCGTCTAAACTCAAGGTCGTCGGCTCCGCGACGGACGCTCGTAAGCCACCCCCGGGGACCCCGTCGCAGCGACGGACGTGGGGAAACCACCCCGGAGGACCAGCTCAGCTATCATACTCGCAGATACTGAGAAAACAATGTGCGAGCCAATGAGATTACACAGTTGAATTAACGAAATTAAGCGGACCAATCAGGAGGCGGCAGGAGGCGGCCACCTCCCTATAATTACCCCGCTCGGAGCCCTCCGAATTCATTCCACTCTCCGCTCTCGACGACTACACTTCGAAGTACGAAGATTTCTACACGCTCTACGCTGACGAACCTTCTGCTCCCGAGTTCATCTCAAGAACGGCTTCCTACTGCTTTCTACAAGGCATACCTTCTCTCCACACAGATCTCGCATTGGCATCTACGAGTCCAGTGATTATTCATCCTGCTCATTGCCCAACGTAGTTCTTCTGTCAGGACGCCACCCGGTACATCTATTGATATTCTCATTAGATCGTACGCCCGCTGGGACGTTCCGAGACGTGTCGCCCGGGTTTCGTAGCACTAGGCTCGTCACCGACCGCTGTGGGCACGCCGGTAAATTACTCAGCTCATACGCTCTAATTTACCGTCCAAGGAAGTCTTTTTCAAGACTACAAGGTAGGACCCTGACATCCGAGCAAAGGAAAGAAGCTCTGTCAAGCGAGTCCACCTTCCAAACCCTCTATTTCTATACGTAGAGGTATCGAAAACGAGTTAATAAACTCGGATATTTCGATGGAGCGCCGCCCGTCCTATTTCTTCATGCAAGGGGAGGCGGAACACGGCGCGGCCGGGCCTCTTAGCCCACGCAGTGCTACCTACCCGCTGCTCGACCAGCCCGCTGTTCCCAGCGACGGCCCAAGGCTCGATCCTCGCGACGAGATCGCCTTCTCACCTAACGTATTCACGAAGGAAACGTTAGATCAAGCCTCACCTACACAAAAGCTCGAGGATACCTTTCAGACCCGCTCTGAAGTCAATCATTATGATTCGACAAAGATTTCCGAATATCCACGATATTCTACACAAGGCTACCCGGCCGATCCGAGTGTCAAATACACTCCAAATATACAAAAAGCAAAGGATACTTTTCAGTACCTCAACCAAGCTCAACATATTCCTCCTACAGATATAAATCTTAGGCCGGAATATTACAAAACGGCTCAGTACCAAACTGATCGAACCCAGCACCCACTATGCGAGCCCAGTGCTCCACGCGGCTGCGACACGAACTATCCCTCAGTTCATCCCGCCAAACAAGCTGACCTTGGCGATTTCGCTCACATTCCTTACAGGAATACTTCAGGGACTAACCCGCATAATCAGAATATAAATGTCCCACTTGGTCTACCTACACCAAGTAAAACATATTTAAATCCACTACACAACTCTTATGCCCATGTTCATGTTATGAATCCGACCGAAAAACCTCTAGATTTTAGGCAAAACGAACCCATCATAGGCGAACCTGTCCTTGATAACCTTTTTCTTGAAAGCCAATCCACTGATCAACCTTCGGCTCCTAATCAGTCAAAAATTAAAACTAAACCTAGGCTAGACCTAACTAAACTACGTCTAGACCATATGAATGAGGAGGAGAAACAAGAAATTCTAAAACTACTAAAAGAATATTCTGACCTGTTCCATTCTGACGATCAACCTTTAACTTTCACTAATCACGTAAAGCACCACATACGAACTTCTGACGAGATACCGATTTACACCAAACCTTACAGATACCCGAACGTGTATAAAGACGAAGTTAAAAGACAGATTAACGACATGTTAAAACAAAAAATAATAAGACCTTCTAATTCCCCTTACAATGCTCCATTATGGGTAGTACCAAAAAAGATGGATGCATCTGGACGAGCTAAATATAGACTTGTCATTGATTATAGAAAACTAAACGAACGGACGATATCAGACAAATTCCCTCTACCAAACATCACGGACTTATTAGACAAACTTGGACGATGCCAATACTTTAGTACTCTTGACTTGGCCTCTGGATTCCCAGGTGACCCCGCCTTTGAACAGGCTCAACACGGAGCATTTCGTTCCCTCTTATGAAGCTAGTGGATTTCAGGGAACCACTGCGGGCGTACGACCCCCGCCGGGCCTATACGCCCCACATCTCACTCAACAACCCTCTACACAAAGTGGCTTTCGAGCACTTTTGGAGGAAATGGGAGATTATCAAAGACCAATCTTCCAAAAGAAGAATATCGATCGTGCACTCGCCGAGTTCGATCAATACTGCGTGCGAAAACACCTGAGAACGCAGAACGAATGCTTCTCAGCTATATACAAGTGGGTACCGGAAGAAATGAGGGAAGCTATCGACTGAGCTTACCTCACGGCACCCCACGCACCTTATGAAGAGGCCAAACAGCGCCTACAACGAGAATACGGGTTGTCCTTACAGGACAGGCTCCTCGCACTCGAGGACCCCGCATCTCTCGCCAAAAAACCCAGCACCAAGTACCATGAAATGTACTCTAAAGCTGTTGGGTACTTCTCAGAGGCTCTGATCACTCAAAAGTGGATCGAAACTCTACCTATCGAAGCCCGAGGTATGGTCGCAGCACAGCCTACCACGACCGCCCGGCTCGACCTAGCTGATACGCTACACGCGTACAAAACAGAGAACCCCTCTCTCAACATACGAGGAGTAGAATCTACTCCGAAACCCACGAAGACTGGTTTCAAAAAGGCCCTCTCACAAAAAGCTGAGTTCAAACCCCAGCAAGTAGAGAGTAAGCCTCACAAACCGACAGCCTATGTCTGTCGAAACCACGCACGTTTCGGTAACGAAACTCGCAAGTGTGCAGACCCAGAACACTGCACTTGGAAGGCAAACACTGCCTCCAAACCTAGCAAAAAGGCAGCGCCTATAAGCCAGCCTAAAACCCGGTTTTCAAGCGAAAATACTCAGAGATCGGTACAAGAAAGTACCGTTCCAACCTCCGACGTAGAGAGTTCGGAAAACGAATAACTGCCAGTGTATCTGAGCCTATACACCGGCAGACTAATGAGTATAAAAGGCTTTTTTTCAAGTGCAAACTAAATGGCACTGAATTTCTCATCGACACGGGAGCAGAAGTGAACATTCTGCCCCACAATGTCACCAAAAAATTGGGCTTAAAAATTCGTAAGTCCAACGTCAAGCTCACAGCAGCTAACGGAGCCCCTATAGACACACTAGGGCGTGCTGACACGACAATTAACATCGGCCTCGGAGATATGACCACCGATTTTATGATCACGAAAGTTGATCTAGCGATCCTCGGTATACCATTCCTCGAGTCTTGGGATATCGGAATACGGGTCAAGCACAAATACATCTATAAAGATAAAATAAAAAGCTATGCCGATCAAAAAATAGCTGCAGTCATGAACAAAAAATTCACTGACGAACAAATAGCAGCTACTATCCCTCATCGTGACAACAGCCCTCAACCAGAGGACGTGCAAATCACGGAGGACGAAAACATTCGCTCTATCATTGAGAAATACAATGATAAAATGAGCAAACTTCAAGGAAAGTGGAAAAACAACGGGGTTTACCACCGTATAACCACGGAAGGAACACCAGTACACTTCCGTGCAAGACCCATGGCGGGCGAAAAACGGGCTCAAGTCAAAAGTACTTTTGACAAAATGCTCTCCGAAGGCATAATTGCACCATCAGATTCCGAATGGGCATCCCCGTTACACTGTGTGCCAAAAAAAGACGGGTCATGGAGGATCACCGGCAACTACCGTTTCCTGAACGCGAAAACGAAGAAAGACGCCTACCCTCCTCCTCACATTCGCTCTTTCCAAGCGAATTTACATGATACACAAATCTATTCGACAATAGATTTAAAATCGGCATATTACCATATTCCGATGCACCCAGATGACGCTCATAAAACTGCAATTATTACACCTTTCGGTCTTTATGAGTTTAAGAAAATGAGCATGGGTTTGGCCGGAGCGGCTCAAACATGGCAAAGATACATGGACAGCATCATGCGAAAATTTGATTTCGCATTTGTATACCTAGATGACATACTGGTGGCTTCTAAAAATTATAAAGAACACATGAACCACCTCAAACAAATTTTCGACAAGCTAGGTGAACACGGACTTCGAGTAGGTTTTGATAAATGCATTTTTTCAAAACCTACCGTCGATTTCCTAGGTTTCACTATCTCGAAAGAAGGGATAATTCCTAAACGAGATAAAATAGAAGCCATAGAACAATTTCCTAGGCCGATAGACGTACGAAGTCTACGCAGATTCCTAGGTATGTGTGGTTTTTACCGAGCTTGCTCAAGTAAATTCGCTCACACGGCACAACCTCTGTATGACTCCATTCAGTCAAACAAAAAAAATGACAAAACACCTATCGAATGGACATCAGAGAGAGAAAAAGCTTTCAACAGCTTAAAACAAGCAATGATAAAAGCTACATTGCATAATATTGCTCATCCACACCCTACAGCAGAGTGGAGAATAGTCTGCGACGCATCCGACACACACATCGGAGCGGCACTGGAGCAGGAAATTACAGACAAACACGGCTCGAAATCTTACCAACCATTGGGATTTTTCAGTAAAGAAATTCCGGAACAATGGAAGAATAAAGCATCATTCGACAAAGAGATGTTCGCCGTTTACCAAGCTTGCATTCACTGGCACAATGACTTGGACGGCCGATCTTTTCATATTTGTTCAGATCACAAGCCTCTGCTAGGCACGATGCTTAAGAAAAATGCACATTTTTCTAAAATGAGATTGAGATGGCTAACATACATCTCTCAAATGACAAGTGACATTCGCCATATACCCGGAGAGAACAACGTCGTCGCCGACGCACTCTCCAGACCCTTCGATCCAGTTGAAATTCAAACAAAATCGATTTCAACCCAAACTGACGAGGGTCCACCCATAGCCGAAATTTCGCAAATTGCGGCTGCAATAGAGTGCAATCTTCTACTGCACATTTCAAATGCACAAATTCGTTCTCCTCCTAACACAGAGGACAAATTGAAACTCACACGAGTTGAATTCCCTCAAGGAGAAATTTGGTGTAACCTAGACCTAGGACACCCAAGACCTTATATTCCAAACGAAATAAGGCACGAAATAATCAGCCAAATTCACAATTTGGGACACCCAGGTATACACTCTACAGTGTATAAAGTTAAACAAAGATATTTTTGGCACGGACTTCGTGCAGATGTCTCCAACTGGGTCCGAGCGTGCGAGACTTGCCAACGAGCAAAAATCACTCGCTCCGTGAAGCTCCCTTACTCCGAATTTGAAACGGCTAACAAATTTTCACATGTACACGTTGACATTACCGGACCCTTACCTTTAGCTAAAGGAGGGAAACGTTACATTCTAATGATGGTCGATAGAGCAACGGGTTGGCTAGAGGCAGTCCCTCTTAACAACATCGAAACAGCCACGATCACAAACGCCTTTATCAATATTTGGGTAGCTTCAAAAGGCGTACCTAAATACATCACAAGTGACCAAGGCACACAATTCGAATCAGATCTATTTAATTCCATTATGGAACGTCTCGGAGTAAAACATACTCACACGTTACCATACAAACCGTCAACAAACGGAATGGTAGAACGCAGAAATAGATCTTTGAAAGAGGCTCTCAAAGCACAAAACGAAAATTGGCTCGACGCCCTTCCAAAAGTACTACTCGCCATGCGTACGGCAGTAGACCCAGCAACGGAAACTACACCGTTCCAAAAAGTTTACGGAATCGACGTACCACTCCCAGGAGACATTTTCGTAACTTCTACAAACCTTTCTGAGCCTCTCTTTTTCCGGCCTACGCATATTAAACATAATAATACGAAGTATGCCGTCAACATGCCCAAAAACTTGGATACATGTACACATGTCTATATCAGAGTGCCCACACAGCTCTCCTCCCTGCAATGTCCTTACACGGGACTATTCAAAGTTATTAAAAGAGATAAGTTTTCGGTTACAGTACAAATTGGCGAACACACGAAAAAAGTTCCCAAACAACAAATAAAACCAGCTTACACTCTAAACTCAGACGAAGCTGTGTCACGAAGCCAAAATCAGGCAGAAAATAAGGAGAAAACTCCCCGAAAATCCGCCAGAAGGCACGTCCCCTCTACCAAATTCGACGAGAGGTGGGTGACTGCGCTCAAAACACCCCAACCGGCGTCGTCATTTATAACACGACGTCTTGGGGGGGGGGGGGGGGGCGCCTGTGGTGAAAACCACCCCCTCTTTTCAACAGCCCTTTTCAGGGCTACCAAAAAGAGGTAGACACAACACAAAAATATTTATAAGACGTCGAGTTATAACTCCGTCAAACAAAATATTTCACCAGAGAGAAAATACGAAATTCTCTCTCAAAAGTGAAATATTAACTAATAACATACAAGGCGACCTCCCTAGACACTTACTGGGCGAGAGAGACGCGACAAGTATCTCGAACCAAGTCGCCTTGAATGAGAAAACTCAAACAGAAAATCAAACGTCCTCTAAAACTAACAAGGACAATTCAAACAAGCCTACTCGCCAATCAGAAACACTGATTACACGAGAGACAATAGGCGAACCAACCAGGAGGCGGCAAGCAACCACCTCTGGTCCAGCAGCCACCCCGGGGATCCCGTCTGAACAACGGACGCAGGGAAACCACCCGAGGTCCCCATCTAAACTCAAGGTCGTCGGCTCCGCGACGGACGCTCGTAAGCCACCCCCGGGGACCCCGTCGCAGCGACGGACGTGGGGAAACCACCCCGGAGGACCAGCTCAGCTATCATACTCGCAGATACTGAGAAAACAATGTGCGAGCCAATGAGATTACACAGTTGAATTAACGAAATTAAGCGGACCAATCAGGAGGTGGCAGGAGGCGGCCACCTCCCTATAATTACCCCGCTCGGAGCCCTCCGAATTCATTCCACTCTCCGCTCTCAACGACTACACTTCGAAGTACGAAGATTTCTACACGCTCTACGCTGACGAACCTTCTGCTCCCGAGTTCATCTCAAGAACGGCTTCCTACTGCTTTCTACAAGGCATACCTTCTCTCCACACAGATCTCGCATTGGCATCTACGAGTCCAGTGATTATTCATCCTGCTCATTGCCCAACGTAGTTCTTCTGTCAGGACGCCACCCGGTACATCTATTGATATTCTCATTAGATCGTACGCCCGCTGGGACGTTCCGAGACGTGTCGCCCGGGTTTCGTAGCACTAGGCTCGTCACCGACCGCTGTGGGCACGCCGGTAAATTACTCAGCTCATACGCTCTAATTTACCGTCCAAGGAAGTCTTTTTCAAGACTACAAGGTAGGACCCTGACATCCGAGCAAAGGAAAGAAGCTCTGTCAAGCGAGTCCACCTTCCAAACCCTCTATTTCTATACGTAGAGGTATCGAAAACGAGTTAATAAACTCGGATATTTCGATGGAGCGCCGCCCGTCCTATTTCTTCATGCAAGGGGAGGCGGAACACGGCGCGGCCGGGCCTCTTAGCCCACGCAGTGCTACCTACCCGCTGCTCGACCAGCCCGCTGTTCCCAGCGACGGCCCAAGGCTCGATCCTCGCGACGAGATCGCCTTCTCACCTAACGTATTCACGAAGGAAACGTTAGATCAAGCCTCACCTACACAAAAGCTCGAGGATACCTTTCAGACCCGCTCTGAAGTCAATCATTATGATTCGACAAAGATTTCCGAATATCCACGATATTCTACACAAGGCTACCCGGCCGATCCGAGTGTCAAATACACTCCAAATATACAAAAAGCAAAGGATACTTTTCAGTACCTCAACCAAGCTCAACATATTCCTCCTACAGATATAAATCTTAGGCCGGAATATTACAAAACGGCTCAGTACCAAACTGATCGAACCCAGCACCCACTATGCGAGCCCAGTGCTCCACGCGGCTGCGACACGAACTATCCCTCAGTTCATCCCGCCAAACAAGCTGACCTTGGCGATTTCGCTCACATTCCTTACAGGAATACTTCAGGGACTAACCCGCATAATCAGAATATAAATGTCCCACTTGGTCTACCTACACCAAGTAAAACATATTTAAATCCACTACACAACTCTTATGCCCATGTTCATGTTATGAATCCGACCGAAAAACCTCTAGATTTTAGGCAAAACGAACCCATCATAGGCGAACCTGTCCTTGATAACCTTTTTCTTGAAAGCCAATCCACTGATCAACCTTCGGCTCCTAATCAGTCAAAAATTAAAACTAAACCTAGGCTAGACCTAACTAAACTACGTCTAGACCATATGAATGAGGAGGAGAAACAAGAAATTCTAAAACTACTAAAAGAATATTCTGACCTGTTCCATTCTGACGATCAACCTTTAACTTTCACTAATCACGTAAAGCACCACATACGAACTTCTGACGAGATACCGATTTACACCAAACCTTACAGATACCCGAACGTGTATAAAGACGAAGTTAAAAGACAGATTAACGACATGTTAAAACAAAAAAATAATAAGACCTTCTAATTCCCCTTACAATGCTCCATTATGGGTAGTACCAAAAAAGATGGATGCATCTGGACGAGCTAAATATAGACTTGTCATTGATTATAGAAAACTAAACGAACGGACGATATCAGACAAATTCCCTCTACCAAACATCACGGACTTATTAGACAAACTTGGACGATGCCAATACTTTAGTACTCTTGACTTGGCCTCTGGATTCCATCAAATGGAATTAGATGAATCGTCAATCCCGAAAACTGCTTTCTCAACGGACACAGGACATTACGAATTTCTTAGACTCCCATTCGGTTTAAAGAACGCCCCTCCATCCTTCTCTCGCCTAATGAGCGATATTCTGAGAGGACTTCAAAATGAAATATGTTTGATTTATGTCGACGACATTTTGATTTACAGTACCAGTTTACAAGAACACGTCGAACGCCTTAGGGAAGTCTTCAAAAGGCTACGAAAATCAAACTTGAAAATTCAGCTAGATAAAACGGAATTTTTGCGTAAAGAAACGGGATTTTTAGGACACGTTGTATCCGCTGAAGGAGTTAAACCAAACCCGGATAAGGTAGAGGCAATTGCAAAATTTCCTGTTCCTAAGACAAGAAAAGAAATAAAACAGTTTCTCGGACTTTTAGGCTATTATAGAAAATTCATACCCAACTTTGCTAAAATCACTAAACCTTTCACAGCCTGCTTAAAGAAAAATTCCAAAATCAACTATGATAGTCACGAATATTTGGAATGCTTTGACCACTGTAAAAACCTATTGATGAACTCACCAATTTTACAATATCCCCAATTTGACAAGGAATTTAACGTAACTACAGACGCAAGTGACGTAGCCGTGGGAGCCGTTTTGAGCCAATATAACGATCAAAAACGGATTTACCGATTCATTTTGCGAGTCGAACACTATGTGATTCTGAGAGAAAACTGTCAACAATAGAAAAAGAACTTTTAGCCATCGTTTATGCCCTAAAAACATTCCGCCCATATTTATATGGACGTAAATTCACATTGTTCACCGATCACCGTCCCCTTCAATGGCTTTTCAGTTTAAAGGATTGTTCATCCAAACTATTTAGATGGCGATTAAAATTAAGCGACTATGACTTCACTATTAAATATAAACCTGGATCTGCCAATCACGTAGCCGATGCACTATCTAGAATAGAACTGAACAACAGCGATAGCCCCCAACCTAGTACGTCAAATATAGATAACATTCTAAGCGACGAGGAGGCTATGCGCGAAATAATTACAGATTTCGACAATGACCCGAATGTTCGCGAAGTAGTAGACGAAATAATGGAAACCTATAGACGATCTAGGGAAGGTATCGAAAACGCTACCAATAGAGACAATCAGTCCCTCGCCGTCAACCTAGAATCAGCAGCGCCCGAACTAGATTCCGTTGATACAATACACTCCAACGCCGAAGGCAATACAGTCCTGACCATTCCAATTAAAGAAGGTATAGTCAATCATGGACTTAACCAAATATTAATAAAACTCGTTTCGAATAATCCCAAAACTCCAAAAATTACAAAACCATTCGGAACTAAAACTCGGATAAATGTGGAATTTTCAAAAACCAATTTCAAAAATAATGTAATCGATTTTGTGAAGGAATATGTACGCCCACATATAGAATACTCCTTGTATTTCTATAATGATGATAAGGGAGAAATCTATCAAGAATTCGCATCCGTGATGATGAGCGTCTTTAGAGAGTCAACTTTAAAAATGACTAAGTACACTGATCTCGTACAGGATGTCCCTAACGAAGACGAAGTGGAAAACATAATATCTGATTATCATATCGGGAAAACGAATCATAGAGGCATAACGGAAACATATGCAAAAATCAAACGCACATATTTCTGGCCGAACCAAAAAGGTACCATACAAAATTTTATCAACCGTTGCGAGACTTGTCTGGCTACAAAATACGATCGCGTGCCCATTAAACCAAAATTTAATGTAACTCCAACACCCACGCGACCTTTCGAGATAGTACACATAGATAAGTTTACCTTAGATGGTGGCAAATTCCTTACCATCCTTGATGCTTTCTCAAAGTATGCTCAAGCATATCACTTAACCAGCAATTCAAGTCTTGACGTTGTAAAAAATCTGTTGACTTACTTTACCCATCACGGTATCCCGAAAATAATAATATCCGATAATGGGGCAGAATTCGATTCGTCTCTAGTAAAAGAACTCTTGAACCTTCACAAAGTAGAAATTCATTTCATTTTTAGCCAAAATCCCAATAGTAACGGAGCAATAGAAAGGTTCCACTCAACCTTAATTGAACATATCCGACTCTTCAATAACCGATCCGAATTCTCCTGTGACTCCATGGTCACAAAAGTAAAATACGCCTTAATAGCGTATAACAATTCGATTCATTCGGTAACCGCTCTTACTCCTTTTGAAGTCGTTTATGGTCATATAGAACCAGGTAGCCCCCTCGAAGCAGATTTAGAACGAATAATGCTAAACGATTACACCTCGAAACACAAGGACCGAATAGCCAGGTTGTATTCCGAAATTCATAATCGCAGTTCCCGAACAAAAGAAAAAGCCATCAATAAAGCTAACGAAAATAGAGAGATTATTCCAGATATTCCCGAAACCATATTTGTAAAAAACAAACAATTTATGAGCAAAACAAAAAATAAACACAGTAAGGAAACTTTGGACAAATTGGATGTAGATAAGAAAACGGCAGACATCGTTCCTCGTCATCACAACACCCGAAAGAAAATTCATATTTCCAACATCAAACGACCCAGGAAGTTAGGTACTAAACAAACTCCAGAAACCTCAGAAACCTCAGATGACTCAGACATAGATTCAGATCCAGAATCCCCCCCTCACGGACCTTGGAAATCAAAACAGCATTTTGGTCCTAGGAAATAAACTATAGAATGTAATTCCGTCTTACGTCACTACAGGTTATTGCTTACAACTGCAGCCCTCTGTGCAGAGGTCAAGAACCTCAATAGAAGTGGAGGAATAATCCCAATCGACCTGGGACCTGCCAAATTATAGGAGACAGAACATGTACTAACCCACTATTACGAACTAACTGGAATCTATACAGAAGTCGACAATTTAAATTCCAACTATTCCTCTCTCGTACGACTAACCCAAAATTCTCGCAAACTCCATGACAAACTCGACGAATATTGTTCATTCTTCAAACATGTACAATTGCTCGTTGAACAAAAAATTTCAAACATAAGACTTCACGGAGAAACCAGACAGAAACGAGGACTGATCAATGGTTTAGGAACTGTTATTAAAGCAATCACTGGAAATTTAGATAATGATGATAAAGAAAAATTCAACAACATTATTAACGATATCGATAAGCGCAATAAGAACCTTCAAACGAAGTTCTCTCAACAGTATTCCGTGGTTAATCAACTTATCACCCATTACAACAAAACCCTCCAAACCATTCAATTCAATAGCGACCAAATAAAACATAAATTTGCGGAAATAAATACTATCGTAAACTCATTTGATGGTCAAACACTTATCTACAAAGATATAATGTATCATCTTCAAACATCCATGAATCTCATCCTCAATCTGCTTTCAGAAATCGAAACATCAATCACCTTTTGTAAACAAGGCATTTTACACCCTAGTATCATAAGTACTCACGTTCTGGAAATCGAATTACAAAAGTTGTCACTAAATCTAACTGATCTGCTGACCTATGAGTCCTTAATTAGAGTACAATGTAACATTCGTAGCAACAGAATTGTGTATTTCCTCACACTACCAGTTTACAAAAATATTGATTATCATTTGTACTATTTATACTCCACACCTTGGCATGTCAACGAAGAGTACACTACAGTAATACCTAAATTTAAATATCTATTGAAGAATGGTAATGAGATCCTTCCACTATCCGATCGTTGTATTTTTAATGAGCAATTTTATTGCAATGTGGAATTGTTATCACAAGCAAATGCTTTTTGTGAACGTAACATCCTGTCGAATGGCTCCACGAGTACTTGTCAATTTACGAAAATATCAATTGCAACAAATTACATATCTATCGTCCCCGAAACCAACCAATTATTGGTAGTTTTTCCTCAAGAGGACCAACTACAGATTAAAAGTTCAGATAAATCGGAAACACTCACCCTACAAGGTATCCATCTCGTCAACCCCAACTCTGACTCAGTTTATTATCACGACAAATTAATGCCATCAAAACTTACCAGTACGGGGAGTCCCACTTTGTTGAGCATATCTACCCCGAAATTTGATTCCCTTAACTTCACTCACATGTCTATGCGTTTTGACGACATCAACCTCAAAAACTTAGACAACTTTCATTTAAACTTAAACCCTTTTGACAACGACCAAGATGGTCTTAATTGGTACCCCTCCATATTGCCTAGCATATGGACTATAATACTCTACGTATTAATATTGTCACTGTTCGGGTACACAATCATAAATTATAGACAGAAATGTGGGAGAGCCAAAATAACAAATCAACCTGCATAAATCCCCTTGACCTAATGTTATAATTTATGTAAATTTTTTGTAATCTCATTTTTTTTGTAATCTCTTTCTATGTAATTTTTTTTGTGTTTTTAAAATATGTTTTATGTGTTTTATGATGTTTAATGATTGTATGATTGATGACTATGATGTTTTATGATTCTTTATTTTATGATTTTTATAATGTTTTATGATGTTTCTTGTAAATGTTTTTATGATGTTTTTATAATGTGTTTTTATAATGTGTGTTTATAATTGTAACTCAAACTCATCGATTGTAAAAATTTTTTTAAATTTTTTTTTTTTTTTTGTAAAATTAAAAAAAAAATTTTTTTTTTGTAAAATAATTGTTACTCAAACTCATTGATTGTAAAATTTTTTTAACAAAACAAGGAACACGGAGCGAGTTAACTTAACGAAACCAATAAACTTGAATCCCTAACACTTCAATTTAAAACTTATGAACTTAAAATTTCACTTCAACTCAACTTTAAAATTTCATTAAACTCATCATTTCCAATTTGAGAAAACTTCGCGAAAAATTTTCTCTGCAGTTTTCCACTTGGGGAGGGAGGTGTTATAGTACCAAAACCGCTGATCTATCTTTATTTCTGCTGAATCAGCCCACCGAGGCTATATAAGCTTGATTCCCCCACCGTTCGAGTCAGTCTCGTTGCTCCGCTCGTACGCTACGTATCTCCGTTCCGTTTTCCTTAGTTAAACTTGTGTTCCGTCGGTTCCAAATAAAGAAAGTGCTTTTTAAAAACTCTTTTCTCTCGGCACCCGACGTAACTTATATATGTATACCGTAAATACCCTATACTCGTCAAAACTACAGTAAGCTACAGTCTTCAATCACTGTTAAATATTTTACGAAGATCAGTGGTCTGGATGCTCGCATTTCAAAAATTCAAAACATCAAGTAGTCAACCCTAAATACCTACTCCTCTTTACTTATTGTCTATGTGATTTGTTTTTCAGCATTAAACCTTATGAGATAAGAACCTCCCTTCACTAGCTCATTTTATCCAAGATTAAAATTAAAGATTTTGGATTTCTACTGCACCCAAGTTTTTTAAGGTGAAGGACAAAGGTGTAGTACTCGTATTATTCAAAACTCTTCACAAATTTATAACTTTATTCCAAACTTAAAGTTCAATAAAAATTTTAAAATGCATCATAATTATTTATCCCTTTGAAGAGCCAGGTCGTCACATGCTGGGGAGTGGAAGGGAAGGATTTGCAATGTTTACGTTCCGACAATGTTGATGGAGCAATTGATGAGGCGCAAACTATCCACGAATTGTCTGTCTGCCAGCAGCTCGCTCGTTTTCGTCAATGTTTCCATTAGATTTATGTTTCCTCCCAGTTCTTCTTCTACCGTGTGTAACATCTCTTTTTGTTCAACAGTTAGTTCCTGTAATAGGAGAAAAATTGTGTTAGAAAGAATATTGCATTGCTTTCACAATTCACAAGGTGTCTTTTAGACCGTTCGTGAAATGAGAGAAGTATAAGATGATATTATTACTCGAACCGTGCCTTAAAATTGCAGCATATCACAAGGAAGTAGCCTTAGTACTTTGTATAGCTTGTAAATAACGATAGTGTAAGCTCTCTATCCAGCGAGACGCTAGATGGCCATACCAAGCATTCATAAAACCACTACAATGAGACGCGCCGAGATAAGTAACAAACAAAGTAATACTTCGGCCCAACATTGGCCCCCTCCCGACTTCACCTGTGGGTTCAAACTTAAGTTTCTTATCATATCCTGGGAGTGACATGCCTCCTGATTCGCCTGATGCAAAATATTTAACGGTAGATCGATTCTACATTGGCTAAAACGATGGGTCAAAACTCATGTTATTGGACTTTCTTCTTTCTTTTCTCGTCTCATGTGATTCTCTACTCACCAAATTTTACCAGTTCTCCTCAGCCAATTTTGATGAAATTTGAAACTTGGGCTACATTTAACACGAAGATGTGTCTTTTGGGGTTTAGGAGCTGGTATTACTAGGTGATGGGGGTTGTAAGGGAGGGGTTGAATATGAAATTCTCTCCTGTACACCCTAGGAAATTTAAATTTGACAGGGAGCTTCTCTGGGACTACAATAGTAGAATGAAATGACTGACTCCATCCAGATCAGCGAATACATTGCAACTTTTATTCCTAGACCTCCAAAAATGTGTGATATCCCCCAAAAAAGGCGCCCATTATACAAAACATGCCAAGTCACAAAATGCATGATATTATCCAATTCGCCAAACCAATCGTTGGATCGCCTTCTCCTGGTATAGTGCGTTCATTCATTCTCTCACTATTCTTGACTGTATGTCAAAGAGAGACGCTTCCTGAAGGGTGAAGACCTGAAGAGCAGTCAAAAAAAGTATGAGGCTAAATGCACTGTAAGTACTAGGAGATGGCGATCCGACTATTGGCTTAGCCCAAATTGGATGAGATTGGATGAAATTGGATTGGATTGGTCATTTTGTAGCTTGGCATCTGTTGTACGCGGAACGTATTTTTGGAGTTTCATAGATACAGATATACAAATCTTTGCACAACCACTAGCTCGTCCAGGATTCAAAATTCTTAAAAAATTATAACTTTTCAATAGGTAAAAATGGCCATTAGATTCACACTTTTTTACTTCCTTTTACCAAAGATATGGAACATTGTTATTAATAAAATCATGTATCTACCTTCCTAATCACACCGTAACCTACTGTTTCAAAAATTTAAAGCCCAGTTTTTGATTCAGTCGATCCGAGGTGAGGGCTTAATTCCTTACTCGGCTGGCAGAGGGCTCCATTTTTTACTCAGCTGATCTGATAACTAAATTTTCGATTCAGTTGATCCAAAAGTTAAATTTTTTACTCAACCGAGGGCTTAATTTCTAACTCAGCTGACCGAAGAGCTTAAACTTTTGATTCCAATTTTGTAACTGATACAAAGCAACGCATTTGTGTTGCTGCGGAATCGTTTGCCTAGATATATTAATATATATATATATATATATATATATATATATATATATATATATATATATATATATATATATATACATATATATACGTATCATCACTCCCGGTTTAAGGCAACGGTGGAAATCGGAAGGACTTTAATATACTTTGAAACAATCTTGCATAATTTTGATTAAAAAAAAAGTCAAACATACTATGATGGCATACCTGACAGAAAACGGCTTTGAACGGGATTCTTCCCCTGGTCTTTACTCCTTTACTATTGGAGTATATAACGTTGACAGATGGATCTGATGATAAATGATCAACGGGGAAATGAACGCCTGATGTTACTTCTCCTTTAGTGTTACGGGAAAGAAGAGATCTGTGTGAACACAAAAAATCCGCTGTAATTAGATACAATGTACCTACCTACAAAATTTAGTGTTGCTAATAAAACAAGAATTTTATATAATTTATTGATACCCAATAAATATTAATACCAATAACGTAATACTGAAACATGATAAAATACTCAATTACTGACAGGTTCTAGATAAAGGTAGGTATCATATGTCTGTGACATGGGTGGTGTCGTGGGGCGTAATGCCTCTCTTCACGTACTTAACAGTGTAGCAAGTGAGTTCATTTGACATCAAACACCATTTTTTCGTTTACCGTGATAAGAATGTACCAACCTGTAGACGTAAACGAAATTTCTTTTTTCCGTGACTTCAATAGCCGAATGATAGTGTGAGCCGACGAACACGGCGTTCACCGTGACTTGAGGTGTTTTATTGGGTCTGGTTTCTTTGATTTCCCATAGCACGTAGTCGGATGTCGTTTCCGGGAACGTGTAGCAGTAGTCCCTATTCACCCAAGTTTCTTCCGTGTGTCGAAACCAACCTTGGAATAGATCAAAAACAACAGTTAAGTCCCTAATTTTAAAGTTCAAAACACGTTGACCGATATGTGATTAATAGTTAACTTAGCTAACTTATGAATAGCTTATTTATCTATTATTAAATGTACCTATACGTTGGCTTATATATTATATAAATGAATAGATCAATACCTAGTTCATTTCTGTATAATATGAGATTTGTTTTATCATTTGTTGAGATTCACCACTGAAAATAATGAAACGTAAACATAACATTTGTATGTTCACTTAATTGCATTTCAAGTTAAACTACGTATAATTCACAAAAATCGTGAGACCCCAATGATTATACTGTACAACGAATTGGAGAAAAAGTTTTGTGTTTGGGTTGAATGTGATTGTTGTGCATTGTGAAAAATTACCAGAGTTTCTCAAAATATTTGCTTTAGAATTTAGGAGTTTGCTTTTTGTATGTTTCAATGGGCGTAAACCTCTGTAATATTGACCTATATGGTAAAAAAAGATGAATAAGTTGCACAAATAAATTTAACACATTTTTAAACTCAAAACAATTTCAAATTTCTTTAATAAATAACAAAATAAATTCAGACTTCACTCTGCATGCTGCATGCTTATAACACTGTCTAACTTGCTCCTGAACGATATGCTATTAACTGAACAGAGGGTCGTTCGAGGATGTATTTATCAAGTTTAAACAAAGTGACAATGCCTTATAGGAAGGGCCATGTTCGCATTAAAAATATAAAGAAAGATTAGTCCGTGTTAACAACAATGCAGGCCCCCTGATTAGAGGTCAGTACACACCGATTCTTATTTTGTGGCCAGATACAGGATGTTTTATAATATACGTATATGCATTGCGGGGGTTTGCTCGATGTACCAACCTGTGTGAGGGTAGTTGTTATCTTTCATGACTGTGATCACTCTTGCTACGTGGTACCCAGGGTCAAGTAGAAGCACACCTTCACGTTTTCCAACTTTGATTCTGCAAGCCACTAGCACGTGTTCCTGGTAAAAATAAAAATATAGATCAGTACTGACATAGTGAGCCACATGTTAAGCGCATTTTCTTTTAAATAGATTAGCGTTTCACCAGTAATAATGAAATACGAATTTCGGGTGCACGCACGGGTGCTTGAACGGGGAAATTGGCGTTAAGAGCACACTCAGCTGATTGGGGCGGTTCGGCAAGTTGAAATCATATCCTGCCACCAACTTACAAATATTTTTGACCTTTAATTAGGTACACGCCAAGAGTTCACTATACATTGAGTGATTCGTGCGAATGAGCTATTCTGCCCACAAAATTGGTAGAGGGAGAAAGCAGCTATAACATAAATTTCAAAATTTTCCATCTAATTATTTTGAAGGTTAACCTAGAAGATAGGAATTTTCAATCTCAACTTCAACACCAATGCCGGTAGATATAAATCAATAATAATAATAATAATAATAATAATAATAAATCTTTATTGCCATAAACATCGTCAATTAAAACAATAGAGCAAACGTCAATTTAAAAAATAAGTAGATAAATGTCTGAGGGGAGTAGGACAAGGGTGCGGAGTGTGGAAGAAAAGGGGGGAGGCACAAAGCTCCCGAGTGTAGCCGGCCGGGGCCAGAGCGCCCCGACCGGCCCGGACCCACCGACCATGGCGGCTCCCGGGGCCACCTGCCCATTTCTGAACAGGCAGCCCTAAAAAGTGACAAAGGTCACTCTGACTCGGAAAAAACGCCAAGGGGGCCGCCCCCAGGCCGGCCGGAACACCCAAGCCACGCACCAGCATTAACACACTCATACCACAGTCACACAAATAAATAACATTCACTCCAAAACAACATACCCTAAAACCTAATATCACAGACACATAACAGTAAATAACAACAAGTCAGCATAGAGTACTATCATAAAAAATTCCTCTGCTGCAAGATAAATCTCTATGCTATGATGATAAAAATATTACATAAATAACTTTTTATAAAATAATAATAATAACATAGCTGATAAATAGATAATGCTGTTTGATGACATAAAAACAATAAAAAGTTAACAGAAAAGGACATCAAACAGAATAGACTGTTCATCTTAAATTGAAAAATTCACTGACCGAATAGAGTTCCTTGTCAATTAAAACTTCTTTAAAGAGTTTTGAAACAAATGAAGTGCGGAGTTAATCGGTAGAACATATTTTTGAATGTAGAGGAAAAAATGATTTATAACTACTATGACAATGTAGTGGGTGCTCTTTTTGAAAAATTCTAGACGATGGTGGGGGATGCGCAGAAGGATGTGGTTGGATCTGGTATGATGCTCATGGTTCAAGGTGTCGTCTTTAAACGAATCTCGATGCTTCAGGTAGAAAATTATTGCTTCCAAAATTAAAATCGATGGTAGAGTCAAAAGACCCTCAGACCTGAAGCGACCTCTGCAGGATGAGTTGGGTATAAATCAGTATAAATATATCGCATAAAATGAATCCAATCATTCAAATTTATTTTTGACTAATAAATTATTTAAACTTTTCATAATGTCTTCAAACCTCATCGAGTAATTTGTTTAAAAAATATTTTGCAGTTTTTCAAACTTTTAAGCCATATATACTTATTTTTGTAGAAATAAAGCTGACAACATGATTTCTGATCAATACGCTTTTGAATGGCGAGAGAAATGGGTTACGTTTATGTGATGCACCATACTAACATATTACTCTCACATGAGTGTTTTAGCAATAGTATAAACAAGATAATTTAAATTAAATGATTGTTTGAAGCGTTAGATTGATATTTCGTAGGTACGAGATTAATTTTACTTCAGAGGGTTACAGTTGCTTCTAACTTATAGGTGTAACTTACAGCAGTTTTATTTTTGTTGTCACTTTCGTTGTGAAGACGTTAAGAAATTGATAAAAGGTTCAGAATAATTAGTTTTGTCAAGTTCTAAACATAGATTATGGAAATAATGTTACCAATGGAATGCTGCACTATCATAATGCAAAAGTAAACATTAATTTAATCTATTATATCCATAAAAAATGAATGTAAATATGTTTGATCATTAAATAAATCAAAATTTTTAATCCGATCTCGATGAAACTTTGCAGATTTACTATTTAAAGCACGATAATCTCCACTACGACTATTTCAGCTGACTACCTTCATCAGCTGATTGAACCATGTGGCCATTTCTTTCTTATCTGCCTACGGTGCTGAAATCAGAAACTCTATGGAGATTAGAAAGCCACTCTGGGACATAAATATGAAGTTACCACGAGCGGAACTACCCTGATCAGCTGAGCGATCCATGTGGCTAATTTCTTTCTTACCGCCTGTTTTTCTCACGGTATGTGGCATGCTCAAGGCTTAAAACGCCTAGTCGACTTTGGATTTTCCTTCCAGGCGGAAAAACAAAAATTTACTAAGTTTATAAACAAGCGTTACAAATACAAATGCACAATTTTCACTATTTGAAGGATTTTTCTTTAGTATCTTTTAACTACTTTTAGTCCGAAACTCGGGCAACACCGAGTAATCCAGCTAGGTTTATACATTACTAGCCGCTCCGGCTCGCTACGCTCGCCTCCACGTCCAGCCGGGGGGCAAGCCCCCCGGACCCCCCATTAAGTTGCTCGCTTCGCTCGCAACGTGTGGCATGTAGGGGATATTGCTCGCTTCGCTCGCAAAGTCTGGCATGTAGGATGTGTTGCTCGCTTCGCTCGCAAAGTCTGGCATGTAGAAAATGTTGCTCGCTTCGCTCGCAAAGTATGGCATTTAGGGGATGTTGCTCGGTTCGCTCGAAAACGGTAGATCTCTAAGGGTAGGTTTAACTTCTGTAGGGGATGCTGCTCGCTTCGCTCGCAAACGGTAGATCTCTAAGGGTAGGCTTAACTTCTGTAGGGGATGCTGCTCGCTTCGCTCGCTTGAGGAAGTTATACTGCCCACCCAACTTGGCAGACGTTTTTTTCAGTTGGGAATTATTACAAACAAATTAAAACCACGAAAAGTTTATTCGGGGATGTTGCTCGCTTCGCTCGCAAGGTATACCTGTATATGTGTAGGACAAAGTCCGTATTTATTATTTGAAATGGCTCTCGCTTCGCTCGCAAGGTAGGTACCTATGTAGGCATACCTGCTCGCCTCGCAATGTTGTGACATCGAACCCTTCACGTCAATTCTTGAGCCTTCTCTCGTCCACGGCAGAATCATTTTAATCGCTTTGCTCGCTTCTGCTCGCAATTCGTCACGCTTCTCGTCACTTTTTTCGATATCCGATTTCGGATTCAGATTCGGCGGACCCAAAGCTGTATTTCGCCCGCGAAAACCGTTCCGAAAAAACGTACCTTTATGGGGTATATTTTAATCGGAAAAAACCAAGTTTTTCGGCGGACTTTTCGAGAAAACGGGTCCGTACTCTCGCATTTTTTTGACGCTTTTCCCGATACTTTTTTCGCGATCCGATCGCGCCGTCGTCTTCCTCGTTCAAAAACCTACGAAACCGGTATTTTTCCGGAATTGTCGACGGCCGTTTAGAGGGGTAGAGGATGCGGGGAAGTCCAAAAAGCGCACATTAATTCTTACTTCGACCCCCCTCCCGCCCTACGGCCCATGGTTCGCCTGGGATTAGAAAATTTTAAATTCGCTCGCTCCCCCTATCGGAAAATCCCAAGAAGATCCCCCCACTCGTACACTTCCCCCACTCAGCCGTTTGGCCGTGCATAGACACGACAAACAAACAAACAAACAGACGGAGTTTCATTCTTATTAATAGTAGAGATAAATGAGTGTTCCATGACCAACCATACCTTCTCTGTCACGTCGTGGGGATCCCAAGGCGGGCGAGCGAGGTACAACGGTATCTCTTCAATCGCTTCTTCGGATGACGCAATGAAGAATTTCCCTGATAAATGTGGATAGAGAGCGTTGATCCTGGACAACAGTTTGAGGCCCAGACCGACGCAAGTGTGCTGACCGCGCGTGAGGGTGGCTACATGTTTCTTGTAGTACGATGTTAGTGGTTCTCCACTGCTCTTGTAACTTTTGTAGAATCTGACGGCGAAACAAATTATGTAAAATGTTATCTTAATTTCACGAGGTAAATACCGTTATCGAAGAAAAACGCTTTTCATTAAGCTACATTATCAGAAATGAACTCTATAACAGATAAGGATTTTTGTTCAAAGACTAAGTTAGAAATTTGAGTTATTAACTACAGTTAATTAGTTTGTATTGAAAATGCATTTAATTCTTGATTGACGTGTTTAACAAATAATTATCTTAATTGCGTCAAATTTGGGCGGTTTTTCTAATGATACGTGTCGAGATAGTGTTAATTTTGAAATGCAGGAAGAGGTGTTATTTATTCATCAGAGAAATTCAATAACATGAATTTACATTTAAAAATGTACGTTAGCTTACAAATAAATGAAAAATATGCATCTCTTAAATCCATCTCCCCGGTTTAGAATAGTTAGTTTAGAAGTTTTTTTTAAATATGTTAGTTTGTTAGGAACGACTTGATTTACCGAATGCGGATGTATGAAAATGTGTAAGTAGTCGTTAATGAATATTTATGTTTGTTGGAGAAGTTACACATCTCTATATGTTATGATTCTATAATATTAGGGATATCATATCAAGACAAGGTTTATCAGTACGTAGATTTTAATACTTTAACTTCAATTTTTAATATGTAGAGGTATCAGAATTCAGAGATGGAGTAAGGCTGGTAATTTAGTCATCATAGCACTTGTTTTAATTTTATTAGTGAACACAAGCGTCAACATTATGCGAAACGTTTTGAAAGTCAGCCTAATAAAATAATAAATAAAATATTAGGTGGTTAATCAGGCAGGAATTTATTCGAAATTAACCAACTGAAAAGGTTCGAATTAGTGAGAAGCTGTGGATAAATGTCAAAGATGCTAGTGCCAAGCTCTCGGCCTTTTCACGGATGGGCAACTTGTAAGTACAATTTGTCTACTGCCCACCAGAGGCAAAAAGCGCTGAGCGACAACACATCCTGAAATAAATCAACATTCGCATCAGTAGTTAAAGCTGTTGTTAACTTCAAATAAGGGTAAATGAAAGGTAATGCAAAGGGATGGGTATATTTAGAGCGAGTACTGCACACCATTCCAAGTAGGTAGATGGTAAATTTGATATCCGACATACCTCAGAAGATTGCCAACAGTGTTGTAGGGATCCTCCGCCAAAAGTTTTTGGACCACCATTTCCACGCTTACCGCAAGAGCCTGCAAAAGTGTAACAACCAGTTATGGTAATTCGTACATCTAAACAGTGGAGGTACCTCTCGAATACCTCTTCAAGAAACCATGACAAGCAAGAACGTTACGTAAATTTGAGAAAAAATGGAGCTTAATAAAATGGGTCCAAATTATTAAAAAACAAAATTAATAAATTTTCTAAATTTTTTTGCATGGAAATCAGTTTGAAGGCACTTTTAAAATATACGGTAAATATGTTCCCGACGATTTTTCTTCTTAGAATTGAAATACAATGGAAATTACTTGGAAAAAGGTTATCACATAGGAAAATCATCTGAAAATCAAGCACAATACTGAAAAATTTAGTTTAATTTCATTAACGAGTACTGGGAAAATTGATAAAACTGCTAGAAAATGGTTAAACATTCAACAATTGATTATTGTAGCAGAAGATTAGTTAGAAAAAGTTTTTCGCCATAAATTTGATAGTGCCATCAATTTCAGAAAAAAATCATAAATATAGTTCGTAAAATACGGAAATTTGCTCATATGGTCAATATTATGCTGCACGGCTGAAAATTTAGATATCATATTTAAGGGATTTCCACCAAACTATATAATGACTGTCTCAACACATGCTAAATGAGTGGAACGTCTTGTATATTTCTTATATACAGGGTGTCTCAAGAGTTATGTACCAGCGGTATGCAGTTATGTAAGAGTTGAAAAAAAAAAAAAAAAAACTGAAAATGTTATCCCCTATTATGTTTTGTGAGGAATCCAACCATGACATAATTGCGCACCGGAAAATGATTGCGTAACCATGCGCAATCAACTCCAACTTTGTTTTTTCTAATGGGTACCCGCAATTTTTTTGCATATTTGGATTCTAATAACATTTCATAAAAATATGACCCGTCACTTTAATTTTATAGTGTACAAAAACGCGAACGATCAGGCGCAAAAAGAGCACAAATTGTGAAAGAGAGTTTTGAAGATATTAAATTGCCACATGTAATACATGATTTTAGGATATTTTTTCATATTGAATCGCGTAGTGATGTTTATGTATAGATTTTTGAAGAATCAGACATTTCCCCCTCTCATTTCCACTCAGCGCAAAGCGTACTAAAATTTCGTATTTTTTAGTGTTTTTCCAGGTTGGTGTTACGAATATAATGAATGAACATACCCCAAAATCATGTATCACTTGTGGCAATTTAATGTCTTCAGAAACTCATTATTTCACAATCCGTGCTCTATTTGCGCGTGATTGTGTGCACGCAGAAATTCAAGTGATGGGTAATTTATTGTATGAAATATTGTGTAGAATCCAAATTTGCAATAAAAAATGGGGGTTTCTATTTGAAAGAACCAAGTTTGTGTGAATTGACCATGGTTGCGTAATTTACGCGGTGCGCGAAAATGTCATGGTTGAATTCCTTGAAAAAAATTAAAAGGGATACCTTTCTTTCGGTTTTCTAACTAGTATATTGAAGGAGATAAGCTGGTGGTGCATAACTCGTGAGACACCCTGTGTACTTATACCCTGTGAGATACCCTGTGTACTTATATATATATCTATAAGTTTCTATATTCTTATGTAGAAACTTTAATATTTTCAGGCCTCATGCTGCTTGAGGGTTGTGTGACAGGGGTGTTTACCTCATATTCGGCTACGCTGTTGAAAGTAACGAAATCCGGTTTAGTCTGACTCCAGCGCGGAGGTTGAATGTAGCGCTCGATCACAGGCTGTCCGGAGATATCCGCCTCTTCGTCGCTGCTCTCTTCCGATGGGCTGAGTCCTGTGTTATTCACAATTTAAATCAAGCTATGAAACTATAATCTATTTAGACGGTACTTCAATCTGTTACTTATTTGACTGAGCAAATCAAGCGCTGTATTCCAAAATTTGCTGAATTCATGGCCTTTTTGTTAACACAAAACGTTTCGTTTTCGGTTGGAGATGCCAAGGCTAAAACACATTCTGTGTTTAGAAAAAAATCATTGGTGAATTCAGCATTTGTGTCAGTAAGGGATATCAAGATTAAAGGCACAGTTGGCGCTCGGTAGTTCCGGGCGTACAAAGGATAACACCAAAGTGTAGCTTTGTATGGAATTGTCAATTTTTGGAACCCAGCGCCTCAAAAATGTTATTCCATAGGATTTCGCAGTAAAACTCACCTTGAGCCAAATCCTCTCCTTCGTCAGAGCTGATGCTGCCGTCCGAGCTTGAGCTGTCCTCATGGCGCTTGCTGGAGTCCTCGTCGTCCTCCTCGAAACTGCTTTCTTCGTCAGAGGACACGACGGAACTGCCCGGCGCGTTTGTTTGGAGCCAAGAGGCCCCAGTTACATTTTCCCGGGCACTGGCAGCATGGCAATTCTCCTTCCCATCTCCCCCTATAAGATAATCGAATTAATTTATTTCAAATTCATCAAGTTCCTGCCTACGTAGTTTTTGTTGCTAAATGAAGAATGAAACATTAAGGTAGTAATGAACATGAAACCTAATGATACCTATACCATTTTCGAATTGATTTAGACATTTTCCAATTAGGTTTAGACCTTTTCCATTTAGGTTTAGGCTTTTTCCTCTTAGATTTACACTTTTTCCAGTTAGATTTAGACTCAGGAAATTATTATGTCACAACTTGAAAAATACCTAATGATTCTAGACAAATATTCACAAACGAAATGGTCGCAAAAATAATGAATTGATTGAGAAATCAATTTCCCAATAGCCAACTTTATTAACGTATGTATGTGAAAATGAAATCATGCAACTTTTCATATACACAGAAATTTATTCTATGAAATATGAGTTTTAATGAAAAACATTTTTCATGAATAGATTTTAGAATCAAGTAGGTACACAATTTTTTTTTCGACACATCAAAAGTGGAACATTTATGATGCTATGCTAACGAGAATAATAATAATGCTATTTTCAGATTCATAAAAAGCTTTAAAAAACCGTAGTTATCTAGTTTTTCTGATCGTTTCCTCTTATTTTATTTCTTGCCTAATGAAAGTTGTTGTCGTTTTTTAATTTGTTAATTACATTATTATTTTTCATGTTGCATATGTTCCAAAGGCATGCTGTGGGCAGTTAAAATACTTTAGTGAAAACAGCGAAGGCTTACGTGAAACTTCCCTGTGAGAACGTATTGTTATAATTGAACTACCAGTTAACAGAAGTTTTGAATGTATTTTTACACAAACAATATACTTAAAAAAAGTGGACTTGTTAAGTACTCACTTGGTTGCTTGAGGAAAGTTTCGAGTCAACTAGGCCATTCGGAGTTCCAGAGCTCAGGTTTTTCACTGGAACCTTCATCTCTACCTTCGTCCCGCGTACTTAGCGGAACTTCAAGTACTTTATCTTCCCACGAATGCGCTGTAACAGAAAAAAAAGAAGTAAATACACTGAAGAAGGAATGGTTTCCTGTTGCATTCCTCCTCAATGGTAGGATCACATGATTGAAATAGTTATGGGGTATCTCTTCTGTGGTTACGTGATAGTATGCTTCTATTTTTTTTTTTTTTTTTTTTTTTTTTTTTTTTTCAATTAATATTTAACCCAGCCACATAATAGTATTTGAATAGTGATGCGTTGTATTTTTCAAGTCGCCAATTCTTTAGTGGTGCCGAACGAAAAGGTAAGTAATATATCTGACATCACCTGTGAAGTCCGTATCAAGCATAAGTCCTGTTGCTGCGCCAGCATTCAAATTTGGCATCCGATCAATTATTTTATCAATTTATATTAATATGTATTAAGTTGGGGTAACTACGTATTACACTGAAAGTGCAGCAAACACCTCTCGACCGCTAGATCTTTCAGACTGGCTTTGGTTTGTCATTCCTACTTTTCATCGAATCCATTATAGGTCGTAGATGAATAACCTCGATTATCGATTCTCTCTATGAAGAGCATAAAGTAGGCACCGACACCGGGACCACAAAGATTTTCCGTAATTCATTCATTTTCGCCGTTGCCTCTCTCATGTCTAACCCTCTTTGAATGGGCTATTGTGCGAAATAAAAGGGGACATGAATAGCCGGGGGCACTACCCCTCAGATATCGACTATAGTTCGCTCCGCTGACGCAACAGGGCAGTCGAGACTAGAGTTTATTCACAGTTTCTACCAGCCCAACATCTAGAGAGCCACAATATTCACTATCCATAGTATTCACTTTAGTTCTATATTTCACTCGTAACGGTGCCTCCTTTTATAAAACGCTCACAATGTTGTAGTGGTCAGCCTACGATAAGCGAGGTTTAAAACATGATCAATCCGTCACAAATTGAACGTTAATTAATTAATAATTGAATTAATAACTAGATAATAGTTATTTATCATCAAGCCAAAGTTTGACTGACCATGAGAGCCCTAAAATCTGGTACACAGCCTCTTGGGGACATGTGAAGTGATAGGGAGAAAACCAGATCAGCTGTGCGAGCGATAAAGCTAACTTCCCTCCTGCACAACCCAGGAAATATGTGGAGTAAAGTTAGCTTTATCGCTCACAAAGGTGAAATGAACTCCTCAAAATCAATTCCACATGTCCCCAAGAGGCTGTGTGACCAATTTCAGGGTTCTAGAATGTACGGGAGAGAAGTTACCTTTATCGCTCGCACAGCTGATCTGATTTTCTCGCAATCACTTCACAAGTCCCCAAGAGGCTGTGTACCAAATTTAAGGGCTCTCATGGTCAGTCAAACTTTGGCTTGATGAGAAATGAAGCAACTTTCAAGTTCGGTGTAAGAACATTTACAAAACAATAACTGGCGATGATCTAAAAAAATTAACAATAACATCAACAATTTCCATTATATTTTAGTCAGTTTATTTAAACCTACAACTTATTGAGGTCAGTATTTATGGTATCGAGATATTGGACAGTGTCATTAGGATGAAAGTCGTTACTAAAAAACAACAACGTAATAACACCTAATCTGCTGTGATAGAAATGTAAAAATACCTTCATGTTTGGGTAAAACCCCACATCTCGCTACAAACCAAGTAGTTTCAACGTTGAAATATGTGGTATAAGTGGTATGCTTGGTATACAAATGCCTTACGCTCAGTACTTGGCTTAATAAAAGAGGCTCAAAATACTAACAAATTATAAAATTACTGCTGACAATATGCCTAACTTGAACAATCAGGATCCAGGTTGAAATTAGATGATAACAGTAGTCCTAATCACCAAATAGTTAGCTTGGTATATACTATGTAGTGAGGTTCTACCAATCATGTGGATTTTTTACCTCTCCTGTACAACCCAGAGCCCTGAAATTTGGTACACAGCCTCTTGGGGACTTGTGAAGTGATTGCGAGAAAATCAGATCAGCTGTGCGAGCGATAAAGCTAACTTCTCTCCCGTACATTCTAGAACCCTGAAATTTGTCACACAGCCTTTTTGGGGACATGTGGATTTGATTTTGAGGAGTTCATTTCAGCTGTGTGAGCGATAAAGCTAACTTTACTCCTCAACATCCTAGAACCCTGAAAACCTCTTTCCTGTACATCCTAGAGCCCTAAAATCTAGTACACAGCCTCTTGGGGACATGTGGAAGTGATTGCGAGCAGGTCAGATCAGCTATGTGAGCGCAATAAAGTTTACTTTTCTCCTGTACATCCTAGTGTCCTGAATTTGTCTATCATTCATTCTTGAAACACGATACCTATTACAGTTCTGCTTCGTTATAGTTCTTCTTTTTGGTTGAAAGAACGAAATATCTGCATGGTGTTTTTTTCTTTACATAATTTCATAATTTCTCGTTTTCGATTGAACCTTTCAATGAGTCTGTCGACTTAATATGACGTTTGCACGGCTCGCTGTCTTTGGATGTTTTCTCTCCAAATAGTTCTATTTCAGTTTTCCAAACCAAGTGATAGCTATAGGTATAGGCCAAGCAATAGGTTGTCTACCATTCCACTTTTTATTATAGGTACCCAGAATCTATTTTTTGGTGAAAGAAATGAAACCACCTGGAGGTAGTGTTACGAAGAATTAACAAGATTACGTCACTAAAATTTTTTCAAATTTGGAAATTTAAGCTTATAGCGTAACAACATCTAGTTCAGATAAAACAATAAATAAAAAATCCACATGTTTGGTAGAACCTCACTACATAGTATATACTTAGCTAACTATTTGGTGATTAGGACTACTGTTATCATCTAATTTCAACCTGGATCCTGATTGTTCAAGTTAGGCATATTGTCAGCAGTAATTTTATAATTTGTTGGTATTTTGAGCCTCTTTTATTAAGCCAAGTACTGAGCGTAAGGCATTTGTATACCAAGCATACCACTCATACCACGTATTTCAACGTTGAAACAACTTGGTTTGTAGCGAGATGTGAGGTTTTACCCAAACATGAGGGTATTTTTACATTTCTATCACTGCAGATTAGGTGTTTCTATATTACGTTGTTGTTTTTTAGTAACGACTTTTATCCTAATGACTCTGTCCAATGTCTTGACACCATAAATTCTGCCTTCAATAAGTTGCAGGTTTAAATAAGCTGACTATAAAGTTGTGTATATTATGGAAATTGTTGATTTTTTTTTCTTTGAGATCATCGCCAGTTATTCTTTTGTAAATGTTCTTACACCGAACTTAAAAGTTGGTTCATTTCATTGTTATAGGACCTGATGATGGTGTGAAACCAAAAGCTCGGTAATAAAGAATACAGCTCAGTCTAGATCCTCATCCCGATAACATGACGCCAATCTTAACAAAGATAAGTACTAAATAACAATAGCTAAAAATAGGAACCTAGTCTAGAAAAATAGCCCTACCTCGGATATTCAAATTCATCCTGAAAGTATTCAGACCGTGTTGAGCGTTTTCATAATACTAAGAGATGATGAATGTAGAATAATAGCTTCTAACGAACGCGTTGACCGAAAGCTACCGAATCGGCGAAGTGTGGATTTTAGTAACTTTGTGTATTGTGTGAATATTTTTGTATATGTTATTACATTTACCTTGGATACCATAATCGATTTCTCCAAGTTACCTAGTTACTTAGATGCTTAATTAAGACTTATCTAGTTACCTAAAATTCTTTCATCCAGCGAGACGCTAATCTCAAGCCAAGATTTCAATACTGGACAATGGGGGCAGGCCGGATTCGAATCGCGATCGCAGCGAACTTGGCGGTAGGTCCTAATAATCTGGATTTTTGCTAAAGGATTTGCTACTTGTTGTTATGAATTTTGAGGTGTGAGCTTGCGAGCATCCATGCCACCAAACTATTCACATAAACTAATCTATATTGGACCGAACCTATCAAGATCCGGCCTGCCTCCATAACGCCCCCATAGACGCACCGAGATAAGTAACAATGTAGAACTTCGGACCAATATTGGCCTCGTCCCGACCTCACTCTGTCGGCTCAAACTTAATGTTCTTCGCATATCCTGGGAGGGGCATGCCACCTGAGTCGCCTGATGCCATATATTTATGTAACAGTTGATCGATTCTATATAAGCTAAAACAAGGCGTCAAAATGTAGTATGTTTTCGGACATTATTCTTATTTTTTCTTGACTCACCGCGGTGTTTTTTTTTTTTTGCTCCCACTTTTACCAGTTCTCCTCAGCCAATTTTGATGATATTTGAAACGTAAGCTACATTAGACCTGGGAAAGAGCCTTTTAGGGTTTTCGAGCCGCTGCAACCAAGTCCTGATCAGCTGAGTGAATTAAATTCTCTTCCGTTCACTCTAGGAAGATGAAATTTGATAGCGAGACTCTCAGGGATATCAAGATACGAATAAACTCAAGGGCTCTTTCGTGATCTGCTGAGTGATGTACTTCATTCTTTTAAAAACTGCCTAATCTAGTTGGAGTCTATCAAGGTTCAATAAACCTTAGATATTCGTTTAAAAAACCAAATAATTGTCGATTTGTCTATAACAGGTCTCGGCAAATCAATGCAGTACTCTGAACTCTCAATTCACAACTTATATTTATGACATTTTGATAATAATGAGACCATTTGTTTTTTATTGATCTTTGCGGATGAATTGAAAATTTCCTTGAGAGTTTTTAAAAAGCTTTGCTTCTTAGGTACACCATATCTTCTGCGAATGTGGCATTCAAATGATTCTTTTTTGACAGTCGGTGCCAACCTATTTTATGGATGGGGAATGGATTGACATGAAAGAATTATACGGGCTGCGGGCTTCCAAAAGTGTGCGTGACCCGACCCAGACAGCCCCTGACCTGAATTCGGTTCCGAACTGTTTCACGTCAGTTGTAACCGATCGCGACCGGGTTGAGAAACCTATGTAAGCGAACACTTATCGCGAATGCCACGTCAAGGCAGTACCTATACGTACCACTCACACCTACCTATAATATGCATGCAAAGTGTTTTCAATAATACGATAACTGACACCAGATCGGTGATCATCTAAACCGCCTAGAAAATGTACAACAGTATGATCACGATACCAAATTGTGAATCCATCATTTTGTTAATATTGGGGTTTAAAGTTACATCTAATACTACCTATTCTGCGAACAAGTACAGACCTATTCAACAATTTCCATAGGTTTTCGTTGATTGAGACGGGAAGTAGGTGTTGGATATTATCTGTATCCTTATAGAGAGTTGATATCCCGTAGAAGTATCATTGAAATCGAAGTACCTATGTACTACTAAAGAAAAAACGTCAGAAAAAATTGATATCTTTGTAAAAATATAATTAAAAAGATAATATTTAAGCATGAAAATTGAATTTGTAGCAGAGCAACTTATTTGTGGGAGTGCGCAATCTCGACTATGACCTGTGTGTCCATTTTTTTATGGTTATCCGTGAAACCGGAATGAGACCCGTCTTCCATAAACAAGATCTCATAAACTTTCTTATTTTACTATTAATAAATGTTTCTAAAACAAAAGTTAGTGAAGAACTTTGTCTTTTTCCACGAAAAATAAATAGTTACAACGTTGAATCAATTTCGACGGTTAGTTATCTGATTTTCAATGCTTGTGACAAATCTATGCATAAATACCTTCCATAAAAAAAAAGGAAATAGGCTGGATAAAACGGCCGTACTAACTGCCACTAGCTTTGGTAAATTTTTTAAAATATATTAGATTCTTCGTACTCATTAGAATAACTATTGTAGTTTATGAGAGAGACTGAAGCAAACTGTTGTCACAAACTGTTTGTTTGTTACCAACCAATTTCCTTTGTAATTTGTTCACCAAAATGTGGAATTATTTAGGTACGTGCTTTTTTCCAAGTGGCCTTTCGAAGCCTACATGTGCCATTTTTATAATGCCTTTTTTTGCGAAAAAGTTGTAGAAAAGAATCATTTTTCAAAATTGAGTTTATTATGTTGATGGCCAACTATATATTTTGTTTATTAAAGAATTTTGATGAAAAACGTGTTTGCCGAGTTGTAATTGAGTTCCTTTGTTTTCATTGTAGTGAATCATTCTCAAGTTGTAGAGAAAACAGCATGATAGTCATGAAAAAAGATGAAAACTTATATACAAACTTTGAAGTTGATAAATGATCATGCGTGTTGGTTTAATCGACCAGGCAAAGAGGCGTACGAAGGCCCATTCATCGTTTAACTGAGGTGAGATATTGCATCAGAGGTCGGCATAAAAAGCTCTCAGATGGTATGAGGGGGGAGGGGGGGGGGGGTGTCTGTCAGAAGACGTGGTGGTGAGAAGGGGAGGGTTGGCACAAGTTGCGAAAGACGGGCAGCTGGAAGGGTCAAGAACGTTACCCGCTTCCCATTCAACAGGCTCCCCGCTTACAAGTCAACCCCTTTACAACTTCTACAGCATTGTTCGCCGAAGGAAATCTCTTGTTGAGTCACTGCTCCATGTCCCCTACACCCTAAAATAGCGGTGTCTCTCCTTCATACCTGGTATGAGATATCCGTTTGGCCAAAGAATCGAATTCTGCACCCTTGAGAACCCCTAAGCAAAATTTCAACTCAAGACTTCGAAGGGTTTGGAGAAAAAAACCTACAGAAAGAAAATGAATTTACGTCATAGGTGGACGGCGTTACTCACCAGGCGGACGTTCGTTCCCCTATGACGTCATTGTTTTCTTTACACGGCCGTTTTGGACACCCAATCATCTGATACTCTGTATATGTCACCCTTTTGGAAAGCTTTCGTCAAGACCTTTTAGCTGTTGGAATAAAATAAAATGTGTGAAATTGCCCCTCCCTTAAAATCGATTTGTTATGCGTGGTTTCTCGAAGAGGGACGAACGTAGGACAAAGTAAGTACCTACAGCCGACCTAAGATGTGTCTGCGGCTACTAGAAAGCATTTTCATGTCTTGAAGCTTTCGACTGAACACACAAATCCATTAGTAAAACTAGGATACTTGATTGAAACGCTAGAAGGAAAGCCTGTCTTTATTGGTTCTTTCAAGAGTTTCCTTGGTTACATGGTTACGTCTTCTGATTATAGTAGGTATAAGTAGAGTGATTCTAGGAGAGATGAGTAGGTAATTACGGGAAAACCCATCCCTAATAGGGAGGCCGAGATTTCTGGCCACCCTAGCCTTTGTTAAAAAAATCCAAATATTCACAGCAATGAGAAACTTTGGAAATATATTTCATCAATCGTGGTATAAACTCTCAAAATACGCTTTGCTTGATCGCCAGAATAATATGAAAAAAATTGTTGTTGGCCGTTCAACCGTTCTATTACCCTAAACAGCCTAACCTTTTTCAAGAAAAAATAACGTTATACGAGAGTGAATGTAATCACGTGTTCTGAGACGTGAATATACTAAAAATCCCTATCTGACCTACGATAATCGAACCAGCTGATATATATTAAAAAGGAATTCCTTTTCAAGAATTCCTTGTCACGTGCAGCCGGACTAGTGAAGTGTTGGAATCGGTTAGGTGTTTTAATTTATTTCATAATTTTCTTTCGGTAGTAGCTAACCTGAGTCCTACGTACCTAAATCTTGTTACATTTATTTTATATGTCATTATATTTCGTTTATTAATCATCTGTAGACCAGTTTCTACGTAGAAGTGGCATCTAATACAGAAATTCTAAATTTAAACCTTATCATTCGCAGCGTTTTGTAAATCTCGGATTAAGATAAAATAGTTATCTACGTGGTAATAATTGTGAAAAAAGCTCGTTCAGACAGCGCTGCCTATAAGATTCCACTGTGAAAACAGGAGGCTCGCGGAAGTTACGTCACAAACGCGATAGACGACAGCGGCGTTTCACAGTAAAACAACTCACTCACTTCATTGTTCGTATTGCGAACTACGATGACTCAGAGGTAAATATTACAGCGTATTGTTCCAGGAAACACTAAACAGACGAGTATCGCTACAAATTCCCAAGACCAGAAAGATCAAAGAAAATATTTATTTAAATACATTTACTCATCGCTTACCTACTTCGTAGAATTTAGTCACAACCCTACTGTCATTATCACTCATTAAATACATATTGGCCTAAACAAAATCCCTGTAGTGCAGGATCACTTTATGAGCAAATTTTGAAATTCTCGGATTTTCCAGAAATTTACATCGTTTTTAACTGCACGCAGGCATAGTTTTTTTGTGCAAATGATGATGCTCAAACCTATGATGATATTCAGAGGTACTTAAACAAACGTTCGTAGAATACGTTTTTACGGAGACCTTCTCACCAAAAATTGTCATCTAACAAAGCAACGAAAAAATGTCACGTAACAACTACGTATAATTAGAAGGCTTGCGTTACCGTTGCCTTGTGATCTTGTTCAACCTACCGAGCTAATTTCTTTTTTATTCAACTTATGAAACGAGACATTCTCAAACAATCAAGTCGAATCACAAGACTCTAGACCCTGACCAACAAATTTGAATTTTTACTAAGAGATTGACTACTTGATGTTATGTCTTTTTGAGATGCGAGCGTAGCATTTATACCTATGACACACAATGCTTTCAGATCTTGGAGAACTGTACACTAAATACATGTAAGTACATCGGTACATGGATATATATGTCTTATTTTCCCCCCTGTGAAATGTGTGTTATGTGTCTTAAGTTAAAAATGTCTTAATTAAAAATGCTACTGATATCCATGTCAATAATGATGTGTATTTTAATTTCCCCAATGCCTCCATCCATTACATCGTTTCTGCTCGCCGGAAGAGAAATTAAAATTAACATAAAAACGAAAGCAACTCAAATTCGTATGGGCGGGACCTCGAGCCAACGGTAAGCAAGCTTCTTCCCAGCGGTCGCTACTTGCCGGACCGTTAAAAACGGGTTTATTGCGCCACAGTTGTCCCATTTTGTAGTTCTGTTGTCGTAATTATTTACGCGTAAATAGGAACGTCCCCGAGCAAAGACCTTGGATTTGGCGTTTTATCTCCCGACGATAAAAATTAATCGTCAAGCTCTCGCGAAATCTCTCAAGCCGTCGACATGTAAAACATTTCCCAATCAAATTTAGTTTTTCCCAACCAGTTTTTTCACATCCAATTTAGATTTTAGTGAAGTTTAGTGAAAAATGCAGCTATTGGGATGGCTCCAAAAATAAAACTTAAAATTGACATGGGTATGCCTATAGGCATAGAAAGGGTGTGTTTATTGGGCAGCATTTGTTTAGCACAATAAATTGGTCAAATTTCAAAATACGCGCTGAAAATCCATTAAGTTCAAGAATCTATCAAAGATCCAAGTTTGCGCATTCGCAGAAGCCTTCATTGATCCATCAGCGCTGAATCTTATAAGGAACCAAGTACGGTATATTGGTGTACTTCTGTACTAATTTATCGAAATCGGATGTGCATTTTGGTTATGTGTGTGGCAATGATGTTATTCTCGGTGTAGAATGTCGGAGTACTCTTCTACCGTTACAGAGCAATAATGTCCTTATGCACGCACATATATGCGGTCCTGAGATTTGTTAACATTATGTTACCAAATAAATGTACAGCAAATCCAGAACGCCGGCCTCACATTGAAGAGCACCAGAGAATATTTAAGGCCATTCCACCCTTCCCCATAATCCTCTTCGAGGTTATACAAAAATAATTTCGCGAAATACCGTGTTGCGAGAAAAGTTAAACCGCTTATGAATGGAAGTAGGACAAAGCTCGAACCGGAAGAAATAATAGTTGAGTGAACCTATAGGTTTAAAAATAAATCGGAGAGAGCCGACAACGGTGGGCTTCCATTTCTTAATTTAGTGCGAGGCAATAAAAGCACACAATGACTCACTATAACGTCGATTCCCTACAGCGACGTTAATGTCGGACGTTCTCAATTGAATTGGACGGACTGTTCTGATAATAAGTAGTAACGGAATGATCGCGAAGTAATCGCAAATGTATCAATATGATCCACAACCAACCGGAGTCATTGACACTACGATCCAGCAAAGCTAGTTCAAAATAATCATTTACGATTGGCAAATTTGGCTTACGTAGAACGAATCAGATTCAGAGTATTAGAGTTTCAGAGTTGAAACGTCTAAACGATACTGAATTAGACGTTTTTTAAAGTCAGCCTCTTGAAAACTCGAAATACAAGTTTTTCGGTGGATACTTATTGATTCAATGCAGACGAATCTAATGAGAACACCTGGTTTCGTGTGCGGCTGTTCTTGGCATGTTCATGGTAAAGAAAAGTCAACCAAGTGAATTGCCATTTTTTTCTTGTCAATACAATACGTCAATCAGACAGTTGACTTTATTAGCCTCCCGATTTTTTTCCCAAATCCATACGGAAGTGCGCATGAATATAACTAATTCTCTATTAGGACAGTTCAAATCCAAGACTTTACAAAAAAAGGTCTTTTTTTGGCACGTTGGGGATTTCAAGAGTGTTCACGAGCAGAGGGAGTGCAGCTAATGTTCATCCGGAAGTTGTTTCGTTTACCTGCGTTTTCTCCAAAATATATTTTGTACTTGGAAACAGGGTTTGATACTGTTTCGGCGTTCACATTGGAATCTTTCTTAAAATACTTGATGAAACTGGCTTGCCTTCGTGATACTCGCCTGCCGAAAGTCATTGCAAAAGAATAGGGCGAAAGGTTTTTTGGGGTGGGCAGATAGATCGGCTTTCGAGGGAGTGTGATGTTCCCATCGCTGTGGCCTCTCTAAGCCGTGCAATGATGCAGTCGCAGGAGCAGCTACTGCTGGGAAAATATAATGAAAATAAAGACCTATCCTGGTAGAGAGCGTTGACATCTGAAAAGTACCTATACACTTTACAGAGAATTAAACCCTCTTATCAAGCCATCGAGTTTGATTGCAAATCCAACAATTTATCAGTATTCTAGTAGATGGTTTCAAACTCAGAGGAGGAATGCTGCGTCTCAACGGGAAGCCCTACGTCACGGAGAGGTCCCCATGTATTACCCATGGACGTCAAGATAGCCACCATTTTTTGTGCAAGTGTCCAGTTTTCAGTGAGTTTAGGATTGTTTCATTGGTAAGTCAGTGCTTTCTCGGGATAAGGCGGTAAAGCTGTTAGATGGAGAAGGGTGGCCCGAATCGGTAACATATTGTAAATTCGCTCGGCGCTACCAAGCAATGTTAGTTCGAGAATTTAATTTTGATTAATTTTTTTTTCTGAAATTGTTTTCTGGAGATTTATTTTAATCTTTCTTTCTGCTTGACTTATCAAGTTCCTGTAAATTCAAAATATCCAATTATTAAGAAATTATGAATATGCCGTCACTTTCGACAGACGGTTTCAATAAACCATGTAGTATTGTTTATTTTGTCACGCATAATTTTATGGTATGGAAATTTATTATTAAATATTTTTCATCTTCTTCTTCTTCATCTTCTCTCAGGGACATTAAGAGAATTGAAACGATTTGTTCATTCATAATCAGCTGAGTGAGCTAAATTCCCTCTTGTTCATCCTAGAAATAAGTTCAGTGAAGATATATCCATGTACCGATGTATCTGCGTGCAGTGTAGATACTCGTTTGCACATGCGCAAACGTTTCTGCTCTATATAATATATGGTGTTTTTTTCAAAAATATAGTATGATACCTACTATAAATTATAGTGCCCATGAGTCACTATCACGACGATCTTCTAGATAAAAACCAATGGGGCAGATAACAGGAACGGAATAGAGGCTCAGAGTCAACCAGTAAATATTCAATCGATCAAAGTCATCGACACCTCACCTTCCCTACCGACCGCTCAAAAGGTCAATAATAATCATAATATTTATCACTTTATGTCAACATTGATCGGGTTAGTACACAGTGAACGATCGGCTCAATGTCCTTTGTTATGGGAATCGCTTTGTTAATTCACCTTTTACGCATAGCCGTCGTCAACAACAAAAATTACCTTTTCTTTTTAAGTTTCTCACTTTTGTATGACAAGTCTCCATGCATTACTCATATACTCCACAAATATTTTATTCTACTGTAAGTATGTACCTATATTGATATAGGTAGTAGGTATTATTTCATAGCTTTACTTTTTCAATAGATGATACCTTGGATACCATTTTTATTTATTTAGGTAACTTCCTACCTACCTACTCGTAACGATATCATCACGATATTATTCAAAAATATATTTTCAAAATTTAGAATTGTTTTGGTAGATGTGCATAAGAAATTTAAATCAGAAAACGTTAAAGAAATGTTATCGATACCATTGTCGTCCTGTGTTTATAAATATATTTTCGTTTTATCATATCGGCAGGCAACTAGTCTGTTTTTGAAAAAAGGCAGACCTAAATCAATAAAGTCTCAATAGATACTAAAGGAATAGATGGTGATCGGTAATATATCATTGTTGGTGATTTTAAAATAAGATTTTTAATTTTTTTCTGACGTTTTGCATAATACAGTAACATGTATCATCAGGGGATTTTTCAAAAATCGGCATGTTTCAAAATCACCACGCTCCTTGAGTGTGGTGTCCGCTCATCAGCAGATAAGTAGGCAGAAATCAATAAACGTAGTGATAAAAGTTCCAGTCATGTAGCATGATCGTATGAGGGAATTTTCGTAAATTGTATAATGTTATGTTACATTGTTTTGAAATTTTAGCTTTTTGAGTGTAAAGAAATTGTTGGTGTCGACTAAGTACTAATTTCACGGAAAAAACTCGTTCAAAATAATATTCTGCGTATTAAAAAATATTTGGGGTTTTTAGCCATTTCCTTTTGAAGTTTTTATCGATTTTCAGCAAATTTTAATGAAATCTAAGTACATTTTTTGGCACATTTTTTAATGTTCTAGTCCATCGTTGATAAACTTCTTTTGAATAAAATTCTGTCAAATAATATGAATTCGAATTTTTAGCCATTTTTAATAATTTTTGAGCACTTTTTTTGTTGGAATTTAAGCAACTTAATGGGCTCTCAAAGTGCTGGCCATGATGCTCGCAAGCTCGCAACTCAAAAATAAAAAAATTTCTTAACTGAATTCTTTCAGTTAAATATAGATTAGTAGGACGAATTTGTCAGACTGATGTGTAGGTAGGAATAGTTTGGTGGCCTCCCGTTAAGTACCACGGAATTCGTCCAAGATTTCAATTCTAATGAGAGTAATCGTCCGGAATGATATATATATATATATATATAAGCATCTAGGATTCGTTTGAGGATGCCTCGAAACGGATTTCTATGAAGAAAATCTTCGGAAATTTTATTCAATTTTTGAAACTAGGTATTACAATAGCTTTATTTTCTACGAAAGTTCGCTAAATGTCAATAGGGGTTTGTTTCGATCTAACCTCAATAATATATTTGTTTAATTCTTTGATAAAAATTATCCAGCTAGCAACAAGTTGTGTTTTGACATACGTAGTCGATCTTTTTGGCATATTTCAATACTATCAGTCTAATGTTGAAGGATGTCTAATGTATGAATGCATGAATGATGAGTATAATACATATAAGTGCGTGTGTGTGAAAATGGGTTCTGCGATCACATTCCCTTATTGATGGTAGAAACTACAATATGGTACTTACTATATTTATTAGTGAATATAATTCTTCGAAGTTTTTGTAAATTTATGTGGTTAGTATGTGTGATGTCTAATTTGTTTTGTAATTGGGATTCTTTGTTTTATTTATATCTAGTTCCACAAACATAGAAAGGAAAAGAGATACAAGGGAGAGGTCATGTGGCTGGAACGGGAGGTTACGGTCTGGTTATAAAAGCTGACTCACCCATACAACTGTGGGACCCTGGACGGGGGCGAGAGCTGAACTCCACTTCCTTAATTAACGTTTGTACCACTGAAGATGATCCTTGAGTTGAAGTTCTATATATACTACAGGAACCTGGTGGTGTGGTGTGTCTAGTCACAGATATCCCCCCCTCCCCCTTCAGATGGGTAGTGGACCCCAAGAGGCACAACGCGGGCACCCACTTCACTGTAGCGACGCGTTTCGTGTCCACTCGACCATGTTGCCAGGCGGTTGTCGAGGTCCCCACTCCGGCACTTGCAGGTCTCCCTCGCTTTAGCCCCACTCGCCGCCTTTGGGACTCCGCAGATCACTGGCGGGGCGGCGGAGCTCGTCTTCCCTCCCCCGGCGTCGCCGCCCCCTCGTGCGCCGCTCGTTTTCCCTTCAATCGCCGACCCCCGCGACGGGTCGATATTCGGGCTCCCGTACGGAAGGCACGACCGTCTGTGAGCGGGTTGTCGTGACCCAGCGCACGTAAATTCATTCAATCTCAAAATTCGGTTAAATACGCGTACGATGCATATGCATACTAAATCAAAATCGTATATGTAGCATTTCCAAGCCAAATAAAACCTTTTCCAAGTCAAATGAAACCTTTTCCAAACCAAATGAAACCTATTGAGAAAAATGAGTGGACTGAGGTACCTAGATAGGTAGGTACCCACTCACATTCAACAGTCAGAAATTTCTCAAACTTACTTGTTTCCTATTCTACTAAGGTGAGATCCACTTCGGTAATCCTATGCCTGAAATTCATCGGATTTTAATTTTGTCAACGTCTTTCTATGATAGGTACAATTGCATCTACCTTCTAGGTACCTCAGTTCACTCATTTTCTCAATAGGTTTCATTTGGTTTGGAAAAAGTTTCATTTGGTTTGGAAAAGGTTTCATTTGGTTTGGAAAAGGTTTCATTTGATATAGAAAAGGTTTCATTTGACTTGGAAAAGGTTTCATTTGGCTTGGAAATGCTATATTGTCTTAACATGATAAAATGTAGGACAATTGTCAACATGATTCGTAGTAGGTAAACATTAACGTTCCTGTTGCCAATAAAAGAGAGAAAAAATAGATTAATTAAAATAATAATAATAAAATGAAATAAAAGAGTATCGGCTGGTCATCAATCCGCCTAAAAGGCGGCTCGGCCGGGGCTTCCCGAACGAGCCCGGACCCGACCCATCATGGCGGCCAACCTATTTCTAGGTAAGCACCCGTTGCTGCGATTCATATATCGCGCAACCGAGAATCACCAGGCGAGACCGCCCCCGAGCCGATCAAGCGTTCTAAACAATTTGCTCGCTATAGAGCCATACACTGAATAAATTACAAACTCACTAAAACAATAACTCATACATTTTAAAATCTAAAAAAATTAAAATATTCAACAATTAACAAGTTATCACAGCCGTAATAAATATCTAAAAATCTAACTCGAGTACTTTTATAAAATTCCTCGGTTGCTGGCATAAAATTAACAATGGCTACAAGATAATAATAAACAGTGAATAAGTGGAGTATAACGTCCCACTAGTTGTATTTAAAAAGAAAAAAAAATTGCTTGATTTTTGATTGCTTGAAAAATTGACTACCTACTAATTAAAAATGGTAAATTTCATTTTGAAAAAATCGCTAGTGTGGTACAGTTCTTGCTCAATGAGTTCACGTTGTATAGTGAGCTTGAAATGTTTGAAAGAAAGCTCTTTAGTCTCCTCTTTAAGTAGATTAAACATACGGCATCCCATTTGGTAGGGGTTCGAAATCATTGAAGAATTAAGTCTAATTTGCGGGGAACGGAGGTTTTTGGCGAGATCCGGTGAAATGTTTGTGATTAGAAGAGCCCTCGGAAAAAAACGTCCGAATTCGTCTTCACAAGCAACAAACAATTGAGCGCATAGATACTAGGAAGTGTCAGAATCCCGAGTTCTTTAAAATGTCCTCGACAACTTTTATTCCATCCAAGCTTAAGGACAGTACGGATGGCTCTTTTCTGTAGTTTGAAAATGTCCTCCGCATGGCAGCCTCCAGCCGTAAGAAATACGGCTTGCGAAACATGCGTGATACACCATAAGCAGAACTATATTAGGATCTTCTAGACAGATAAATACTCTATTTGGTGAACAATTAATCACATTACAGGTGAATAGCCCCACTTAACTAGAGGGCCGTGGAGAGGAAATCCGGGCCAAAAAGGTACTTTTCCGTTATAACCCCCCCCCCCCCCTCAATTTGTCTTCAACACGCCCGCCCGATGTTTCTAGACATTCCTTCTTAATTAGATTACATATTTACGTAGAATTGGTGACAATTTCAAGCTGTGGGAAGAAATTATATTATTTAAAAAAAGAAGGAAAAAAAGAATTACCGTGTTTTCAGAAGTTGCCGATGTCGGTGAGGATTTGTTGAAACAAAGTGGCGTGGTTGTGGTTTGATTGCCTCCACATGAATTCGCACAAGTAGATCAGAATGCTGTGTATGGGTTGGTGGTCTGGATGCTCGCAAGCTAGCATCTCAAAATTACATTGCATCAAGTTGTCAATCCCTAAGTAAAAATACAGATTAGTTGGACATGTAGGTCAGAATAATGTGTATACTTTGGCGGTCTGGATGCTCGCAAGCTCGCATCTCAAAAATACATAACATAACATATAACATAATCTAAGTAAGAAGTAATGCTTAGAAACATCGGGCGGACGTGTTGAAGACAAATTGAATGGGGGGGAGGGGGGGGGGGGTTATAACGGAAAAGTACCAAAAATCCAGTAGCCCCTTAAAAGAAGGTAAATAACACTGCAACCCCCCCCCCCCCCCCCCTCACCACACCCAAATAAAAGCCGTGCTCTCACGAAACTGTCAGGGTCGTGGGGTCGTGTTTGACACCTTAAGAGAAATTTTGGCTTTGACAAGCAATTCAGTTGTTTTTTCGTCTGTCCTCTAACGGCTCAGAATTGGAAAAACCACTAATTCAAGCCACAAAACATCATAAATATGGTTTTTCGAAATCAATTTTTTGACCCAATATTTGACACCCAAATTTTTGGTGTCAAATGAATGATCAGTTCTTCTGCAATGAATGATTCCGTGTATCAACGAAACATTTATTTCAAAATTTATAAATAATGGGTCATACTCATTTCATTTGCCGATTTGGGGCGTTTGAGAACCTCAGTGACGTGAAATATGAAAGTGCTCGAAAATGAGGTTAGATCAGCAAATACTTCTCATTTTACATTGCAGATTTGTGTTCCATAGATGAACAGGAAGTTTTTCATTGATGTATTTTATGTTTTTTTTTTTTTTTTTTTTTTTTTAAACAGGATATCCAACTCATGAGTGTTACCAGATTTCAAAAATTGATTTCTGTAAAATGGATGATTTGGCAAAATTGTTGTCGGGGCTCAAGTAAGTACAGAAGAATCACGTTCAAACGTAATATTCGGAGTTCACGGAATTCATGTTCAAGGCAGTGTAATTAAGCTTAAATCTCAGGAGTGTTACCCTATTAGTGTTACCGTAATATCAGGAGTGTTTCCCATCCTTGGTCACACTCCTGAGAGGTAATACTCATGAGAATTTCCGATAAAAATGGTCTCACACAGGATAATGACGTGACAAAACTCGGGGATGGCTACTGTTTGAAACCTATCACCAAGCAGTATGGTTGTTGATATAGGATTATTTTGTTTAAGCACCAACCACACTCGTAATTTTTGTAACACTCATGATTGAAAATAAAAATACTCAACATGTTTTTAGGCTTATTTCGCTGTAAAAACTGCTGCAACTCGAAGCGCTCCACTACAGTCTCACATCTTCAACTGGACAATATAACCTTCACATCTGACTGTTTCCCGCCATTTTCCATCAGCTTTCTTGATCGCAAAAATGATAACACTCCTGAGGTCCCATTGAGAAGAGATATGGGGGACTGACTGAAAAACTAGTTTTTCACGGGTTGGGGAAAATCTTAAAAATGTAAATCCTTACTCTAAATAAAGAGGAACCAACTTACTGCAGCTAGTAACCCTGGCCAGTTCTAGATTGTCATTGTTTCGTAACTACCTAACTTCTACATAGGTGTTATTTAGGAGGGGACAGTAACACTCATGAGTTTCATTTCTCATTCGTCATTACTGTGTATTGTTTAAAGGGGATTTTGGGCAGTCAAATTATTACTTCGTTGATCTCCCAACTTATACTACCTTTTTTTCCCCCAAATCACTAGTTTTGGTCAAGAATTGTGAGAATTCGTCGTCGGGGACATGAAAGCGGCAAATGAAATGAGAATGACCCTAAATTGAGCATTTGAACTTAGTTTTATTATTATAAAAATAAAATTAATATAAGTATTTACAAAGGCAAGTTGAAAATATCACCAGATGTATCATCACAAAATAGGTACAATGTTTTCTCAATTCCGTGGGTACAATACGCTTCTAATGGTAAACTAGCAGCTTGTGAGTTGCTATGTGTCTATATAAATATAAATGACAAAGAACAAATGACAAGAACGAATAGAGATCCATATTGACAGCACTGTCAATCACTGAGGGTAGCATCAGTTTGGTGACAAGTAATTTACATTTGCATTTTCACATGTTATCTTTGATTATTTCCAAAAAATGATGTATAAATGCAATCTACACAAAAAACTGATTGAGAAAAACCATGGGTACAATCGAATTTGAAAATGTGGAGGACATAGTGAAGCAATATAAAATACTTACCTCGTTAGCGAAAACACAAGAAACAGCACCAAAGAAATTACAACACGAGGTTTTGTTGGGTAACCTTCTCCAGATTTCACAAAAATCCGCCTGAAACCTTTTCTCGCCTTTATACTTCACTTAGAAGGTATTTTGTCTCAAAACTCAAAAGGATCAAGCCCGTAAAACGCTTTTATGCCTTATTATTTATACTTTTTGGTGAGATGTCAATCACTGGTTCCCTCCACCCTACTGGTCCTGGGGGTTTTCGAGCTTGGTGAATCTGAAGCACGTTTTTCATGTTGACGTCTAGTTTTCGACGGTACCTTCTTTTTTTGAAAAAAAATTATTAAATTCCTGGATAAGTTATATTAAATTAAAAGGTGATATTCTTGTTGGAATTTTAGCTGTACACGCCTATCCCACATATGATGGGCCTAAAAGCCTCCTCAACGTGTCTTTTGCAGACGTGGGTGAAATAGTAATAATCAGAATAGGCAAATAAACTGTGTTTATGAAAAAAAAGAAAAAAAATATGGCGTTTTTTACCCCATCCATTCTGAAGAGAAACCTAGTTGTTGCTCTAATTATCCCTATTTTCCGCTACTATGACTTTGTTTACACCGTTTAACTTGACAGTGTCTCAAAGCGAAAATTGAAGGTTGCCTTCAATTCGTGTATTCGGTACCCTTTTGAATTAAAGTTAAGAGACCATTCCTCAGAGCGCAAACACAAACTTTTAGGTTTGGACTTATTTAATTACTTTAAATCGCGGCAGTTACTAACTGTTTGTCGTGAAATTATCAGGATTGGGGCCAAACAAATGATTCCTCCTCTTTCTCCTTGGTGAAAGAGGAGGAATCATTTGTTTTGCCCCAATCCTGATAATTTCACGACAGATTGCTGCGTTTGGGTCGATAATCATTTATTCTGCGTTACTAACTGTTCATAAGATTATGAATGGTGCTTTGCTTGGCTACCTTAGAGACATGTTTGCTCGTTCTCTTTCCCAAAGATCAGGGGCCATTCGTATCCCAGGCCATGCTACCAAAGCTTTTGGTCAATCGTTTGGCGTCGTGGGTGCGAGACTGGAACTCTCTACCTGTCCGCATTCGCTCTCTCTCTCGCATATAATCAAATTTAGGAACTCGTGTAAGAAATTTTTATCCACCTTATAATAAGCCTTCCTCTGCCCCCTACTTAATTTTTTCATAGTTTTATTTTACTTTGCATTTACTTGTACATTTTTTTCTCTTTCTGTTTGGCTTGAGCGGTTGTAATTATTACTAAGTTATCGGTTGTACATAATGGAAACAACATTTCTTCGTACAATAAAGTTTATTTGATTTGATGATTTGATTTGAAAACGTCGTTTTTAGCACTTTTTTGCCTTTTCTCTAAAACGGCTCGAGGTATTTTGATGAAATTCACAGGATTTACTCTTCTTGTGGGTACAAAAAATATTAGATACCCCTCATGCTTGGGAAAATACTCTAAGGGAGGTAATTAGCAAAATACAAAAATAAGTTAAAGTTCCCGTCATACAGCATATTGCATGAACGAATTTTCGTAAATTATCGTACATTAAGTTACGTTAAGTTACATTGTTTTGAAAATTAAGGACTTAGAGGGAAAAGAAAATGTTAACTACCTATTTTATGGAAAGCTCTCGTTCTAAATAATATTCTGCGATTCCAAAAAACATTTAATTTTTTAATTCTTTTTTGCAATATTTATCGATTTTTTAGCACATTTTAATGAAATTTAAGTACATTTTTCAGCATAATTTTGCACATATACACATCTATATTAAATTAAAAGGTGATATTCTCGTTGGAAATTTAACGCTGAACACGCCTATACCACATATATGATGGGTCTGAAATTCTACGTGTCTTTTGCCTAAAAACTGCCAACAAATGTGGGTTTTTACCGATTTTTCTACTGTTTTTTGATAGTTATTGCACAAATTACACCATTTGCGGCAACCTGAAAAAATTGTGCTATTACTTGTACTATTTCTGCGTCGAATGAGACCACCAGAAGCTCTGGAGGTGACATAATTGATTTTTTGCGATTTTTCAACTACCGAAAATTGGATTTCCTTCAATTTTTTTTTTACAACTCATTTTTTTCTCGGTATATTCCCAAAACAAATCCAGTCATGCAGCATGATCGTATGAGCGAATTTTCGTAACCTATCTTACTATATATTATGTAGCATTGTTTTGGAAATTAATGACTTTGAGGGAAAATAAATCGTTAACTACCAGTTTTATGGCAAAAAACTAGTTTTAACTAATATTCTGTGATTGATAAAGAGATTTTGGATTTTTTTTAAAACAGTATTTATTGATTTTTCAACTGATATTAATGAAATTTAAGTAAATTTTTCGGCATAATGTTGTACATACATTTTTTAATGTTCTATTTTATGGTTAATTAACTTCGCTTGAGCAATATTCTGCTAAAAAATAAAAATTTAAAGATTTTTAGCCGATTTTTACTATTTATAGTGATTTTTTAAGCACTTTTTTGAAATTTTACCAATTTAATGCGAGTGGAAATTTTGATTTTGGAGACCAAATTTATTTTCTTCTCCCGAAAGTGAAAACATGCTTCCGCTACTTTTAGGTAGACTCGGAAGCAATAAGTCTTTGGAATGGGATGTCTACTGTGAGTGGAAACCAAAGGCTAAGGTCCTATTAGCCGCCTGAGTTTCTTAGGTGTACAGCGACTGTTCCAAGATGACTCCGTTCGCCTCGCATTTATTTCATAGTGTTAAACAATCGAAAAAGAGAAGTTTATGCTAAGTTTTAGGGATGGATACACTCAGTAGATAAGTATTTGAATATACTAAGAGGCAGACATTTTCCAACCATTATTTGCGTTCTCAGTGCGCGTTCTGACAGTTCACGAACTCATCAGAACTGGGACGGAAAATCCACTTGTCGTGCTGGTTTCGATGAAGAAAAAGAGAGTTGTTTACTCTACGAGATCCAAAAAATTGTGAAATGCGCATGTGTTAACTACGTCCTTGCGTTCGAGTTCTGACAGTTCCGGAAAAAAAAAGAAAAAAAAAAAAAAAACTGTCAGAACCGTTCGGAACTGGGTTTGCAAAACACTGCGAATGCCGAACTCGGCGTTCTTGGCGTTCCGGAACTGGGCGTTCTGGCACTGCGAACGACAACACTCGACTGCGCTTGCCCAGAACCGTTCCGAACTCGCAGAACGCACACTGAGAACGAAGCTATCAAGCGTTGAAAAAATAGCTCGAACTCAGCTGGTTTTTAGATGCTTTTTTTGGAGTTTTTGTTAACATCAAAATATTTGGCTTTCAGAATCCGTTTGTATTAGCTGCCGATACGTGCCGATTGGAAAGTTATGTCGATTTTTGTGATCCAAAAACATAAAAAATGAGAATTACTGGATTTTGGAGAAAAAATGGAAATCTCTCTTTTGTGCAGATTCTGGTTCTGGTTACAACATTTTGTATTATTATTACAGATAAAACGAGAAGTCAAAGGCACATCACCATATATTATTCAGAATCGCCAGCGAATCTCAAATGGACCGGGTCTCCTCACTGTCCTAATCTTAACCCCAAATTAGTCGATGCCATAGAAACGTCTGGTCAAAGAATCTTTTTTTTTTTTTTTTTTTTTAAATATTTTTCCCGTGTTTAGCACATCAAAAAACATGATTTCAGGGCTTTTGAGAGTTTTGGCCAGGTTTTTTGCGATTTCGACCACTGTGGGACGTCCTAAAAACGAATGAGTGATATTTGTACTATATATCTACCTTACAAATTACAATTGTAAATATAACATAATTTATTTTTGCTATAATTTCTTTAATGAGCTCTATAACCGACCCAATAGAAGACGTGGTTATTAGTCATTGGTACCTTTTGACGTAAATCCAACTCCAGTACTAGTAATTCATATGCATGAATTAGACGTGGGCGACAATATGTATTCACCGCAATAACTTAACCAACAAAAAACAATCGTCTTGTAAAAATAGCAGTAGCCACGTAGATCGTAGATGGCACCGACTTAGAATTGAAATGTGGTTTCAATGGTGGAAGTGTTGGCTTACTATTCAAGGTTGAGAAATATTTGGTTATAGCACTCGCTAGAAATTGCATTATGAATGCATGAAAATGTGGCATGGCCAATCAATATATTCCGTTTTGTACGCCACTCCATCAATTAAATATATTGATGGGTGTGAGAAGGTGAGAAGAAGGCGTTTTTAGACAACCGTAAATGCCGACGCCTCTTCTTACTTCTCATAAGACTGGGATACTACTGCAAGATATCATGCACGCATAAAGCACCAAAAATATATTAGAGCTGCCTGTCTGTCTATGTGCCTGTCTGGCGTGTGAACGCAAATCCTTGTAACAAGCTTAATTTCCACACATAATGTCACGCAATTATGCCTTCACCATCGTGTTCAGCACTAAAAAATCTTTAAAATGAGGTCTCATCCGGCAAAAAATGAAAAACAAAATTCCAGAGATTTTTTTTTTTAACGCATAGTTTTTACATAATTTAATTATAAAGATTTTTTCGTATTTTCGACCTTTTGTCACTAAAACAAGGTTTTAGCTTACTAATTAAGGTTTGAGATATGAAAAAGCCCTCTGCAAAAGCAAATTTTACTTAATTTGGGAAACCTTGAGTTTTTTCAATCGGGAATTGAACTAAGAGAACCAATATTTTTTCAAGACACAAGAACGGTAAAAGCTGCGCCAAAATCTCACCTTTTCAACGGTGTTGTCAATTTTACTTTTGCTTTGCCAATTAGGGGAGAAAACTATGTTTTAATGTGGAAAAACATCGTTTTTTCAATGAAATAGAGGGTTTTCTTGAAAACCAACCCTGTTATAACCGATTTTTACGCTTTAGCTTACTAGTTTCACCCCTAAAAACACATGAGATTTACCGTACCAAATGAACTCAAATTTTAGAGTTAAAGTGTAGAACTTGATTATAACAGGGTTGAAGAGATATAAAAGTGTTACCACTCAATTCAGCGTAAAAAAAAAAAAAAAAAAGTAGAAAACGATCCCATACTCGTATTTTCATAGAAGGTCACTTTCCAAGAAAACCCTCAACTTCAGTGAAAAAAACATTGTTTCCTTCCCTAGTTAGCAAAGTAAAAGTGAAATTGACTACACCGTTGAAAAGGTGAAATTTTGGCGGAGTTTTAAAAGTTCTTGTGTTTTGTAAAAATACTGGTTCTCATAGTTAAATACCCGATCGAAAAAACTCAAGGTTTCCCAAATTAGGTAAAATTTGCTTTTCAGCGGGCTTTTTCATATCTCAACCTTAGTTCTTAAAAAATCTCAGGTAACTGCCCGATAGAAAATTTAATGGTCTTGCCATCGGTGTCCTTAGATTTTAATTTACGTAGCAAATTAAGAGAGTAATGATCGTTTTAGTGACAAAAGGTCGCAAAGACGAAAAAAATCTTAAAAATTTAATAACTCGAAAACAAAACAGTTTAAAAAAAGAAAGAACTGAAAGAAGAATTGATTAGAAATGAGCTCTAAGATCGACGCCTGAGTTTTCCCATAATTTTACGTATAACAGAATTAATAATACCTAATGATTAAATTCGCTGATTGTATATAATAGCATGTATATTGTTATTTCCCTATCTTACATCTAGTCTTTCAAGTCTTAGTTGTATTATTTTATTTTTTGGGGTTTTTTAAATCCACTTTGGGGGCTAAACAGTGGTCATCACTGTACCCCTCATTTTTTCCCCCCTCCGAGTTGCCAGTGGAGTCCATGATGGCGCTCCTTTTTAGTTAAGGATGGCAACATGGCTCCCCTCAGAATCGTGCCACCTCCAGTGTCCCTTCAGACGCCTTTTTCAATGCCGCTAATGACCCTTCTGGTTGAGATGCGGCTTGAACCTTAATAATAACAACAAAAAATTAATTATATGTATAACAGAATTTGGAGATATAATAATTTTACGTGAAATAAGGTAATTGAATCGGGAGTCCCATCAGTAGTGGTTGCAATCGTGTTTACGAAATTAATTGGGAAGGATCACCTGTATGTAAACAACAATTATCCACACAACCACGCTCATACCTCAGGTTGGCCACGCGCTGCGCAGTTGATAACATAATATGGTTATATAAATCGAGAGCTTTCCAACGAATAAAACGATACCTGTGCGATGAAAACTGCAGGAGTTACAAGCCCTTAGAAACGCGTTGCTGAGTTGCTGAGGTTGGCGGCAGATGAGAAGCGGTTGGCGGCATTCCACTCCATTTCCAGTCTAGTTTCATGTAGTTTAAATAGTAATTTTAAACTTTAAGGGAATCACATTGTATAATATACAAATCGCAGCACTGATAAACGGATTCCCAAACGGTCTATCAAAAATTGATCAACAGATTCTGGATAGAACACTAAATTTGATATAGGTACCTGCCATAAATAGGATCGACGGGGGTTTTCCCCCTACTGCAGGACCAAGATCGTTTGAGGAAAACAAAAACAATTATGTACATAAAATATTACGCATGAACCCACCCTATCAACATTTGATGTGAAAAAGTCGACGCATGTCTGGTTTTTCCTAATTACAAAGTTGTTTACCCGGGCGACGTCGTTAGTGAAAGCCGATTTCTCGATGGAGCGAATCTAGAGGATTGTGATATAGTCTACAACCATCTCTGGAACTTGCCCGTCAATTTGCGCCACCTGCATGGAAACCAGGTAGTTTCTGAGTTTTGAAGCATACACAAACCAACTTAACATTTTTATTTATAGAGATGTAATAAATAAACTATCGAATAAATAACAAATAAAATGATGTGGCGAGATGGTTTGAATTCTTTTGCCAGCAAAATCGCGATATTAATATTGTGACATAAAGATCAGTAACTAACATGAAGGACAAGAACGAAAGTGACTTTCACTAGCACGTTTGGCAACAAAACATTATTAGCCATTATTGGGATAACCTTTTGTTAAAGCCGACATTATTAGTGCCTCGATGAGTCATCCTTTCGTACACGGCAACATCAATACTAGTTAATTATACGTATATGTAGTTTAATAACCGAGATAAACAGGAGCTGTGACCTTCAGGTGCAGCTTGTTCGGTTGTTCTCTGTATATTTAGCAATACTGCATATTAGACAGGTCAGGCACAACAGAAATAAAATAACAAAAACAAACAATTTCCCAAGTTTTTGCTGCGGAATATTACGTGGAAAAAATGAGAGTTTTCAATAAAGAGAACGATTTGGAGGGGATTTTCGGCAGATTTGGGCAAAATATAGTTTAAGATACTAACTACAGCAATTTTAATAAAAAGTCATTACAATTATTAACTACAACTTCTAGATAGAGCAGCGATAGAGCAGCTGAAATAGAGTAGCAACTTTTTTCCAACTACTAGGTGTAGTTACAGCTACTTCCGACAATTACGTAATTGAGACAAAAGTAGCGCAAACTACAAGGAAGCTGTAACTACAAGGTAGCTGTAACTACAAGGTAGCTGTAACTGCAAGGTAGCTGTAACTACAGCTGTAGCTGTAGTTACGATTACTCAACTACTAACTAGAGAAATTTTGTGGGTGGAGAGGGGTGGGCGGAGGAGGTAAAATGTTTTCCTAGGTGGATTACAAAGGTTCATTATTGAAAATAATAAACCAATGTATATAGTTGGAATTTTTAGTTCGAGAAGTTGGAAATTACCAAATTTTGAGATTCAACCCCTCCCACCCCCACCTCTATTTTTTGCTGGTGCGACGGTCCTTGGGCCTCTAACGGAACGTTTTAGAACATGGTACCTAATTGGTATTCCCAATAGCTGCCCCAAAGTTTTTCCATTTAAAATTTCTAAAACTTGGGTCGACGTGAATGAAGAAAATGTTAGGTCCAATCAGCTGATCAGAGTGGCTCGTTGCTTCAACAGTTTTTGTCCCAAAGAGGCTCCCCGTTTCAAATGTCAGCTGCAACGGTCTCCTACCTTGTAATTGTTATTTCCTCTAACTAGGAAGTTCCACTGCAACTGATAGATTGTAAGTGGAAAACAGTAGAAAACTGCCACACTACTTTCGTAACATATTTTTGTTCAACGACTTCTGTCAGTAAGTTACATGGTCCACGATGTAAAGAGGTCCTTGAAAACTACGTTCACCCAAGAATGTAATAACATCCGTGGATAATCCATTCGAATGCTAAAGTCAAATGAGACTAAAATTGCGAGATATTGGTAAATTGCGATAAGATTATGAAATTGGTTAATAATATCTCTTCTGATTTCAAACCTGAAGAAACATCTATCTACTTCACCCACTCAAATAACTGTATGAGCTTATATAAATTTTAAAAAGCTCCTCCTCAGTTTTCCTCAAGCACCCCCGTTTTACGTTAATCTAATTCCAAGGTGTGAGATTCCCTCAAACGTCGGTTCCGCCTATTTAACCTCATGACTTCCCACATCAGCTTTTCAACGGTTTTCGTCTTGGTGTTGTATCTGTTATCTACGTTGCTAATTCATCGAAACATTTGAAGTAAATGATCAAGAAATAACTTGAACCTTGAAGAGAACAGTCCTTAGATCATGATACAAAAGATAAATTAAACGTATATTAGCGTTCCATTATCCACCTAACTGAAGTGTTCCGTATTGTTTCCCGTAAATCCATATAGGATTACAAATGATGGATGAACAATGAATCATGCCGATTCAAAAAAACACCTACAGCAACTTGAACCTAAAATATAAAGGTATGAGCTGATGATAGAAAGCTAAATGAGCTGAAAACGGAAAAGAAGGTACGTTTTCCACCTGTGATTCAAGTATGTAGTTGGGGCTGATTTCACCCACTAGTTAGTTTTATCACAAGTAGTTTATAATCAAACAAAAAGTCCCTATAAGCCCCGCAAGCAGCAGCGAAATACCTGAGAACTAGAACAGTGATGAATGGAAAGCTCTGAATCCATAAAACAATAATATGATGCTGCCAATTTCCTACTTATCATCTGAGAATTACTGTCTACGCAATCAGTTAAACTCAAAGAAGACAGAACTCTTTTCTTATTCCATGGTTAAACTTACCGTTTTGGCGAAACTTTGTAAAAAATAAAGCTATTGCATTGTTCCAAAATGCTTAAAATCAAAATTTCTTCTTTAAAATCAAAACACCAAGGTATACCTACTCGAAGATCATCTCTCGATGTCTTCCAATATTTTGCTGAACACAAAGCAGTCTCGTCTCAGGTTCACAGACTTCTAAACACCCAGAATTTGGTTTTTCTTGACAGGAACGATGTCTTCTACGTCTGGGTAGTGATAGAATGTTTTTTTTTAACCCACATACTTTTGACTGAGCTTCTTCAGGATGAAACCCATCTACTGGTGTACTTTAATGTTGATTCTACTGGTGTAAAATTTCTCCACTCGTAACCCAGGACGACGATGAACAGTGTATCACGTTCCCATGATGTTCAACTTAACTTAGTATTGTAAATGTAAACAGCAAACTCGCCTAACAAGTGAACGCAAGGGATGAGGCCTGTGAAGTCAATAGGTTGCCCTTCCAACAGGGGCACCAACATTATTATGAAACATGGAATCCATAACTTAACCGTAAGCAGAACCCCAAGTCAATTAAGTTGACTTCCATAAAAATGAGAAAAGTTTGGAAAATCATTACAGATTTTTTGTGTTTGAATTTTCAATCCAATTGGCATCAAATAGCTCTAAAAAAGTTAACGTGAGCCCCACTCTCAACATTGAGTTTTAAAACATTGAAAAAATAGAGATGGCGGCACATGGTGAGCCTCTTTTCAACTTTACCTTACGCTACTCTAGTTCAAATTTGCCCACTCCTACGGTAATGGACTTAATTCGATTTGTTTTTCACGTTCTTGTTGTTTATTGCATGCATAATAATAAGATGCTATAAGGAAGATAGTTTGGTGACTTCAGCCAAATTTCATTTTTATTGTCAGTAGGTTCGCTGCCAAGTTGGACCCTGCCGCGAGTTCAACTACTGCGCATTTTGCCTGATAGGCTAGGGAACAAAGCCGTCGCGACGAGGCGGTTCAAATCGGGATGATGGCCAAAAAGAAACTATTTCTGGTTTATTGGAAAATAGGATTCATTGTTATATTTTCATTAATACGACACTGAAATGTAATTGATGTTGATAACCAACATAGTATAATAGCGCATGGCACGGCACATCAGAAATGTGATGTTACGTAACGTGTTAAGGGTGCAGGAAGTTGGTTGAAGACCTTGATGGCACAATAATATAGATTTCTTCGTTGAGAAGTTACCAATTGTACTCTATCAGACCTTAGGTCTCCACAGCGTCTTGTAGCATAGCTATGAGCAGGGCGAACAAAATTGTCAAGGTTACTTCTCACGTATAGCACCATGACATAATAAACCAATATACTCTCATAACGATCTTTATCTATTGTCATTGCGATAGTTTCATTGAAGTTCTTAATGATGAATTGCTTGATCGAATGTTTATTCTTTGCCGATGCTCTCAAATTGCTAACCCTGGTTAACTCAATCGTGCACAGCCTCTGTTTCCAAAATGCATTGGAAAATCTTCTGAAATGGCGTAGGAGAAACGACATGTTCTTATATAGCGACAGATGCTGTTGCATATCTTTCACAAGAGCAAGGAATCCATATGTTTTCGACTAGTAAAGATGGGCATTCCTGGAGGTGTGTGGACCTGGTACGTGATCTATCGTGATCTATGAACATGGAAATGTCATTTTACACCTCACGTCGAAAGCCAATCGCATCCTGGGTTTCATCCGAGTTACTCCTTACTCCCAAAAGCACGTATGACCATCGAAAAAATACAGTGACATTTCCTTCGAGTGTTTTATTTCAGATTCCAATTGAAAGAAGAATTTCCAGAGGACGACTTTGTCATTCCTCATGCAGCTATCATGAACATATTAAGACTGGAAACCCTTGAAAAAAGAAGAACAGTCTGCGACATGACTTTCCTCCATAAGGTCTTACATGGCGCAGTTGATGCGCCAGAATCGCTTGCCGAACTGGACTTTCGTGCTCTCCCCAGAACGACGCACGCCGCTGATCTGTTTGTCGTGCCGCATTGTGGAACTAATTATGCATTTCACTCCCCTCTTCCAAGAATTATGAGGAGTGTGGATCGTCTCAACATAGACTCTCGGAGATTCTTAAGGAAGTAGGAGATTCAAGTGTTTAATAGATTTAATGATTTTACTGCGACAGTGTCCACTCAACTTGTTAGCGTTCTGGAGTGAAATCTGTTTTACCTAATTTAGCTAAGAGAGTAAACGAAACATTTCTGTTTTTTCTCTTGTATTTATCCGAGTATTGAATTTTCATAGCAATTTATTACTACTCGTATTTAGTATCATATAAACTATATGATATGATTTGTTGTGAGTATAATTTGTGTGATCGGGCTTTGCCCGTTGATTAAATAAATTAATTACCTCAAGCTCCTCAAAAATGGGTCGCAGGACACTCTGCCTCCTACATTGGTAACCACTCGCACAGCAGCTTTTTGCTTGATTAGGGCATCCTCAGTCGATGGAGCGTTTCCCCAAATAATGAGTCCATAACGAATATGTGATTCGAAGTGAGCAGTGTAGACCGTAAGGAATATGGAGACCCCCATAAGGCCCATAAGGTGGTCCGTACTTTAGGGGTAATTCTAGGACTTATTTCTGATCGAAAGATTCTCTAAGAGATTTGTTTTAACCGCTTAGTTTTAGTGTATGTAATTTATTTTCCAAGTATTTTTTGGAGTTTTCGACCTTTTGTCACTAAACCGATCATAACTCCCTTAATTTGCTATGTAAATTCAAATTTGAAGATTCCGTCGGAAAGAGCAATAAATTTTCTATCGGATAGGTGCCTGCCCTGTTTTACGAATTAAGGTTTGATACTTAAGAAAGCCCTCCGAAAAGAAAATCTTACCTAAATTGGGAAATCTCAAGTTTTTTCAATCGGGAATCGAACTATGAGAACCAATATTTTTTCAAGACACATAACGGTAAAAACTGCGCCGGAATTCCACTTTTCAACAGTGTAGTCAATTTTAATTTTTGCTAATTAGGAAAGACAACTATTTTTTAATGTTGAAAAACATTGTTTTTTCACTAAATTCGAGGTTCTTGTTTAAATGACCTTCCATGAAAATGGGAGTTTGGGGTTGGTTTCTACGTATTTTTACGCTAAATCGAATGATAAAACTTGCATATCTCCCTAACCCCGTTATAACCAACTTTTGCACTTCAACTCACAAATTTTAGTTCATTTGGTAAGCTAAAGTTAGAGTAAAACTCAGTTATAACGGGGTTGGGGAGATATGCAACTGTTACCATTCGATTCAGCGTAAAAAAATACGTAGAAAACGACTCCAAACTCGTAATTTCATAGAAGGTAATTTTTCAAGAAAACCCTCGATTTCATTGAACAATCAATGATTTTCAACATTAACACATCTCCCCTAATTAGCAATGTAAAAGTAAAACTGACTACACCGTTGAAAAGGTGACATTTTGGCGCAGTTCTTGCTACATATTCTTGTGTCTTGAAAAAATATTGGTTCTCATGTTCAATTCCCGATTGAAATAACTCGAGGTTTCCCAATTTAGGCAAAATTTGTTCTTCAGAGGGCTTTTTCATGGCTCAAACCTTAATTCTTAAAACAGGTTAAATTAGACAATAGACAATTTAGAGTTCTTTCCAACGGTGTCCTAAAATTTGAATTTACGCAGCAAATTGTTGGCAGCAAACGAGTTAGGATCATTTTAGTGCTTAAAGGTCGAAAATACGAAAAAAGCTTAAAAATTAAATTATGAAAAAACTATGCTTTGAAAAAAAATTTCTGAAATATTGTTTTTCATTTTTTGCCGAATGACACCTCATTTTAAAAAATTGTTAGTGCTGAACACGATGGTGAAGACATACTTGCGAGAATTCAATTCTCGGGTTGGAGCTGATGAACCATGAAGAAGCGTGATTTTTCTTCAGATGTACTTTGACAAAAACTGTGTGTGGAAATTAAGCTTGTTACAAGGATTTGCGTTCACACGACAGGCACATAGAAAGGCAGGCACAAAACGAAAGTTGTTTAGAATTCTTAACGTGATGGAGGCAACACGTTTGCATTTGCATCCCCCGAAAGTGAAAAACCAATGCTTCGGCTACCTGTAGGTAGACTTGGAAGTAATATCTCTATACAACAATCAAGTGTTTTCAAAGATATTTAAACTGTCCAATAAAATGAACGATGCAGAGAACGTCCTAAAATCGGATGAATGATATTTGTACTATACATCTACCTTACAAATAACAATTGTAAATATTACATAATTTTGTTGTTGCTATAATTGACAAAAGTTCGAAAACACCAAAAAAAATCTTGAAAATTAAATTACTCAAAAACTAACCGTTAGAAAAAAAAAACTCTAGGAGGAACTTTCGATCAGAAATAAGCTCTAAAATCGACCCATGAAGTACTGTCCACCTTATGTGGGACACCCTATATCGAACTGGATAGTTTAGCAATGACTGAAATTATGTGGGACGTCAATGTGGAAAGTGTGAAGATAGGAACAGCGTTTTTTTGCTCAATTCAACACACAGCTGGTCCAAAAGTTTCCTTATTGTTTTGACAGAGTTAACTGCGCTGACGAACATTTGTTCTGACGATTCGTCGCGAAAAATGGACAACAGTGATTATCTACGTTGGTGATCTTTTTTTTATAGTTCCTAGTTTCCTGTTTGTGTTTGAGCGAGCACATTTATAGAGAATAATCAATAAATATAAAACTATGAAAACATTATTTTTACATTATTTTACATCATTGTTCCTGATGGATTTTGTCATTCGTTTTAATTTTAAAACCAAACAGTGATTTTCTTGGGGAGTCAATATGGAAGATTTGAAGTGATTTGAAGATGTAACATCCCACTGGTAAATTTCCAAAGTGGCAAAAAATAATAATGCATGAAGTAAACAATTTAACCACACATTCCCGCCATCAATTGACCTTGATGTCGAATATTGTTGTTTGCAAATCGACGTTGCCTTATCTTATTAATACTCCTTCCATAGTAATAGAAAAACCACAATCTGTCAGCTATTGACACATCAAAAGATTTACGTAAGCGAATGGTAAAATTCCAATATCATTAGAGCAATATTATTAAATCTTGATTTAGCAACCTTTTTATATTTGTTCTATTTAGATTGTTTTCCATTATCCCACAGGATACAAACAATGAGTATTTTAGCTAGAGCAAAACGACAACACTGCAGTTTTCCACATCTCTAACAGTAATAAAGTGTTTATTTTATTCGAAAAAAAGAGTCAATAGAAGTACGTAAAAACAAAAAATTCAATAAACAAAAACCGCAAAAAATGGCAAACACTAACCAAAATCCCAAAGTTTTTCATAAAAGAATTTCTATACAGAATAAGGTATTCAGACCATAAATTAGATCACAATCAATTTTGATCACATTTGTTTACAGAATTTTGCATATTTATGTACCTTTAATTTGCAAATTTTTGCAAAACATTATAATTATCCCATTTATGGTCTGAATGTTGACATTTCATGTCTTTGCTATGGCACACAACCAAATTTTCGTTATGTTACGTTACGTTACGTTATGCTCAATGTTCTGATGATTTCCGCTTACAACCGAGTCGTTGCTAGGGAAATGGTACTTCGTCGTTTTTCATCCCACAAAATTCGTTGACCATTCGTTCGAAAGCTCTCGATTTATCCAACCATATTATGTTAACTACTGCGAAGTGCGTGGCCAACAAGCTGAGTTATGAGCATGGTTATATATGAATAATTGTTTACACACAGGTGATCATTCTCAATTATTGATATTGTGAACATGATTGCAACCGCTTGTTAATTTCTGATGATTTCATTGAGCTGGTGTTTCGATGATTTGATTCATAGCAGGTGATCCGAATATTGCGAGAACGGTTTGATTTGTGAAGAGGTGGTTAAATCATTTAATAGGTAATCATTTTAATAGACGAGTCTGCAACTAAAGACATGAAATGTCCCAATGTGTTGCAGACTAGTATGCAAGCGTTACTGATGATTATCGTTTGCTTGCTCTCTTTGGTTTGAAAGTGTTATAAAATAATTTTGAAAACTTTTTAATTGGTCTTAGAATATATATATATATATATATATATATATATATATATATATATATATATATATATATATATATATATAGGTAGATAATATAGATCAGTTCTGACGTAGTGACGGAATGACGAAACAAGAATTTCGGGGTGACGTCCAACGTTTGAACGGAGATTTTACCGTTAATACTCGTAGCTCACTCAGCTGATTGGGGTGGTTCGGCAAGTTGAAATTGCATCCTACTTGGCTCACAGAGGCTCCGCAAATTTCAGCTTCGTTGGATAAATAGCATAGAAATTTGATTTTTTGAATCACGAAATCAGATCACGCTGCTGATTATGTTATCAATGACGATTTTTGCTACCACTTTATTTTGAATGACTAGCTGATCATTTTGCGACCCATCCCGTCAAATTCGGTCCAATCGTTCTCGAGATAAAAGGGCTTTTACGAGGATATACATACATACGTAAACGGACAAAGTAATTTATTTTATTTCTGATTAAAAAAATAAAATAAATAAATAAATACATAAAAAAAGCCCTTAGTAAAAATTTGTTAATCATAGTTTATTCCATTTCTTATACATTACAGGGGGCATGGGAACATCACAGATGCTTCTGATGAAAAGGAGTTTCTCGCTGATCCGGATAAAAGTACCATGAGCCATACCCGTATGTATGTTTGATTCTTTTAAATGAAAACAGGCGAAATCCTAAGAGCATAAACACTAACCATACTGATCCCCCCCCCCCCCCCCCCTGGTCTGGACCCCCTAATGGTTTCCTTTCTATGATTTTCCTAAATTTTGGCAAACAACTAAATCATCGCACTTCTCTCACCAGGGCCAGACCCCCTACCGAGCGAGACGTCACAATTAGTCGAAACTTAAAAAAAATCATAAAAATCAAATCACTTATAGCAAGAAAGTAAGGATTGTCTCAATATTCTCAGAATAAAATCTGCTTTCATTTAAAAATAGTAAACGCAATATTTTCAGACCAATGCGATTATTTAGACAGGGTCAATAATCCCAATTACATTCAATAACAGTCATTCAACACATGTCAATTACATCTCATTTAAACAGAAGATACAAAGGTAAGAAATTAACAGTATAACAGTGGGGATGAAAAAACGAAGAGTTTTCTGAGTTGTGAGGGAGGATGCAAAAAAGTCAAATTTCGGATTTATGGATACAAAAAGGTTATTGCACTGCGGGGGAGTCTGTGAAGGGGTCGACTCTTCAGATAATTTGTAGGGGAAAATGGGACAAAGAATAGCGATGGTGAGCGGGGGGTGAGTGACTTGAAGGTTAAATTATGTAAGTGCTGTGGGCAATTCATGGTATTATTCAAGATTTTATGAAGGAGGATGAGGTCGGCTGATCCTCATTTCGTGGTCTCCAAGCGGCATCTCAGGCTCAGCGATTTGGAATCAATCTCATCATCTATAAGCTCGACTTCGTTGAGATTGGGATGTAGTTGGGGATATGTTCCTGGAAGATGCCCTATGAATTATATCGCAATTAGTTGAGTAATCACTATTACGCATGCGCAAAGATAAATGTTATTGATATACTCAAAAATACGAAGCTAATCAAAAGAACGAAATCTCTATCTATCTATACTATTAATAAGAATGAAACTCCGTTTGTTTGTCTGTCTGTCGTGTCTATGCACGGCCAAACGGCTGAGTGGGGGGAGTGTACGAGTGGGGGATCTTCTTGAGATTTTCCAAAAGTGGGAGCGAGCGAATTTAAAATTGTTTAATCCCACCCGAACCATGGGCCGTAGGGCGGGAGGGGGGTCGAAGTAAGAATTAATGTGCGCTTTTTGGACTTCCCCGCTTCCCCTACCCCTCTAAACGGCCGTTGACAATTCCGGAAAAATACGGGTTTCGTAGGTTTTCCTACGAGGAAGACGACGGCGCGATCGGATCGCGAAAAAAGTATCGGGAAATGCGTAAAAAAAATGCGAGAGTACGGACCCCGTTTTCTCGAAAAGTCCGCCGAAAAACTTGGTTTTTTCCGATTAAAATATACCCCATAAAGGTACGTTTTTCGGAACGGTTTTCGCGGGCGAAATACAGCTTTGATCCCGCCGAATCTGAATCCGAAATCGGATATCGAAAAAAGTGACGGGCAGTAGGTCAAATCACGAGCGGAATTGCGAGGGAACCGTTTAACATCAGAAATTAATTTTGCCGTGTTCGCGAGAAGGCTCTGGGAAGACAGAGGTCTTTGGGGTTCAATAACTCAGGTACAGGTTTCGGTGTTTGGGTGTTGCGAGCAGGTACCTTGCGAGCGAAGCGAGAGCCATTTCAACAGAATAAATTCGGATTTTTTCCTACAAATATACAGCAATACCTTGCGAGCGAAGCGAGCAACATCCCCGAATAAACTTTTCGTGGTTCCACGTAGTTTTATAAGATTTGATTTGTTTGTAAGAATTCCCAACTGAAAAAAACGTCTGCCAAGTTGGGTGGGCAGTATAACTTCCTCAAGGATATACAGGTATACCTTGCGAGCGAAGCGAGCAACATCCCCTAATAAAATTTTCGTGGTTCCACGTAGTTATATAAGATTTATATTGTTTGTAAGAATTTCCAACAGAAAAAAAACGTCTGCCAAGTTGGGTGGGCAGTATAACTTCCTCAAGCGAGCGGAGCGAGCAACATCCCCTACACACGTTAAAACTACCCTTAGCCTTTAACATCAGAAATTAATCGACCACGGGCCGCCGTTACACAACGTTGCTTACCTGAAGGGACCCTCACAGGGGGGTTCCCATTTGCACTTCTACGCAATACCTTGCGAGAGCCATTTCAAATAATAAATACGGACTTTGTCCTACACATATACAGGTATACCTTGCGAGCGAAGCGAGCAACATCCCCGAATAAACTTTTCGTGGTTCCACGTAGTTTCTAAGATTTAATTTGTTTGTAAGAATTCCCAACTGAAAAAAACGTCTGCCAAGTTGGGTGGGCAGTACAACATTCCCTAATAAACTTTTCGTGGTTCCACGTAGTTTTATAAGAATTAATTTGTTTGTAAGAATTTCCAACAGAAAAAAACGTCTGCCAAGTTGGGTGGGCAGTATAACTTCTTCAAGCGAGCGAAGCGAGCAGCATCCCCTACAGAATAAATACGGACTTGCGAGCGAAGCGAGCAACATCCCCTAATAAACTTTTCGTGGTTCCACGTAGTTTTATAAGATTTAATTTGTAAGTAAGAATTCCCCAACAGAAAAAAACGTCTGCCAAGTTGGGTGGGCAGTATAACTTCCTCAAGCGAGCGTAGCGAGCAGCATCCCCTACAGAAGTTAAACCTACCCTTAGGGATCTACCGTTTGCGAGCAAAGCGAGTAAAATTCCCTAAATGCCATACTTTGCGAGCGAAGCGAGCAACATTTTCTACATGCCAGACTTTGCGAGCGAAGCGAGCAACATATCCTACATGCCAGACTTTGCGAGCGAAGCGAGCAATATTCCCTACACGCCACACGTTGCGAGCGAAGCGAGCAACTTAATGGGGGGTCCGGGGGGCTTGCCCCCCGGCTGGACGTGGAGGCGAGCGTAGCGAGCCGGAGCGGCTAGTTATTTATAAGAATGAAACTCCGTCTGTCTGTCTGTCGTGTCTATGCACGGCCAAACGGCTGAGTGGGCCGGATCTACGAGTGGTGGGATCTTCTTGGGATTTTCCGATAGGGTGTATAAGCGAATTTAAAATTTTCTAATCCCACCCGAACCATGGGCCGTAGGGCGGGAGGGGGGTCGAAGTAATAATTAATGTGCGCTTTTTGGACTTCCCCGCTTCCCCTACCCCTCTAAACGGCCGTCGAAAAATTCCGGAAAAATACCGATTTCGTAGGTTTTCGAACGAGAAAGACGACGGCGCGATCGGATCGCGAAAAAAGTATCGAAATGCGTCAAAAAAAATGCGAAAGTACGGACCGTGTTTTCTCGAAAAGTCCGACAAAAACTACGTTTTTTCCGATTAAAATATACCCCATAAAGGTACGTTTTTCGGAACGGTTTTTTGCGGGCGAAATACAGCTTTGGGTCCGCCGAATCTGAATCCGAAATCGGATATCGAAAAAAGTGACGTTAAGTTGGTCAAATCGCGAGCGGAAGCGAGGAGAAGCGTTTAACATCAGAAATTAATTTTGCCGTGTTCGCGAGAAGGCTCTGGGAAGACGTTTGGGGTTCGATGACAATGTGGCGAGCAGGTACACCTAGGTGTCCTACTCATATACAGGTATACCTTGCGAGGGAAGGGACTCGAAGTTCGCTCTTGGCCTCTTGCGAGCTATTCATAACGGTCGCTAATGATGCCCTAACACTCTTTGGGGTTCCAAATCCCAAGCGGTGCAAATTCGTAGGTAGTTTTTAACTATTCACATGTCGGAATATGCAGCACCATTCAATAACATCCCCAAATAAACTTTTTTGTGGTTCCACGTAGTTTTATATGATTTATTTTGTTTGTAAGAATTTCCAACAGAAAAAAACGTCTGCCAAGTTTGGTGGGCAGAATAACTTCCTCGAGCAAGCGAAGCGAGCAGCATCCCCTACAGAAGTTAAACCTACCCTTAGAGATCTACCGTTTGCGAGCGATGCCAGGAACATCCCCTACATGCCATACTTTGCGAGCGAAGCGAGCAACATTTCCCACATGCCACACTTTGCGAGCGAAGCGAGCAACATCCCTAATAAACTTTTCGTGGTTCCACGTAGTTTTATAAGATTTAATTTGTTTGTAAGAATTTCCAACAGAAAAAAACGTCTGCCAAGTTGGGTGGGCAGTATAACTTCCTCAAGCGAGCGGAGCGAGCAACATCTTCTACAGAAGTTAAAACTACCCTTAGAGATCTACCGTTTGCGAGCGAAGCGAGCAACATCCCCTACACGTTTCAATTGTAATACATCGCATGTATACAGCCACACTTTGCGAGCGAAGCGAGCAACATTCCCTACATGCCACACTTTGCGAGCGAAGCGAGCAACATTCCCTACATGCCACACTTTGCGAGCGAAGCGAGCAACATTCCCTACATGCCACACTTTGCGAGCGAAGCGAGCAATTTAACGGGGGGTCCGGGGGGCTTGCCCCCCGGCTGGACGTGGAGGCGAGCGTAGCGAGCCGGAGCGGCTAGTGTTTAAGGATTGTGCTGGTTAACCTATAGACAATATCCTACCGATTCCATAGCCTAATATTTACGTTAAAAGGTAGTAAATCGCTGGATTGATAATACGGTAAGGGCATGCGCAAATATGAAATATAGCCGTATTTCGTACATCAGCAAATCAGCTTCCACACTTATATTACTGTTTTATTTTCCACTCTATCGTTTTGATTCGTACTTTGTTCTTCAACTTATTCTTTACGTCCATATTGTTTTACCTGAGAAAGCTATACTAACCAATCAACTTGGCAGACGTTTATTCTACTAGAAGACAAAAAGATTACAAAAAGTTAACGAACGTTTGAAATTTATGTAATGGTGAATTGAGAGTGGGACATCTTCAGAGGATCACTTCCTTGTACAGTAAGATGGGGCGGGTTTCGGTTGGGGCGGAGTGGGGATTAGATGAGGTGGAGGTGGCTTGAGTGCAGGATATCCGTTGTAAATCTTATGAAGGTTGTGCACGAGCCAGCACAGCCTGTGATAATCCAACTCCAGAACTGGGCCGACGAGTTTTCCGACGCCTCTGAACAAAATGTCTATGTCGCGATCGTCCAGATAGTTCCTAATTCCTCCTCCCAGGGAGGATATCACCTGCCAGAAACTTTCTTTGGGCACTGTTCCACGCTTGGCTTTGTCAAAAGCCTGTAATTGTTTTTTAATGTACGAATAAGTATCCAATATTTTACAATATTTGGTTTGTGTGAGTGAGTGTGTGGGGGGGGGGGCTATTAGTCATTTATTTATTCATATAAACGGCATTTAATCAATATAGGACTAGAAATATAGCAAAATAAAATAAAAAATGTTTACTGTGTTAATGAACAGAGATATCAAATCAAGGATGGGGACGCAAATAGTCTTGGGACACATTAGGGGTTGACGTGGTGAGAAACATAGTTTTCCCCTAGCTCATGACCAGGGCTTCCCAAACATTCTAGCTAGCGCCGATGGGGGTAGGCCTTGTGCGCCTGAACTTTTAATCCAACCCTTCGGCGCATCTGACACTGTACACAAATTTAAAAACTGTAAAACTCAGCTCGAAGCCAATGGTGATTATAAGAACTTCCTAATTCAAGTGTAAGTTTTCCACAAACCCCACTACAGATCGAGGGTCTTTGGTTCGATTTGTTTGCATTCACACTATGTTTCGATAACACCCTCCAACAAGACGCTTCGCTTACAAAAGATGCCAAACCACTCGTGATGTCATTCAATTTGGGCCAAGCCAATACTCGGATCGCTGTCTCCTTGTACAGTGCACTCACACGAGAAGACAGAAGATCTTACTTTTGGCTTGCCCCAAATGGGATGATATCATGCATTTTGTGGCTTTTGAGTTTTTTCCAGGAGGGGGGGGGGGGGCAGAATTTAGCTCAAATAGCTGATCAGGATTGAAATTGTCATTTTGGTCATTTCTTAATGTTCTAGAGAGGCTCCCAAACAAATTTCACATTGTTGGGGTGAATAGGAGAGAATTTAGCTCACTCAGCTGATCAGAAAAGAGCCCCGGAGTTTATTAATTTGATGTCCCAGAGAGCTGTGCTATCTAATTTAAATTTCTTAGGATGAACGAGAGGGAATTTCATATTTACGACCTCCCTCCACCCACTTGGTCGTACTGGCCAAAACCCTCAAAAGGCATTTCGTCAGGTCAAATATAGCCTGCATTTCAAATTGTACCAAAATTGGCTGAGGAAAACTGGTTTTTAAACCAGTATCTTTCCTTTCCAGTAGTATACTTTTTGGGAAAGAATAAGGTGAGACGGGGAAAGAAAAATTTTAGGAAAGTTGAAAAACATGCATTTTGACGCCTCGTTTTACCCTAGGAGAATCGATCTATCGTTACATATTTAGCATCAGGAGACTCAGGGAACATGTCCCTCCCAAGATATGCGCAGAAACTATGCACAGAAAATCAAGTTTGAGCCAATGAGGTGAGGTCGGGAGGGGGTCAATATTGGGCAGTGGCGGCTAGTCGCTGGATCTGATTATTGGGATTTACTCCATGTTTGACTTCGTGAAACAAATAGTTTTCAAGCTCCAATGTCTTGCCTCTCAAAAAATCTTTGAGGAGAGGGAAAAATTGACTTCTCTCTCCTTGATACTGTCACCCAAAAAATTGATTTTTCTCATGAAAGCTCGACCTTTGTGATGGGAATGACTGTGATTATACTCTTTCTCTGCAGTTAAATACTCATTTCGTTCATTTTAGAGAAAACATCTACCAAATAACAAGAACAATTACTAATTTTCATCTTCAATAATGTCTGCTAATTTGATATTATGGTCCAAATGTTGAACTACAATTTCTAAACGTAACTTTTATGATCGAGAAGATGTATTCGCACGCGAGAATATGGAGAAGCAGGAAATAATGAAGGCTTCCCATATCTTCACAAAGTTTTGTACAAAATCGTTTTCAAAAATTTGAAGAAAAAAACACATCATCTACTTTTGCTTTTGCTTCCTCATACCGAAGGTAGGGAAGATTTGTCTTCGTATACAAGGAGTAAAAATAAAAAAGAAGTTTACCCTCTTAAATCGAAATTTCCACTTTGTTTTTTTTTTTTTTTTTTTTTTTTTTTTTTTCGTTTCAGATCTTGCTTATTTATTTCGTTTTGTTATCTGTTTTTCAACTGATGATGGTACTCATTATTTTTCCATTTGGGCGCAAATGTGGTCACGGACCCCCTAGAAACTGCTGGCGGATTCGGCCCGCAGACCGCACTTTGTTTAATGTGTTACCTCACGAAATTGCAATTTATCGTAAAAATAGAAAAACAATGGCAACTGTCGCATAGCTTTGCAATATGAGCCGTTCAGTACCTACCATATTAATATGCATACTTGAAGCATCTTTAGTGTTTCTAAAACAGAACGGAGAAGTTGAAGCACACGAAACGAACTTTGAAACTGTCGATTTCAAAGAAGTCGGCCTTTTCCGACAAGGAGTACAGAATCCTGCGGAGCTCCTGCCTCTCCTCCAGCTGTAGGAAGTTGTGACGACCGTCTTCTATTGGGATGCTTTTGATAGGAACGACAAGCGGGTCCAGCTCAAGTTGCTTCCTATAGTTGCTCATTTCAAGAGCATCGACGAATCGTGTGTACTCAAAACAGTCTGTGGCGAAAGGTCTGGAGAATCTGAAAAAATCAAACAGTAAGTTGTTCCTACTTACCTATATTCATGTATTTGGTACCGCCGATGCTGAGGTGAAAAAGTAGAACTGGGAAAAGTACCTAGTCGTTTTTTGCATGAAATAAGCTTTTATTTATTATTTAAAATGAATTTTTTTTTTCTCGTTCATTTTGCACGAAAAATTGACGAAGTTTTGCTCGTATGAAAAATTTCCGTTTCCCGTATCCCATCCTGTAATAATACCACGACGCGTCGACGCGAGTTTGCAGTAGGTACCTAGTCAATTCATTAGGCAAACCACCTGCAAAACTCAGAAAATTAACCATAACGCAAGAAGGTTCTACCAAAATCAATTTCGTATAGTGATCGAAAATCTTACAAACAAAACAGTTACCTACCTATTAACCAAAAAAACATAGTGTCTTTAGGTACACTACAATCGCTCCGTTGATAGGGATGTGTTGTAACTCTGTTAGTTTTCATCCCACAAAAATCGTTCACCAATCAATGGAGAGTTTACCTGAAAACATCACACTGCCCTATTCTCCCTCCTCTAACTCAACATTCCATAGAACTCGTAATCAATTTGGCATGCAAACAACAATCATACCTGTTCCGATGTTTTAAATTATGACAAGAAGACATCTCAACAGGAATGAAATGCGTATTTATCTTTTCTAGGACTTTGATTTATTTTACTAGGCATTCGACAGCAAAATAAAGCAGTTTCCTACTAATTAAGTTGTATTAGACATGACTACCGCGATGTAAACAAAAAGACACAATCATGATATTTTATTTCTCTCAATGGGAAAAATTTAGTTTTTTATATATTTTTTTAATGCGGAAAAGTAGTTTTTATTCTTGCCTATTTAACTTCATTCAAGTGTTGTGGTATACAAAAAGTGAAATTATCCAAAATAATTTGTCATTTTTCGCGATTTTTTTAAAGCAGAGTTTTTGAAATCTGAGATTTTCTTGTGCTGGGCCTCGAAATCATTTTCTCTTTGGGGGTAGCTACATTTTTTTGGTGAAAGAGCGAATCTCATAGCTTCATTCTAAGGAAGAGATATGGATACCTCAAATGACTGTACAAACCATACATTTTCTTGAATAATTTCAGAACTCTCCAAAAACGGACATTAAAGATGAATATATATATATATTTTTTCCAACGAGACGTAGAAGCCATTGTTAATAGCTTTGCATGTGGATTACAAAAAAAATTCGCTAGTTTTCAAAGAGCACTGTTTATCATTATGGACGACAGAAATCACAAAATTGCGCAGCGCGCAATTGCGCAACCATGCGCAACCAACATCAACTTTGTTTTTTCAAATCGGAACCCCCTTTTTATCTTCCATATTCGGATTCTACACACAATTTCATGAAGATTTGACCCCTCATTCGATTTTTAAGGCCACGCGCAACCCATTCAGCGAGCGCTCAAAGTTGCGCAAACCTATGGTTGCGCCGAAATTCGGATACACGAAGTACCCAAGTGTGACAAATGAAATTTCATTATTTTTCGACGCTGAGTCACGTGTTGCTATCCGTTTTTTAATTTGACTGAATGTTAACGCTTCAGTAATTAAATTTAGTTCTTCTGGTGGTATGTCCCTTAAGCCAGCTGATGACAACGCCTCCTTCGAAACTGCTCATGAGTGATGTACAGGGTGTGAATAGGATCGAATTGCTCGAAAAATTGTTGGAGCTCTATTCTTTCAGACTTCGTGTACCTGAGGAATGAAATGACGCGTGCTTTAAAAATATGCAACAGAAGGCAAAATATAGAAAAAACAATGTAGATTTGCGCAGGACTAAAATGTCGACAAATACCTACCAAACTGAGATATGGTAGTACATCACATACAGTAAGTATTTAAAGACCTACCTCATGAACTGTGAATAGGATCAGCCTTAAATTATAAATGGACAATATGCAACAGAAGGCAAAATATAGAAAGTAGATTGAGGACTAAAATGTCGGAGATATGGTGTACATCAACATTTAAATTATAAAGGGTGTCAACATTTTTATATAAAAACCTTCTAGGGATCGATTCTACAACTAATTTCCAACAAACGGTAAGGAAGTCCGACTATATTATATTATTATGGTATGTTCCGTCATTGTTACTGATGATAACTTGACCGTTGGAATCGATTTAATATTGTAAATTTTTGTTGTTGTTGAAATAGACTAGGTGTTCCGTTTTCTTCGTTTGTGTGTTATTATAAAGGTTCTTTGCACTATAAAGTCACTCCACTGTCTTTCACGAAGTGTATAACGCGATAGGTAAACGGATCGATCTGCTGAGATTAGGGCCTGAATAAGATTATATGGTCGAGTTAACATTTGCTGAAGAAGTAATAAACCTTAATTGTAAAAAACACAGAAATCCAAGGTCTATTTCGAATCGCAGAATATCATATAGAATGCCTTTTTTTCTCCATAAAGTGGGTATTAAAGAATTTTTTTGCACTCAAGTGCTCAAATTTCAAAACAAGGTACCTCTCATAATATAATACAATTTTTTTCGAAAATTCGCTCATACAATCGTGCTGCATGACTTTCATGTATTGAATATTCATGTGTTGAAGTGAAAAAATATTGAATTTGAATTCATTTTGCCGCTTTAAGAGTTGTCCCCCGGTGGTTCTGCCTCAAACTAAGTACCTACTCTTGGTTTGCTTACAACAGCTTTTTGCCTGCGTTTGGCCTGTTTATCCAGTGAGTAGTTAATCCGCTGTTGGTTATATCTCGAAAAGTTACAACGTCCCCATGTTCCACAAATGGTTTATTCACCAGCTGAAAAACTTCTCGATTAAAGGTTGGGGAAAAATGAGACGTGAGACACCAAACGTTTAGGCCAGAGCCACGACAAAGTTCTTTTATCCTCACATGATTATTCAACGGCCAATTTGCGAGCAAAAAAGTAGAAATAAGACAATAGTCGCTTATTTAAATAAGTACCTACCTACGTTAGCGGCTAAGCGGTCATTGGTGGTTATACCCCATTGTATAGGAATGTGTGAACGAAGGACTGCATTGCTAAGAGAGAAGTAACGATCTATTTTGGAAAACGGGTAGTAACGATGGAACAATGAACCATCAGAGCGTTATTTCCTTGCATGATTTTTTGGCTGGGAATACTTCTAAAAATAGGCACATAGCAAAAGTCACGAAGTTTACCGTAGTTTTCAATTAGGTAACCAATTCATTGAAAAAATAAACCTACGTTACTTCAAATATTCGTTAACCTCTGGTTGGAAGCTCTCAGTACTGTAATTTTATAATAGTCATATATTTATAGGAAGTCGCTAAAAACTGCAAAAATTTTTCAACAATTTAAAGTTTGTACATATAACCGACTAATATTTAGACACCGTTTTTTCCCCATTATTTAATTGTTTTAACGATTTTCAAGCTCACAAAGTACCAAAATTTCAAAACAATTTGACAAATATGAGGAGAAAAACTAAAACAATTCGCTCTTATGGCCACGCTGCATAACTGAAACTTTTTTTTTTTTTACTTACTCATTACCAAGTTCCTACGAGAAGTCCAAAAATTTATGTCTTCCAAAATAAAAATTTCCACTTGCTTTTTGCTCTCTCTCTCTCTCTCTCTCTCTCTCTCTCTCTCTCTCTCTCTCTCTCTCTCTCTCTCTCTCTCTCTTTCTCTCTGGTGTGTGTCTTTGGTAAATCCTTGTCATGCCCAAGACTGCACCAAGTTTTAGTTCGATTTTGATGACAGTTTCAGGGGTTAGCACTTAGACAATCCCCTATAACTGTCATTGCCTTTAGATCAATAGTAGCCTAGGCGCACGCGCAAACGTGAATTTCTTATGACGTCGATTTTCCATAATCTATTGGACCCATTTCTTACTAAATCGGGGGGGATAGTTTGGTATAAGTTACACGAAGATGTCGTATGAATTATATCGCGATTGACTGAATAATCATTATCGGTTATGCACAAAATTTAAATTAATTGACACATCCAAAACTCCAACACTAATGGACCGATTGTTATGAAAGTTGCAGGGAATATGCGGGTTAGCTCCTGTATAATGTCCTATGAATTCATTGCTGTTGTATTAATGGTAGTCCGTGCGCATGCGCAAACGTGAATTTCTTATAACGTCGATATCTATCAGTCAATCAGTCAGATTTCGTTTAAAATCGTGGGGTTATTGGGTTTATGTCCAGGATGATACCCTTTGTATTTCATCACGTTCGATTGAGTATCAACTATTGCGCTTGCGCAAAACTAATGTTGGTTGACTTTCCGAGACTGATGGAGCGGTTTCGATGAAGTTTTCAAAGATTGTGAGGTTAACTTTACTTAACTTCCAGACCATCTCCTAGCGATTCCAGAGCCTTATATATTATATTCTTTAGATGGCGAATGCCGTTGGATTGATGTCGCGGCATGCGCATACATGAGTTATAGCTCTATTGGTATACCTATAATATAGTATACAGCATATAGGTATACCTAGGTATATTTCTACAAGTACTTTGTTTTTCAACTAATTATATACGTCCATGTTACAGTAAGTGAGGAAGCTATACTGCCCACCCAAATTGGCAGACATTTTTTTTACCTAATTTTAGTTTATTGAGGAGTCTAGACGGGCCCTCCCAGAATCCAACCCGCTTGGTGAAAAACTCCTCTCACACGAAATGAACCTACGCAGTTATGAACGTCACGTTTTCAGGCTCCTTGCGAGAACGTGAACCGAACCCAAAGGTCGAAATTGTTTGTGATTAGCTCGCGTCGCGTGATTATCCACTTACCTTGAGTCTTATCTTTTGGAACACTTCCCCCAAAGTGACTGGGTCAGATGGGACGTCCACCTTCTTGGTGATGGACGACAGGTGGGCCGGTGCCTCGGGGATGTCCCACTGAAAACAAATACAAATTCGAAGTGAGCCGGAAACGTGAATAGATATCACTTTTTACAAACCATTGACGGTCAATAAACATAATGTTATCAAACATGTGTACAGGAAATCTATCACGAGCGTTGGGTATTGAACGAGAGGTTATCATAGGTTCAAAACCCGTTTGAACACACTGCCTGGATTATTACCAACCTACCAAATCAACGTTACTCATTGGAAGTAACAATCGTTCCTTATATTATCAACGACCATAGTATTGTAATTAAAGCATATTGGTAAGATGCCTGCGAACCCCTTCAGTCCAGAATTATTTGTACCGAACAGAAAAATCTCAAATTTTTGTACACGTTACACTATTGACTTAAATGGGTTCTGAGCAAAATTTCATCAAATTAGTACCATTAGTTCTGGAGTTATGAAATGTACAATATACTGCACAATCAGATTCAAGCGGTGTCCTTCGAAAATTTGGAATGTACAAAGTCAAGTCAGTTGTGTGCAAGTTGGGGTTTGTTGTGTGTTTCGTATGTGTTTGGTATGTTTTGGATGTACTTTTGTTGTCAAAAGTTGGTCAATCATAGGAATTTTTCACCTAAAAATCGATTTTTCTAACTTATTATGGATCTTAGACCACTCCCAGATCTTTAGGATTCATAATAAGTTAGAAAAATCGGAGTGGCCGCGAAAGTAGAAATATCGACTCAGCGCGGAAAAATAGTTCGGCTGTGGCACCCCACATGCCTTATTGTCAAAAAACCAATTTTTTAGCATTTTTTAAAGGGAATTCCCGTCTGGAAATACACCCTATAAACATAACCCTATAAAACATACGGCGTTCAAATCAAGGATTATGTTCTTTGATGTATGGAACGTGTTTGTTGGGGTCCCCGACACTTTCTACCCAAATTTTTAATTTTGAAGCCATCTAAAAAGCTCATTTTTTCTTTGAAAATTCGCTAAATGAATTACGAAAACTGTTCGAGAATTGTAGTTTGGGCCGCGCTTGAATGAATCGGTAACTATCCCCTCGACCCCCATCTCTACCAAAAATTTGGAATTCGCAAGGTATTTTGCACAACTAGACTAAAATTAAGATTGACCAAAATAAGAATCACGAAAATTTGTTGAGAATCTCGAATTCGCAAGGTATTTTGCACAACTAGACTAAAATTAAGATCGACCAAAATAAGAATCACGAAAATGGGTTGAGAATCTGGAATTCGCAAGGTATTTTGCACAACTAGACTAAAATTAAGATCGAAAAAAATAAGAATCACGAAAATGGGTTGAGAATAGTAACCTGGGCAGCGTCGACAAAATTTAAAAAAACATGTATTCTTCATTTTCTCCTTTTCATCAGGAATTCAAAATTTCCAAGGTTTCTTGCACATCTAGACTAAAATAGGAATCAAACAAAGAAAGAATCTCGAAATTCGGTTGATAATAAATTGTGGCCTTGGCAGCGTTGACAAGATTTGTCACACACACGCGCGAACGCGGAGACATACACCTATAATATAGGTAGGTATGGTTTTTTTTTACGGATTCAGTCTTAGAATGGTTTGAAACGGATTTGTATTCAGTTATTTTAGTATTTATTTATTTTTTTCTTTCTCATGCTTGGGCTGTCATACACCTTCTGGATCAATTCCAATAAGGCTTGCCTTATATGACCTAGCTTCAGAGAGCCGTCCTAAAAAGAAAAAGTCTCTTTTGGGAGTAATTTGCAGGTACATGAGCTACTTCACAACTTAGCATCTGCGTTGTCAATTTAATTTATAAAATTACGGTAAATTCATTTCATTTTCCTTAGATGTTTGTTGCAATAAGGTCGTATAATATACGTACATATACCATTACAGTTTAGTGTTTACCTTGGCTCACTTAGGGTTTGTTGAACAATGTAAACTGCAGTTAAACTTATTGGGGGAATATACCTTTTGGGGGAAGAATTCGATGTCTTCTTGCATATCGAAAAGCATCTGTCTGTAGTTGAACCCTCTGTTATCGCTGTAGCGGACGATTACAGCTTTGATTTCTTCAGGGGTTAGATGAGGAATTATTTTTGAAAATACTTTGTAGAACGACAATATCTCCGTGTAGCCATCGTTTAGTATCCTGTTATGTCACTTGTTATGGATTAATCGGTACATTTATGAGAACCTGAGATGAACATTATAAATACAAACAGATTTTACCAGATTCAAGCACAGTTCTTCTTAAGCTAACAGAAAGTCAAAACGCTAAAAAAAAAGAAAAAAAATCATTATAATAAAATAAATAAATCCTAACCACAAATTACTGCTGCTTCAAAAATTCTTCTCTTATTTTTTATTGGTTTTTAATATAATGTTTATAGGAGAAAAATGGTAAAACTAGTTTGTATAAGATTAATTTTGGTTCATCTTACAGTACATTGTTTTCAGGTATCGCTCGACTTATTGCCCTGATATATATATTCGTTTTGCTCTTCATATCGTCTACTTTCATTTCGTCTAGGGGTTTAGGAGAATGCAATCTCAATTCTGTTGAATTCGCAAATTTCTGAAGTCATGATTTTTATTGGTTCTTATCTCGGATTCTGAACTATCCAAACACTTTCTTCATTAATTGGCTGAACGAAATTGTTTGTCAAGAAATCTTCTATCAGACTTAAGAAACCAGATTGCCATATCTTTAGTATTCCGAGAAAAATGTAGATAAATACAAAAAAATTACATGCAAAACAGGATTTTTTTTTTTTTTTGGGTCCCCTTAACCAAATTTATTGAAAAAATCACAAGTTGAAATCAACTGAAAATAGAAAATTACTAATTTTTATTGATCGGTTAAATAATAAAATCGTTTTTGAGCACAGTTCATTTTTTCAAACCGATCTGACATCTCTAAAATCAATTGAAGTGAATTAAGTGATTTTTTCAATGTTTCCCTAATATTGGACTAATTTTTGCAAGAATAAATTGTGATACCTAACCTGGTAAATATTGATAATAATGCATGAGTACCTTCATCCTAGAGGTAAGACCAGTACGTGTACCAAATTTCGGTTTCGAGCTCAATAACTCCTAAAGATATCGAGTTTTAAGCAAATTTTGGCGATTTCGGACCACTGTGCTGCGTGGATCCACATCGCACAATACAATATATGGAAACGATACTAAAAATTATAATTAATTATATTATATAATAATTAATCAATCATAGTTAACTGGTCTTATATTCATTACCCAGTTGAGCGGTTGAATTCTGTCGCAAAATGGATTTTGTAAGCCTCCTTATAAAAACGAATCTTTTGAAGTGCGTCTTCAAAAACTTTCCTGGTCCGCGCTGTTGTCGTCTCCCACTCGTTTCCAGCTTTCCGTACGGTTCTTGCTATCGCTCCCCAGCTGTTCTCATCCAGAGTCCCGAAACTTTCAATTCCACGTTTTTCAGAATTCGGTGGCAGTAAGTAGACTGATTGAGCCCGAAGAAATCAAAATAAATTCCAAAAACACAACAGGACAGCAAAATAAATTTCATATTATTTATCTCGATACATTATTATTCAAGCATTTCAAAATGAGCTCACCTTTGTTTATCTTTATCTTTGTTTTTGTTGTGACAAACACACACACACACACACACACCTATGGGTTTTCTCGGATTCGGTCTTCGAATGGTCTGAAATGGATTTGTATGCAGCTATTTTGTTTCTTATACTAACCCCCCCCCCCCCACTCATCGGATCAATTCCTATAGGTCATCCCTCTACTGACCGAGCCTAGCTTCAGAGGGACGTCCTATAAAAGTGTAATTATGCGTTCGATTTGATTTTTAATTAGGTATGTCCAGTGGTTGGATGGGTTTCTATCTTCAAACTCACCTCCTTCTATGTCTTTGGCAAACTCCTTCCACATTACCATATTCGGATTGCTGGGGTCCCTGTAGATGTCGATAATGGTGTCCATCTCGTTGGGCTGAAGGGTAACGCGGTTCGGGCCGTTCGTCCCAACAGACACGAAAGTCAAAACTCTCATGAAATCGTCAGGAGTCACCTTGCCGGTTAATTTGGGGTCGAACGTCTGACGAAAGAAGCAAAGGTCAAGGATCATCCAAAATCATGCGGTGTAAAGGAAATGAAATCATGAGGTTGGTACGGAACAAGTTTCAGCAGACGATTTTTGCCACATGCGAAATTCAAATCAATCATTAGGTACGAGCTTAATAGGTAGAGATTTGAAGATCATTCGAATATGATTTCGATCGGGCCTTTATGGGAAAGTAACCTTACGGAACGCGTTACAAAAAAAAGTTCTAGTCCTGCAGCTTGATTGTATGAGCGAATTTTGTAAATCATCCGATTATATTTATTTAGGTACGTTAAATTGTTTTAAAATTCGAGCACTTAGAGTACTATGCAATATATTCATATTAATTTCATAACAAAATATTTCTTCACCAAAAATGGCTAAAAACTGCGAAAAACTGTTAAATTTATAATTTCTAGCAGAAGTTCAGTACAAAACAAAATTATCAACGATTAAAGAGAAGATTAAAAAAAAAAAAAAAAAAAAAATCACAAAGGTATGCCGAAAAACATATTTAAATTTCATTATTCTTTGCTGAAAAATCTATAAAAACTCAAAAAAAATTTAAAAATCCAAAATCTTTTTTGAATCGCTAAATTCATTTATTTTATTAGTTTTTGGACATGAAATTGGTTTTCAATAATGTCTTTGTACTCGAATTGCTTAAATTTTAATACAATTTAACATATTATAATACAATATAAGTATTAATTTTAAAAAATTCGATCATACGATCATGCTGCATGGCTGGAACTTTTCCTACGTTCTCTCATTTCTGGTACAATTTTCTCAAAAATTACTTGACCGATTTTGATGATTCTTTTTACCGAATTTTCGTAGAAAAGGAAGCTATTGCAATGGATCTAAAAATTTTAAAGTCAAAATGTTTGGAAAATTTCTTCATTGAAATCGGTTTTGAGGCATTCTGAAACGAATCCTAGAGTTAAACACTTTTCCTTATATATATATATATATATATATATAATATATATATATTATATTATATATATATATATATATATGTGTGTGTGTGTGTGTGCATTTATTTATTTATATATTTGTGTCATTCCAGACGATGACTATCTTAGGATAGAGAGAAAAATACGTTCTTGCGCCAAAAAATCAAGCTTTCCAAACGAAAGGATGAGTTCGTTGGCCGGCACTTTATGAACACATTCAATTAGTCAAATATTTAAAAAAGTGCTCAAAAATCATTAAAAATCTCTAGAAATGGCAAAAAACGGCCAAAAATCGTTAAATTTATATTTTTTTAGTAGAATATTGCTCATATAAAGTTTACTAAACATAGAATAGACCATTCAATCATTTGTGCACAATATCATACTTAAAAATGTGCTTTAATTTCATTAAAATTTTCTAAAAATGCGATAAAACTGCAAAAAAAAAAAACTAAAAATACAAAACACTTTTTTAATCGCAAATTATTATTTAGAATAGGTTTTCTGTCATAAAATTAATAGTTAACAATTTCCTGGCACTCAAAAAGCTCAAATTTCAAAACAATTTAACTTGATAAAATACGATAATTTACGAATATTCGCTCATACGATAAAGCTGCACGACTGGAACTTTTTTTAAATCTGTTCGACAGGCTTGGAAGAAAATTTCTGCTGAATTAGTTTTTCCAATGTCGAATAGATATTTTCTGCTACGAAATTTTAAAGAAGTGGGAACTTTTGAATACGTTTAAGAATTTCTGACTGAGAAAATGCGAAATCTAGTTCAGCGGGTTTTTAGTGCCTGGCGAGATGTAATGAACAAAAAAAGATGAGTTGAGTAGAATCCGAGAAATCTGTACCTAAATAAAATTACTAGGGTAAATGATAGGGTGACACTCACTTTGATTGAACCAGACATAACATCAGCCTACTCATTGCCTAACTACTGATCACCACCGTTTGCTGTCAGCAAATAACTTTGTGACTGGTGAATAAAATATTCAAGTTAATGTGTAGGTACCTATTGTGAAATTGTGATAGCGATATATCAACATTTTTTATTTATTTAAAAGTCGGTAGTATGAAAGAAAACTTAAATATCAAACCTGGAACCACTCCTTGAACCTAATGCCCATGTTCATGCAACTCTGCTGTATGTGCCGAATGGTGTTGACGATGTCGAAGCTCCTCTTGGCGGTTCTCATAACGTTGTGCCAAGGAACCTGATCATCAAACTCCGCCTGCTGGGGCGGTAGATATCCCACTTTACTCGTGTCGTAATCCGATATTTTTCTGTTGTTAGAGTCATCCAAAAACTGAAAGAAGAAATTAATTAAGGGCTCAGGTAGTCTGTCGAACTTTGGACTGATGAGAAATAACATATTGAGTCTGTCGACTACAAAAAAAAAAAAAAAAAAAAAAAGTATTCAATGATTGATAATTTATTTTTAAAATTTCTTAGCTTATTCAGTTTCCGTCTGGTTTTCGTCATTGTTTTTTCTCCCAGTGTTCAAATTATGTTACAATTTAGCTGAAAAGGATACACTTTTCATCCTTAGAAGTCCGCTGATTGACGATATAAGTGAGTCTCTACTTTGACACGACTGGCATTTATCAATGTACATGTGCGTTTTTGAGGTTGTGTGGGGGGGGGGGGGGGGGGGGGAAAAATCGAGTTCGGTATCGTTTTCAAGTTTTCGTCACACAATCATGAACGAGAAGCGATGTCGAGTGCACTATGCTTCGTGAGAACCTTGTCAGCGGACCAGCTAATTGTAGATTTCATTGTAACTACATTCACTCCAAGATTATTTTGCCTTCAGGTCAAGGCTAACTTCATTTTTTTTGCCATTAACCCTTTCACTGCTACACCCAGCTGAGCCGGCTGAAGTGGAATATTTGCAAGCTTCTACGCTTATTCAGTTTAATTTGGGTTCGAAACTAAAGTTCTCATCAGGTAATATCGGAGTAACAAAACCATATTTCAGAGCAGCTAAGCCAAAATATGCAGTTGTTTAACATATTTTAATTAAATTTGAGGAAGGATTTTTTTTTTTAAATCAAAATTGTGGAAACAAATTTCTAACCATTCTGGAGCTGTGGTTTCCAACTCAACTTCCACCGGGACCAAATAATTGACATTTTCGAGGTTCGCGACCAACGGAGTTTTACTATATACCTTGCAGAGTTGGGCAAAATGTAGTTACAGCTACTAACTACAGCTACTTTCATAAAAAAAGTAATTGCAACTATTAACTACAGCTTGTAGTCAGTAGCTGAAATAAAGCAGCTACTTTTTGCGTGCGTGTTGTTGCCTAAAGTAGTTGCAGCGATTTGTAGTTACAGCTACAAGTAGTTACAGCTGCAAATAGTTAAAGTTACTCACTAATAGCTGTAGCTGCATCCAGTGCTGACTAAATACAAGCTGTGGAAAAGTAGCTGCCCACGAGAAACTATCAACTACTACTAGCTGTAGTTGCCAGAATCAGCTACTCAACAATGTAGTTAGTTAGTTTGTAGTTACTTACAAAATGTAGTCATTACTACCCAATACTGAAATACTGTTGGGTGTTTTACTAACCAAAATAAATAAATAACAACATGAATGAATAGCATAAAAAATGTCTTGCATGTTAGGAACAACAACGCCTACTCACTATATATATATGCTAAAATCTAGCAATCTTATCAGAATCTCCCAAAACCGATTTCCATCAAAACATTTCAAAATTTTGGAACCATTGCAGTTTGCAGGTTTGCGAAATTTGCTAAAAAGAAGCTTCTTGATCAATCAGCCAGGCCAAGCCGAAAATAAAGCTCACACTTGCATAGATACAATTAGAGTTGTTGGATTTGTTGAGTCGATATCAGAAGTCAAACCATATTATTGAGTTGGGAAAAGAGCTCTTAGTCGAGGCTGAGTCGAAAATGTCCTCGTAAAGGAGCTTCTAGTTCAGCCAAATCTAAGCTCATTGTTCAGCTGAAATTACCCGAGTCTAGAGTGGAACCTGCAGATATCTGGGTCAAAAGCTTTAGCTACATCTCAAGTAAGCTTTGGTAGCAGCTTAATAAAGCTTAAGCACAGTGTAATCTTAATTACAACTCTGTAAACAGCGGGAATTTAATCTATAAGTTAGTATACCAAATTTTCTGTTTATAATAAAATTTTATGGGAGCATGCTTCATTGTTATTGTCAATCAAGTATTACCTGAGTCAAGCTAAGTTCTCCGTCAAGCATTTTGCAGACCCTCTCTTCAACGTCCTTGTAGAATGCAATGTAGTTGATTGAATAGTGATGTCTTGCCAACCGTTTCACAATGATTCCGAAATCGTTTTCGTCCATGAAAATGTTGAGTGCGTGAAGCAATCTGGCAAAGTGCGAAATCGTGATGTGGCCAGTATTTTTCGAAATCTAGAAGAATAATTATGTTTTCCATGTTTGATTTTACCTTTCCTATGTTAAATGATCCCTATACAAACTTACTTTATCTTCACAATGTCAAAAAAAAAGTTCCAGTCATGCAGCTTGATTGTATGAGCGAATGTTCGTAAATTACCGTATTATTGTATAAGTACTGTTAAATTGTTTTGAAATTTGAGCTTTTTGCGTGCAAGGAAATCGTTTACTATTAATTTTTTGGCAAAAAAGTCTTCAAAATAATAATCTCCTGTTCAAATAGTAATAAATAGTGATAGTAATAACTGTCAATCCTTCCGACTGTGAAATATCATTCTACATGTCCAAATTATCTTTCGACGTCACTCTAAGAGTTGAAGATACATCTACTGAGATGGGTGATGCACATGATGCCCCTCTTGTCGACATTATAGCTTTCATCAAAAGAGAATTGAAGGCCACTAATAAGGAAGAGGAACAGATAAAAATTAAGAAGCATAGCTTACTTTTTGAATTGAAGCATTACGAATCAAAATTATAATCCCCTGTTTGTTTGCCCCTATTATAATTACCATCCTTCACACCCCGCACCTTAAGTATAACCTTTTTTAATTTTCACTAGCGTTTCCTTGCCCTACAGTTTATTTTATTAAATAAAATGACTTCTACAACCAATACCGCTATAAACTTCTTCTGCTAAGCAGTAGGTTCGCATCGATACACCGATCATTTCCCCGCTCATCGGGTAACAAAAAACAGAAACAAATAAAAAACCGAGTTACCTGGTTTTTTTCCCCCCTGCACCCTTCAATTTGACAAACATTGAAAAGACACGCGAAAGGAAGAGTTGGCACCTAAAACATTTACTTGCCATTTCATATTCGGTGAGATGAGCTTTCAAACTTATATCGTCATTAATAACACGCGCCGCAATTTTGTTCATAAGGAAATCATAACGTTCCATCTCTGTTGCCTCCAAAAAATGGTTAGCCGACTCGGAATAGTCCGTAAACTCGAGGCCAGTTGTCATCCTTTCACCCGCTCCGTTATCTGTTAACAACAAATATTTTGGTTTGTAGTACACTTGCTGATTAACCCGTGCGTTGATAAGAATAAATCAATCATGAATATTACAACTACTGAAACAATATCCCACAATTTGTTGATGATGATGGGCAAAGTGCGTTGCTTAAATGCTTCTAGGTTTTTCCCATTTCTTAATGAATTGCTAACTTCAATTCATTATATCCACACGTTTTTCAACTTAGAAATGTATGGGAAAAGTAATAAAACTGTAGTCATTATTAAACTTGTAGTTTGAGGGAAATGGTAGCATCACAAAGTCAGATTTATGAAAAAATGGTTCGCACTTACCCTATACCTACCTACCTACCATTTCCAATGTTAAAGTGGATTCTCTTCTCAATTCAAAGCAATAAAAGGCAAGAGAAGCGTTGACTCCCACGCCATGGAAAATCGAACGCCTTTTCTATATCGAATAATCAGAATTAAGAATGATTTTGACTTAAATTAAAATAAGTCCATCGGTAGATTATCAATGTTTTACTGCAACGTATTAGTTCCGGTATAATACGAAAAAATATTGAATTTTTAACACCCCGCTTTTCGAGATGCACTACTTGAACAGTCATTTATTTACGTTCAAATCATTCGCCATATTTAGCTGGGGTGTACGCTGCATTCATACCTATTTACCGACCCTAATCATGTGAAGTTAATGTTTAAAGGTATAATTTTATATCTAGATTGATATAGATACAATCAACTACAGAGTTGTGGTATTATGCAGGAGATTGAAAGATGAGATACTCACAAGGCGGGTCATTTTCCAAAAATTGACAGAACTGCTCGTACAGTATGCGACCGTCAGGCACTCGAAAGTATTCGGCCACTTTCTTCATCTCAGCTTCGGATATGCCCAAATACTTCTGGTAGACACTGCATAATGCCATCAAAAAGTCGCTCTCTAATGAACAACGAAATAAGAAAACATAACAGGAAGATGATATCTAGATTGGCAAATTAATTTTCCCAAAGGTGTCTTCTAAATTACGATAATAATGGGTAGTACATAATTAAAATTAATTGTTGATTAATTACATTCAAATTATTAGTGATAATTTTATTGCTTGCGAGTCTACCTCTAGGTAGCGGAAGCATTTTTTCACTTTCGAGCGATGAAAAATTTGTTGTCTCCAAAATCAAAATTTCCACTCGCATGTCACGTTTTAGACCATGGTGAACAACTTTAGTTCCGTGTCTGTGTGTGTGAGCGTGTGTGAGCGTGTGTGCGTGTCTGTCATGTGTTCGCAAATCCTTGTAACAAGCTTCAATTCCACAATTTGCAACCGATTTTGATGAAATTCCAGGGAATGTGCGGGTTAGAATGCAGATGGTCACTTATCAGTTCCATTTTTCCCACATCAATACTCCACTCTGCGCACCCGCAAACGTAAATTCCATCAACTACAATTTTCTCAAATCTCAATCGTCCAATCTCGCTCAAATTTGGAGGATCTTTGGAAGAAGAATATTGAATTTCAACATGATTGCGTGTCATTAGTGGCTATGGCGCTTGCTAGAATGTCAAATCTTTTCAATAAGCTCAATTTTCACAGTTTTCATCAGATTTTGATGATATTTTCTGGGATTTTGCTAGTTAGTCGGTAGATGGTCCCCTACAAGTTTCATTGTTGCCAAATCATTACTTCATTGATAAGTTAATAATTCAAGCATAATTTTTTCAATTCCTAATTGACCGATTTTGACATTTTACGCTGCATTTTGATTCACTTTTTTTTCGAAATGGAGTTTTCTAAGATCACCTAAAACATTTCACTGATCTATTCATTCTAGTTACGGATACGAGCAAGCTATGTGCCACACCCAACTTGGAAGGCTTTAAAAAAAGTTTTCTATGAACTAGATCGCCAAAGGTGCATAAGCGACTTGTTGTACTTTGTTAATTGGTACATTTTTATTAATCTACCTTGTATAAGATGTTCCCTGTGTGGGTCCAATCTTCTCAAAAATCCCACAACGTCGAGCTGCGGCGATCTTTGAAGAACGCTTTGGATCCTTGAGATGATGGTCCACACATCTCCAAAAATCAAATTTGAGGTGTCGCCCTGTGAAGATGGGTAAGTAGTAGGTAAGTACATTCATAGATGGTATAGAAACTCGTTTGTTTTCACAAAGTTAGAGTGAGAATGTGGTCAACTGGAATAGGTACCAATAAAGGTAATAGTTCTTGCTGAGAGATTGAGAGAGAAGTGGGACGGTCACAGTGTGGAGTCAAAGGGTTCCTTCGAGCAAGGATTGCATTTGCAATCATCCGTGCCACATCCATGTGCATCAGAGGAGCAAGGAAAATGTCCTAGGGTTAAGTTGAAGAACCGTATCAAAGTTATCTAATTCAACCTCATGAACCTTCAGTAAGGGTCAGGAGTTTCCGGCCGGACCGGGGGCGGCCTCCCTTGATGATCCCATAGGATGCGTGGAACAACATACGCCAGGTGGCCCCGGGAGCCGTCAAGGAGTGTGGATCCGGGCCGGTCGGGGCATCCTGGCTCGGGCCGGTCAACCGGAGAGGCTCGCTTCTCCATACCATCTAAGCACCACCCTTCCTGTTCCTCAAAGTAACTTGTTGTATCTTAAGTAATATCTTAAGTAACTTGTTGTAATCTTAAGTATCTTAAGATTCATATAAATTTTGTTGTTTTGCTTCCTCACTACCGGTAAAGAAACTTTGTGTTTGTGATTGAAGTCGAAACAATTTTGGTCCTCCAAAATCAAAATTTTTACTTGTTTCTTAGAGCTTGCTTATCAATTTCGGTATCGTGTCTATCTGTCTGTCTGAGATCTGTGTGTCAGTAGTAAGTCACGCCCAAAACTATACTTACCATGTTCCAGTCCGATTTCGATTAAATTTTCAGGGATTGTGCGGGTTAGCTCCCAGACGGCCCCCTATAATTTTCAAAGCCGACAAAATTACAGCAGCCTGTGCGCATGCGCAAATGTGAATTTCTCGTAACGTAGATTTCTCATCATATGTTGGTCCGATTTCGTTCAAACTCGGCAGGTAATTGGGTATATGTTCTACGAAAATGCTCTATAAATTATATTGCAATTGGTAGAGTAATAACCATTGCGAACGCGCGCAACTAATACCGATTGACACAGGCAAAACTCCGAGTCTAATGGAAAGAGTTTGATGAAATTTCCAGGGTTTGTGCGGTAGAGCATCTAAACCGTCCCCTATAACTTTCATGGCCGTCACGTAGATAGTAATCTGTGCGCATGTGCAAACGTCGATTTCTCATCAACTGTCGGTCAGATTTCGTTCAAACTCGGTTGGTAATTGGGTATATGTTCTATAAAGACGCCCAATAAATTATATCGCGATTGGTGAAGTAATAACTATAGCGCATGCGCAAAACTAAAATTGATGGACAGACAAAACTCCGCGACTAATGGACCGATGTTTTTGAAATTTTCGAGGATTGTGCGGTTTAGCTGCCAGACGTTCCCCTATATATGTCATTGCCGTCTGATAAATAGTAATCAGTGCACATGCGCAAATGTTAATTTCTTGTAACTTAGACTTAAATCAATAATTTCGACTCGTACTTTGTTCTCCGACTAATTCACTACGTCCAAGTTACAATATTTGAGGAAGCCATACTGCCCACCCAACTTGGCCGACGTTCTTCCTTTAAATAGAGGTAGGTACCGAAAGCTTACCTACACGGGAAAAAGACTGGAATAGGTAAATCAACAACACTCACCATTATTAACGATGTGTCGTAGAAAAGCCTAATTTTCCTGGAACCGTTCTATATTTTATACGTGGGCGAATTAGTACCTAATCTGAATATCTACGGCCTAAAAACTCAATAATATAGTGCCCATACAACTACTAACATGAACAAATGAATTGTTTATTGTTATCTTAGAGACATGGAATTTTGTTATGATAATATTCATATCCCTAGATGGTTGGTGAGTACCTACCTACCTTTCCAACTTGAGTCGAAAAATTATTAGGCGTTCTAGTCTACTTAGGTAGTTAGGTAAGTACTTTTTAGCCGTTCTCCTTATCATGGGGGAGTACCTACCAGTTTTTTGAGACTGTAGTTTCCAATTGGCAGAGGCAGGAATGTTTTATTACCTTTGCCTTACCTACATAACTACAAGCATCTCTTACCTTTGTGGTCCTAATTCTCATTCTGGACCAACATTTTAAAGCTTCGTTTTTCTCAGAATTTGTTTGGTTCCTTTTCGCTCAGTATTGAACCTGTTTTTCCAATTCCCGCCTGGAGAAGCCCAAGCAGACATTTTCTGCCAAATACCTACCGGATGGTTTTCCACTGGAGGGAAAATAATCTTCGGCCAATTCCCAGGGTAAGCGAATTTTCGGGAATTATTTCATGTCTCAACTACTAGGTACCTACTCACTAGGTTTCATTTCGGCTCACTCGCTTAGCTGCTCGTGGTAAGTACAAAAGGTAATTAGCTGGTAAGTAGCTCGAATGATGGCTGCTTCTACAGCCTTTCTCAGGTTCACCAAACTATAAGCTGAAAGGAAATGGAACCTATCTACACTTGTGAAACTGTGTGAATAAAAAATGCAAAAAAGAAGTTTGAAGTTTCATGGACAAAATGAAAATAACTCTAGTCCTTTATAAATACCTAGCATTTACAGATGGGAAAATCAGGATTTGATTAGCATTTAATTTCCAAATAGGTCTTTTCGGATTGAGGGTTTTATTGCCACCTCCTAAATTTCCCCAAATTCTCCCAAGTCGGTAAGAACTGAGGGGGGTGGCTCAACCCCTCCCCCTATAGCGATCCCTGGTCCCCTGTATATAGGTATATAACTATTATAGGTAGATACCAACCTAGTTTCAAATCAAAGTGTCTTGAACTCTCCCGAGCTCACTGGCGATATGTTAGAACGTGTGTAGGCGATTTTCCATTTCTTCTTGGTTTCTTCATCTTTAGGGAATTTATGGAAACTCAATGAGAGATTTCTAGAGTGAGAAGAAGAATTCGAATTCGCACAACAAACCATTACAGTAAAAATTAAATAAATTAACATGTAGGTTTTCTGCTAGCTCTCAACTCGTGGCCCATGCCTTTAACGATGCTTGTACGATCTACTGGCAGGTTGTAGAACTACACAGTGTCTATAAACATTGACAGGGAGCGCTGACATCTTGATCGCTCCACGAGCCTGTGACAAAATTGAGTAAAAAGTTACATTTTCGTTTAAAATAAAGTAAACTATTGTTCATGGACACTGGTGAATACCCATTCCAATCAATTAATGGTTATCGTGTAAATTATCCTGAAAATGTACCTATTTTCTACCTCAACAAAATCTGTGCTTCGTATTCAGTTGGTCAACTTGCTCAGTCACAAAATGGCCTCCTGTCAGTGTTATCAAATATTAATTCTTCGTATTCTTTGTGTAAATCGTTGACGATTTACCCATATTTATTCTAATCAACTCGATATATTCATTCATCGTGAGTGCTGGAAGAACAATTTCATTAGTTAAGTTCGGTAACGCGTATTTTGAGTGCGGTATTTGTTCATTTTCAAGGCTTATTATCCTGACATGTTGCTATCGCTATGAATCAAGATTACACTTTTAGAAGCCCTTTATTCAAATATGAGGTACGTACTAACGTTGTTGTGCTATTATTTCGCTAAGCGCTAAATATACTATTTGTATTGTATAAGACGTCTATTTCAAATAAGATATAGCCAATTCTGTTGCGAGAGAAGACTCAAGATTGAAGGTTTTCTCTGGCCTACATTTCCATCTACGGTGCATTTAGCTTTTTATTCTTCGTGTCTTCTTTTGACACTCCTTTTGAATGAGTTGAATTCTTTGAAAGATGTCGAAATAATTTCCATATTTCTGTTCAATGGAAGTGATCCGCCTAGTATCCATTGACATATCCTTGACAATGCAAGTTGTGTCATCTGGAGTCATTGCTGACGGCCATCTTTCAGCACTTTGTGTTGTGGTTTCTGTTGTCCCCTACAACTTGATATATACCTACCTACTTTTGCCCAGCGTTTTTATTGTATTTACATATCTGGTTGCTTTTAATAGTTGAAAAAATGTTACCCTAATGCTGAAGGTAGTGTATCCGCAGCGTGTATTTTTAACTAAACACTGTTTAGGTAGAGTGTCGGATGCCATGCCCATTGTTAGAAAAAGGTGCAGGTACTGGATAAACCGAATGTCCACCATTATCAGCAAATATTGCAGATAATGGAGCATATGTAGATTAAGCAATTTTCTCACTCCATTTAGCAGGAGTATAATCAATCAGGGGCCGTAAACTTTATCTCAACTATCTAATATACGACCAGCAGGAATAACGAATAACTGCTGAACAAATCCCATTATTCGTATGATCAGTAGATATCGGCACTTTATATTTCATCTTAGGAATATGAGCAGGAATATTAGGAACATCATTAAGATGAATTATTCGAATCGAATTAGGAATACCAGGATCATTCATTGGAGATGATCAAACATATAATGTAGTAGTCACCGCACATGCATTTATCATAATCTTTTTTATAGTAATACCAATCATAATTGGAGGATTTGGAAATTGACTAGTACCTTTAATAATTGGAGCCCCTGATATAGCATTCCCACGAATAAATAATATAAGATTTTGATTATCACCCCCACGTTACTTACTTACTGTAGATACAGATCGAGCAAATGAAAACTATCATTTAGCTAAGTAGATATCAATTTCCCAGGTACCTAATTGGTATGTCGCGCATATTTACTACGATAGGTACATACTGTTTATCCTAATTATCCATCTTTCATTGCGCTTCCATTATCAACCTTCTTGTGAATGCCTCCCTTGAAATTACCTACCTACGCCCAGTAGGTATATACCTACCTAACAAGGAAGTTAGTTTAATTATCTAGTTCTAATAGTGTATTTAAGTTATGTATCTATATTATTATTTTATTACTTATTTATATTATTATAATGTACATCATTATCATTGATGGTTGCATCGCTCCATAGTGTATAGGTAGGTTGTGTGAATCATTTCCCAAACTCATTTAAACCACGGACTCACAGTTGAAAACCAAGCCATCTCCCCCACATTTTCAACCCACCGTCCACCGCAACACAACTAAAAGATCCATGCAAAATTATTATTGTTATTTCTATTGTAGGGAAAATAAGTCTGTCTCAGACTGCTGACGCTGCTGTCATCGCAGTATAATTTTAATTTTAGGAAACTAAATTTTAGCTAATTGTCAAAAAAGCGCTCACACAGGGTGTCTACTTACAGGTCACGGATTCCCGGAAAGTCCCGTAAAAGTCACGGTTTAGTAGTAGGGCACATATATTTCCGAAAGTCACGAATTTTAATATAGAAGTCACCGATTTTTATGGCGTCGGTAACCAAATAATCATGATATAATGTCAGTACACAGAATTCTTTTTAAAATCTATACCTATTATTAAATATTTTGTACATTGTATTTTACTAATATTCTGTAAGTAGTCTTAGAGTTCTGTACTTTATAAGTAGACTAGAATCAATAAAAGGTTATGAAGATCTAATTTTATATAGGCTAGTCATGATTATAGTAGGTCTGCTGGTAAGTATTTCGGTACGCTATTTCTAAAGAAATTAAAGCCTGTAAAAGGTCACAGATTTTGGTTTATTATTTTCAATAATAAGCCTATGTGATCGAATAGCAAAAAATTTTTATAACCCCCCCTCAAACTTTGTCATTTTACGTTTCAAAGTGCGTAGAATCCAAATTTGCAATGTCCGTCCGCCGTTCGCCGTCCGGGCCATAAAAGGCCTTAGAATTGACTTTAAAAAATCCGTTCTTTCGCACATAGACTCCACTTGGGGTCTAGTTGGTCCTAACTTCTCGCCAGCTCGATCGCTCCACACCCATGGGTGCTATGAGCCAAAAATAGGTGAAAAAGTGTCTTTTTCTTATATGTTAGCGAATTTTTGAAGAAAATTAAGCTATTGCTCTCGCCTCAAAATTTGTAGAATGTGAATTTTTGAAAAATTTTTATGCAGAAATCCGTTTCAGGCTATTCTGAATCATATTCTGAAGTTTAACGCATTTTTTTATGTATGTATGTATGTATATATGTATGTATATATGTATGTATGTATGTATGTATGTGTCATTCCAGACGATAACTGTCCGTAGAATTGTGCTAGAAACTTCAAACAAATTTTAAAATGTTAAGGACACAAAACGAAAGTTCAAGTTCGTTGGCCAGCATGATCGGATCACATCTTCGGGTTGAAATTTTCAAAAATGTAGTCAAAAATTTCAAAATAGCCTGTTTTTTGCGATTTGTTGTGCGAAATAATGTTTTCAGCATACTAACATGTGGTATATTTGGAATCAGCGTCAAATTTCCTATAAGAATATGTATCAAGTTTTCAAAAATTTCAAAGTTGAAAAATCAGTCAAAAATCGAAACAACTGCCTTCAATACTGACCACATTGGACATCGAAATCTATGAATATTTACCTACATTTGTCTTTAAATCTACGAAATTAGTTTAATAATAATAAAGTATGAGTACCTCCTAATTATTTTTAATAATTTTATTTCATGTTTGTCAACCAAAATCATAAACTAAAATTTCTCTACACGATCAATAGCGACTGAAATGTCGAAGATTTCTTCAAAAATTCGCTCATGGGGTCATGCTGCATGACTGGACTTTTTTTTTTCTAGGTCATATTTGTGTGTTAATATGCTTTGCCTACGCATATTTAATAACATATCCTCTCGACTTTTCGTACGTACTTAGATAATGATATTATTAAGGCAATAATTATTTAAATAGATAGGAGCTCAGATCGAGAAATATAAACATGCGGATATAATATACAAGTATAGGTTGTGGCAACTCAAAATAGGACACGCCGAGGAGTCTGGACGGGCCTTATGACGTGCACAAGCCAACTAAAACTACGATCATACTCAATTGAAAAAATAATAAACCTTTGTGAAATAATTTGCAGCGTTTTTAAAATTTAGAACCCTAAAAAGTCCCCGATTTTCATTTTACAGATCTAGTAGACACCCTGTCACATGATTTTTTTTAACTTTCTGTGTTATTTAATCATTAATCTTACGTTTTTAACCGACTTGGTGAAGATTGAATAATTTTTTTTTCTCGAATGTTTATTCCTCAAACAATTTATCAGGTTAATCCGCACCAGGGGGCCGGGTTTAAATGATACTTTGTTACATGGTGCGACATTGATTATTTACTGGCCGCTGTCATGTTGCTGGTGGTGGTGGAGGATCTCCGTTAGATGCCTCGGCTTTTTGCGGGCTTTACAGGCATGAAAATTTATCTTTTCTAGTATAGTAAATTGTTCTTTCTCAGCGATGATGTCTTACCAAGCTCGAGTGTTGAAATACCTTCGAAGAATCGGTTGATCACATTGGTATTTGTTGAAGTGCTTCTATCTCTGTATTGTGGGCGTGGCAATCGTTGATGACATGGTCTGCTTTTGGAGTGGTTACAGTCATTTCATTCTGTAGAGAGTTCCGGGTCCATGAGGAATCTGTAGAATGAAGAATTCGCATGTCCAATTATGATCCTTTTTATTGCTGTATAGAATATATTCCTTTTTTTGACATTTTACGTACCATCTACCAATACAGCCTCTCTCCGACAAGATTGAGTCTTGCAGTCGTTGTATATATGCTCCATTTACAGTAATGTAAGGCAGTATTGTAGGCCACTTTTCCGTAGGCTCGGATTGCTGACATTGCCAGCTCTTTTTTTCCTTAGCACCCTCGTACGGGTAAGGAACAACCTGAGCGCCTTTCCACTCCTCGGTGATACCCATGACTATGGAACTAGACACAGGGATATGTTGAGCGTTCAGCCCCTTCGTTTGACTCTAGTTCAACGTTGGAGTCCTGACTTTGTGGGGGTTGGGCTCATCAATCGTCTCCCTGAATATCTGAGGTCCCTCCCACCGAAGACATTTCGAACAAGACTAAAGAAATCCTGCTGAACATCGCTCCGTATGCAGTGGAACAAATGACTACAGAGGTGTGGTACTCGGATGTGAATGATGTTGTTAGGTCGTGAGCGGTTTTTGTGGCCATATTCCAGATCCTGTTCCCAGAGCCGTGCCTACCTACTTGTATGTCTCTTATTGTGTATATTGCTTGTTATCACTCGTTACCACTTGTTATTTATGTTCAATTCCAGTATGTTATATTTTTGCTATATTTGTTTTCGTTTTTGTTCATATTTCTGTTCAATTCCAGTATATTATATTTGTGCTAGTATATTTGTCATGGTCATCTTCTCTTTTTTTCAGTCGGAATCTTTTTTTTTTACTAATTAATGTTGTATTGCCGACACTTAAACTGAATTTTATTCTCGACTACGTATATTCATAAGTAATTCTTCTTTTAGTTTAGTGCTCGCCTGACGTTTGTTATATACTATATACATGCTTTTATGTTGACAAAAAAAAAAAAAAAAAAAAAAAAAAAAAATTCATGTGGTTGAGTCGCGATTATTGTCAATGTCACGAGCTAGTTAATCCATTGCTGGCTATAATTTGACTCGGAACTTAGTGGGTACAACTGGTTAGCAGTACATTTCATTTTCTCAAACGTACTTTTTAATATATTTCGTACGTATTTTTAATATATTATTACTATTTTATCAATTAATCTTCCATCTATCTATCCAAGTACGTAAACCTAATTTTGTACATTTTCGAGAGCTTCTAACTGATGAAAATGTATCAACTGAAGCACATGTTGTACAGTAGTCTATTCGGTATACATATAGTCATAGTTTTATTTCACTTTTTGCTGATCGTATATAGTAGATGTATATAGTTATTAGCCTATTTTACACCTAGTCTTAGTTGTGTTATTTTATTTTTGGGCTTTTTTAATCCACTTGAGGGGCTAAACAGTGATTATCACTGCACCCCCTCATTAACCCCCCCCCCCTCTCCGATATCCTAGTGGAGTCCATGATGGCGCTCCTTTTTAGTCAAGGATGGCAGCATGGGTCCCCCTTAGAATTGTGCCACTTCCAGTGTCTTCCAGTGTCCCTTTAGACAATGCCGCAATGACCCTTCTGGTTGAGGTGCGGCTTAAACCTTTAAAAAAAGGTCCTTGGTTACAGATTTAGAGTTAAAAGGGAGGTTCTCCTTAATCATATTGTTCTAGTGCAAACAGTTTTTGGTTGTTAGGAGGGATCCGTTTTCTTTTAAATTGAGAAAAATAGAAATTTAGGTACGTGAAGCTCATTGTTCTTGAGAAACTACTTTCAATTTAAAACAACTGGTTGCCACTTGACCTATATGATGAAGGAGGACCTCCCTTTAAATCTATAACTACATAAACGCCAAACTAAAGCGCTGATCAGGCCACATATTGGCGAAAGTACTTAGCTAGAAATAAATACTACCCAAGATAGCTCTCTCCCTCAGAACGTACTACCGTACTTATAATCTGTGCTGTACTTACATCATGTACCAAAACACATAGCTATCTATTCCAGATGATTTTATGTAAATAATATAGATGTAAATGGTTTTATGTTTTCACGAAAATAATCATTGAGGCTATGAACAACTTCTTCCCCAATGGATATGAACAACTTCTTCCCCAATGGAGATTTAATTTATATGTCTCATAGATTTTGTTGGTTGATCTAGATAGAGATGTTATTATGTTATTCGGACTATAAACTTCTTTGTAAAAAGTTGAACCTCTGGGAGCATTCCAAGTATTCACAGGCCACAATAGTCTCTTGGCTCCGATTCCGTAACCCCTGGGGCTTGAGTCCTTTTTTTTAAATTCAGAAGGTGCAATTAAATACTAACTTGTTTATTAATTTTATCTTTTAATTATATAACCTTTAAGTTTCTCTTCAACTTGATACAGTGTTCTCGTTTAACATTCAGTCATAATTGCCTGTGTTCTGAAGCGGAATATACATATAAATAAATAGTAGCCGGTGCTACAGTTTTAAATTTTACGGGTTTTGTGGTCCCCATGTTTTGTATAAAACGGTGTTTATAATAAGTTTTCCGAAAATCTTATTTCCAACAAATTTGCACGAATTCTCACTGTAATAATTGTTTGTTTATAGAATTTAAAATTTTCTTTTCGATAATTCGAAAATATATTTTGATTATTCAGTTTTTCTAATTGTTATTCATTATTTATTGAATAAGGTATTATTATTGGACCACCACAAAAAAAAAAAAAAAAAAAAAAATAATATATATATATATATATATATATATATATATATATATATATATATATATATTTTGGTTGAGAACGTTCTAGGGATCGATTCTACATGTAATTTTCTACAAAAAGTTCCTCTTGGAAATTGTTTTAACGTTTTATATTCGAGAAATTCCACGTTTAACATTTTCTTATTTTTTCATTCTATGACTAAAAAAAAAAGGTCTGAACTCCCCTTAGGTTTACTGAAAAATCAAAAATAATCTCACAGTTGGAATAAGCATTAAATTTCCTTTTATGAAGTTTCAAGCTTGTTCACTGGTGGAAATCTAGATCTGAATTGAAGATTTTCTCAGATTTCAGAAATCAATGCACTTTTTATGCAGCACGTTTACCCTTCGGAAAAATTTGTTTTCCCATTTTTGTTCAGTGAAGTTTACTTTTACTTTGCCAATAGTAGGAGATAATCGAGTTTTAATTTAGAAAAACTTGGGTTTTCAGCGAAGTTGAGGGTTTCAAAAATCTGAAAAATGACCTTCTATGGGGTCGGTTTCTACGACGTTTTCACGCTGAACCGAATGGTAACGCTTGCAGATCTCCTCGACTCCATTATAACCATGCTCTCCACTTTAACTAACTAGTTTTATCTCTATAACACATGAAATCGAGCATAACAAACTAAAAATGTGTGAGTTGAAGGTAAAACTTAGTTATAACAGAGTTGGAGAGATCTGCTATACGAGTAACTATTCGATTCAGCTTGAAAAAATATACGTATAAACCGTCCCCATACTCACATTTTCAAAGAGGGTAATTTTACAGGATAACCTTTATTTCGCTGAAAAATCATGTTTCTTAACATTAAAAAATAGTTATCTCCCCCGATTAGCCAAATAAACTTAAATTTAACTGATAGATCCGAAGGGTTGTAGGTACAGCCTTTTGAAATGTGCAGTGGTTTCGAAAATCTGAGAAAATCTTCATTTCAGGCCTAGGTTTCTCCTATTGGAATGAGCTTGAAACTTCATAAAAGGGTAATATTCTGAAAGGAAATTTTACGCTCTTTTCAATGATTTGCTTATTTTAGATTTTACAGTAAGCCTAAGGGGAGATATGACAATTTTTATACCATAAAGTAAAAAAAAAAAAAAAAAAAAAACAAGAAAAATCTTTAATGTGAAACAACGCGAAAACAACGCGTTTAAATCCCTAAGAGGAAGTTTTTGTTGGAAATTAGTTGTAGAATCGAACACTAGAAGGTTATCAACCAAAAATGTTAACACCCTGTTTAAATATATAAATTATAGCAGTAAACACTAGTGAAGCTTAGGTCGGTGTTTTATTTTATGTTCATTGATATTCTACGGGTGGGTCGGTCTATTGAGGTAGTTGTACTTGGATGATATACCTTCGGCTCTGTTTAATAATTATCTGTAGACCAGTGATCTGCGCAGAAGAGCTATACATTAAACGGAAATTATTTGAAGCGTATTATATGGTAGATTACATTGGTACGTAGAAGAATGAACCAATATTTAAATATCTATATTATCTTTAAACAGAAAAAACCTGTGTATTGAATACTTATTGGGAAACTGGTGTGAAGTTGAAGGGTACCAGATGTTCTATCAAATCTGAGTGTAGATTCGTTGTGAGACTTTAAATTTAAAACCCCTCGAGTGATCGAATGTGGCTGAGCTTGGAGTAGCCACAGTGTTTCTCCATGTGTAACACAGATGTTTAGTATTAAATCTCCCTTCTCCAGGAGCTCGCCAATGAAACGGACCCCTCGCCACGAAGGCGTCGATATGAGTCATGAAACTAAACTACCAACTCCCTCCAGCTGCTCGGCTCCCTCGCCCTTTACGACGCGGCGCCCGAACCGGAAGAACTTGCTTTTCTATGGTCTTTGTGGGCACCGATGGACTTGCATTCAATTTCACGCTTTTTAAAATCTCCTCCTTCTTCCTGTGTCCACAACAGTGCGCACAGGGTTTATAAGTCCCTTCGTTAAACTAAACACCAACGTGCTGTACATCGTATGTATTAGGACGCTCGAATCACTGAATATTGGTCCTAAAATACGTACAAGTTCATGCATTTTTCATCGCACTCGTAAAACGTTGGTGTGTGTCATAAATTATTTCATATTACTCTCCCAACTATCGGAGGGACTATAGGACTGAACGATTTTTCCTGAATTCTCTCGAACATATGACTTTGAAAAACTGGCAACATATTACATATAAGACACGACTAAGGTTACTGTAACATATTATTTATGATACAGAGAAAAGTATGTATGTTTATTTTGTTTGCCTCTCTTTCTGTTCCTGGTGATCAGTCTTCCGAGTTTCTAGACTACATGAATATTAAAATAAAATAATTTGGGTTGTACGTGAAAAACACTGAAATTGTGACACAATCTATAGCAACTACTGAACTACTCGGTTGTACGTGAAAATCATCTTTAATTTCGTCCCGGACGTTACATAAAACTCATAATTCGCCCCCCTGGACCCCCCCCCCCCCCCCCCCCCCGGATGTTATTACTTTGAGCCTGACTGCTAAAATGTAAACAACATGGAATCATGTTTTAGCTCATCAGAAATTAACAAGCGGTTGCAATCATGTTCACAATATCAATAATTGAGAATGATCACCTGTGTGTAAACAATTATTCATATAATGCTCATAACTCAGCTTGTTGGCCACGCACTTCGCAGTAGTTAACATAATATGGTTGGATAAATCGAGAGCTTTCGAACGAATGGTAAACGAATTTTGTGGGATGAAAAACGACGAAGTACCATTTCCCTAGCAACGACTCGGTTGTAAGCGGAAATCATCACAATTATTGGCGCTACTTTCATGTCACTTTATAGTCTCACTTTTCGGCGGGGGATCCATCGCTAAAACATGATTCCATGTTAAAACAATAAACGAATAAAAATGAAAATAAAGACAAAATAAAACGCTGCAAATTATTAGGCAAAGGTTTGATATTTGTTTTAGCCCAAAACAACACGATTGCACTCTCACAGGTAAATATAGCCATTTCCAACATACCTGAAAATAGATTCTTGAATTCACACTAACCTGATTAGGTATGTTGATTTTAACATGGAATCATGTTTTAGCGATGGATCCCCCGCCGAAAAGTGAAGGGCCGAGTTTTTTCATTTGTTTTAAATTTAGTAATTTATGCCGCATTTCAACCAGTTGGGTAATTAGCAGCATCGAAGAAGGTGCCAAAAGGGACACTGCATGTACGATTCTAAGCTTGGGGCACTAAACGAATTGCCAAAATGGACTCTGCTGGCGGGCCGGAGAGGGAGGGGGAGGGTAATAATAACACCCCGCATTACATATACTCCAAATATATCCCAAAAATAAAACCAACAACGAATACTTGATAATGCATAAGCTTAAAACTACACAATAAGTTACTGAAACACGTTCTACAGGGGGGAACCGGATAAGTGACGAAAAAAATTTTTTTTGTTAGTCTGCATCACATATTTGGTCAAATGCCGCAAACCGCATATTTTTATCTCAATCCGTACCCGAGATTTGATTTTTTTTAAAGGTTTTATTCAGGAAAACCGTGTTTTTTTCTTATTAAACTCGAATTACTCCACTTCTCCTCATTTATTTTCAACTTTTGACGTCATTTTCGAAATCAGCGTTGAATTTTCTATTAGAATATGCACTTAGGTTCTTAAAAAGTACCATCCGAAGACCTTCACATCAGCTCAAACATAGACAATTTGGAAATAATAAAATTTTTGAAAATCTTTACAACTTTATTACTCTTCTAAAAAAATCCTGGAAACTGGAAAATCTCGTGAAAACAGTTTCATCTAATACTCTCTTCAACGGTACAGTCTATTTTACTTTTACTTTGCTATTGAGGGGAGAAAATTATGTTTTAATGTTGAAGAACATAGTTTTTTTCATCATATCGATGGTTTTCTTGAAAAATGACTCTCCATGAACTTACGAGTATGAGGTCGGTTTCTACGTATTTTTCCACGCTGAATCGAATGGTAACATTTGTAGATCTCTCCAACTGCGTTTTTCACTTAAACTCACAATTTTTAGTTTGAAACGCTTTAATGGATGTGTTAATGTCCCAAAGTGCCCTTCAGGATATAATTATTAATGAACTTCACAAGTTCGTTTATTCATAAATTATATCCCTCTGGGCACTTTGGGACATTAACGTGGTAGCTGTTGAAAGAAACTCACTACTGGAGCGGCTGGCCAAGAAAAGACCACCCCTCAAGAAGAATCAAACTTCTGGGTATTGGGGTCTAAGGGTCCTCGAGCTTGTACTCTATCCCTGTGATCTTCGTACTGTCAGATCTATACCCCCCCCCCCCCCTCCAAAACCGACAACAAGGAGGAAGGAGAGAAGACAAATTATGGTAAATTGCTTTATCATTGTGAATTACTTACAGACTGATGCCGCAAGAAAAGAATTATAACCAGAAAATTATGATCTCATGATCATAGAAAGAAGAGTGTGAAGGGTTCTAACAAACAAAACAACTTCTTGTCCAAAAGCAACTGAAACAAAATGTTTTAATCAAATTAAGGTATACAAAGTTTTTTAAAACAAAATAAATGGATGTTCTCCTGGTGTCATCCTGCAGTAAATACCACTGATGTAAAGTTGACATACCGGTACCTTATTCTTAAAAATTTTCACCCCCTGAGATGGGGCCAACTGAAAGTGACCTGTAAAAAACAAGGACAAGGGTCTGTTACTACAGGGAAGTGGGCGTTCTCGGAAAGATATGAGAAAACAGGGTGGTAGGCTGTGTAAGCGAAAATCGTGCGAAAACTTTTGATTTTTCTGTCCATCCTGCTGATTTGAAAATGGTGTCTAGAGATTGGCCGCTGCTGATGCTGCAAGAGTGGGGTTTGAACAGTTTGTTTATCCCTGCTTCCTGTAAAATGACCCCTACCCACTTGGATACTGTTTGGCGAGAAGCCGCTTATAGGGCTCTCGAGCTATTATAAACAGGGCAGTCGTTGTGGGGGATCTTAGAGGTGCTGACAATGAAAGATATTGTTGCATAATGGTTGTGACACATAGGAGGGGTCGTTGTGGAAAAAATGGTATCTCGATGCATGGTTGTTCTTTGTAAGGTGCTGTGGTTTTAAGTTTGGCAGAAATAGAAATCTTTAACCCGGTATCTGGGTCAATAAGTACTTCATGTACTTGGATAGCTGTTATAGTTTGGAGGCGCTGACCAGTTGCCAAAAGGAGTAAAATTATCAATTTTGATGCTATATTTTGTAACCCTGAGACTGGTTTTTCTAGCCATCTTAAAACTGTATGGGGGTCCCATGTTTTGTTATATTTGGCCGCTGGTGGGCGCAAAGTGGCCACCCCTTTCAGAAACCTGGCAATTAGTGGATTAGATCCCAAAGGTTGTGTGGCAATCAGGGATAAGGCTGATCTATATGTATTAAGGGTTGAGTATGAGACCTGATCTGTCTCCAGCACTTTTTGTAGAAAATGAATAACTTGCAGGGCTTGGGATCCCAAGCATCGAAAGATAATTCATCACAAAAATGCCACCACTTACGAAAACATGCTTGGTACTGAGCATAAGTTGAGGCTGACAATGCTGATAACATTGTGTCTGTCGCAGCGTCCGAGTTCCCCTCCTCATGAACGCTTGGCGGACAATTTCCCTGCTATCAAAATTAGTGTTTGCGATTGTGGATGAGGAATGCTCCTGAAAGGTAGATGTAAAAGTTCGTCATTAGGACCAAAATAAAGAGGGTCCCCACATAACAATTCAAAAAATACTGGGAACCACGGTTGTGTGGGCCAGTTTGGGACTATCAAAATTCCTTCTGCCTCGTCTGATATCACTTTTCGTAAAACTCTTAGAACAAGGGAAAAAGGAGGAAAAGCGTAAAAATATATGTCAGACCATGAATGTGTGAAGGCATCGACGCCCACTGACCTAGGGTCTGGGTGCCATGAAAAAAAATTGTTACATTTAGTATTGGCTGCCGATGCAAACAAATCAATGTTTGGAGAGCCAAAATGTTTCGAAATCTCATCAAAAACCCTGTAATTTAGAGACCACTCAGTCTCTCCTGGCATGATGCGAGAACATTCATCTGCCACAACATTATCACTTGAAGCTATGTACGATGCAAAAATGAAGATTTCTCTGGCTTCACACCAATTCCAAATCCTCTTTGTAATTTCATACAATACAGCAGACCGCATGGAACCTTGTCTATTGATACAGGCGATTGCCGTTGTGTTATCGGCTCTTATCAGGATTCGTGCGTCTGAAATATCCTTACAAAAATGTTGCAGGGCCAACTCAACCGCTCTCAGCTCCAACACATTTATATGCCAAGTGGCTTCCTCTAAAGACCACCACCCATGTATCCTGGTCTCTCCATCAGAGGCTCCCCATCCTGACAATGATGAGTCTGTTGTCAGGGTAATGGAATAATCATCATTGTGTAAACGTTTGCAAATTGACATGATATTGTCGTACCACCAAGTTAAGTCAGGTAAAATACACTGAGGTAGGTATATTTTTGCCTCAAAATTCCCTTCATTGTCAGCTAGGAGTTGGACTTTTATTGCCTCTAAATGCATCGTATATAACTTCCCGTAAGGTGTGGCAGGGCATGCTGCCACCAAAGTACCTATTATCTTCGCTAAATGGCGTATAGAACATGATGATGTTTCTCTGAAACAATATAACATAGACTGTATACGCCTACGCTTATCAGAGGGAAGAGCTATAGTCATTTCAGCTGTGTTAAACACAAAGCCCAGAAAGGTAAAGCTTTGAGACGGTACCAATTTAGATTTTTCTTCATTTATCACGAATCCTAAAAATTTTAGAAGCTGTACCAGCTGGTTCACATTCTGTACACATTCTTGTCGTGATCTCCCCAGCACTCCGAAATCGTCCAGGTAGTTAACTAGCTTGACCCCCCTAGATCGTAAATACTGTACCACAGGACGCATCAATTTCGTAAATATCCATGGTGATACTGACATCCCCATAGGAAGGGAAGTAAATTGAAATAACTGTCCCTGTAGCCTGAAACGAAGGTAAATTCTAGAGTCTTCTGCAATGGGACATGTATAATAGGCGTCTTTAAGATCGACCGTTGCACCATAACAATTGGGAGTAATGAGATCACGCATCGTGCGATGGTCCTCCAACTTGAAGTGAGGGGCATCAATGAATTTATTTAAATGTTTTAAATTTAAAATGAAACGCTTTTCCCCTGAAGGTTTATCTACCAAAAATATGGGTGAGACCACCTGATTTGGGTGAGGCTCGCATGTTTCTATAACCCTCTGATTCAACAACCTCTCCACTATTAGCTTTAGAGTCTCAACATTACCCTTTTCCTGCAAATTAGACAATGAATGAGGGTGCGGAGTGGGGGTGGAGGTGAAGGAAATTTCATAGCCCCGTAACCAGGATAAAATTATATTATTATCAGTAATATATTTCCAATTAGACCAACATTCACGTAAACTGCCTCCGAATGGAGGACATATTACCTGTGAGGCAGCGTGTACTGAAGGAGATGCTTCAGTCATCCTCAGTGGTGGAATTGTTGGGAGGGGCCTCCTCTGGTCTGACGACGAGAGCCTCCCTGGTTCTGCCTGAATGGTGGTAAGTTCCTGTCCTGATACTGGGATGAGTGGGGTTTGGCCTTGTTGTGAGTCTGCCCACCCCGAGCAGCCCGGCCTCTCACATTTCCCGACCCCCTGTTCTGTGGCCTGTGTGGCTGCAGTTTTTTAGGTGGGTTTGGGGGCGGCTTCTTGAAGGACACCAATCCCTTGCTGCTTGATTCTAGCCCCAATCGAGCCCGGAAACGGGACCCCAGATCATCACCGAACAACCACTCGGAAGGAGGGACGTCCCGGGAGATTGTCGTCAGGGTATTTGTGCATACATTTTGTATGACCCGACGGCGGGTACGACTGATGTCAAAAAACAGAGCCGTCATTGCTCGTCCAGCATCGCATATGTGCTGGTAACTGGGCTCCATCACCGCAGCTGACTCGCCACCTTGTTGAATTATCTTTGTTAGACCCATGCCTAAAGCAGTTATGGCGGTGGAGCACTGTTTTTGAAGCGCCACATACTGGGCATCCACAGATTTGTGAATCGATCCAACTGACGCAGTGATCTCAGGGTTGAGCTTTGGAGGAGCAAGGAGCTGGAGATTAGAAGGAATCGGATATGATTCCTTCAGAGTACTGAAAGCCTCTGAAGGTAAACCATATAAAATGTGGTGTCTCCACCGATCCGCTATACTATCATGCAAAGCAGGGGCAGGGGGAGGGGGAACCTGAGGGTTCTCGCCCAATGCCTTCAATAACCCTGGGTTTAAACCCGAATCAGGGTTTATTGTTTTGCCCTCTGTTTCTGGTGGGGTAAAGCCCGCGAAGTCGGGCGAGTTAGAGTTAGAAAGAACATTGGGTCCCGATGGAACCCCGTCGCCCAAACTCAGAGTTTGGGTCAACGCGTCGGCCTGTTCATTCTCAAGCCGAGCCCCACTGTCGGACATTTCTTCCTCAACATCGTCGAAATTTTCGTCGGCAGTGTACGTACGTGGATACTCTGAGTATTCATCGTCCGAACTATGGTAATGACCTGGCTCGGAGCCCGGTTCGACCAAATGCCGAGCATAAAACGAACGATGTCCGTGTGCCGGAGATCGTGACCGATGACGATCTCCGCGAAATCCGAACGGATAAACTTCGTCATAAAAACGACGATCCGTTTTTGTTCGAGCTGATGTGAAAGTCTTCTGATGGTACTTTTCAAGAGCCAAAGTACACTATTTCTCATAGAAAATTTAAGGTTGATTTCGAAAATGAGGTCAAAAGTTAAAATTAATTGAGGCAAAGTTGAGAAATTTGAGTTTAAAAGGAAAAAAACACGGTTTTCCAGGAAAAACCTTAAAAAAATTATATCTTTAGTACGGATTGAGATAAAAACATGCGGTTAGCGGCATTTGATTACATTTTTGATGCAGACTAACACGAAAAAATTTCGTCACTTATCCGGTTCCACCCTGTATAATCCAGCGAGATGAAATAAATCGATTACTTGATGAATATAAATATATCACAGATTAGATATCACTGTTTTAGTAGAGTCCAGTGGCTGTCAGGGACAATAGCAATGACTCGATTTTGTCTTGCCCAGAAAGAACAACAACCCACTGAGGGCATTTATGAAGGGCTCGACAGTACTCCAGGAAGTGGCGGATGGACAGGTCTCTCCCACAGAACATTCCAGCTTCTGCAGTAAGCAGGTGCCAGAGGGTAAGACGGGTATGGCCAGTAGCAACCCAATTAATTACCGTTTAGTCCCTCTTTGGAAGTTGAGTCACGAAAGTGCCAACTGAGCACGAGGGACACCACGTGGTCTACTGACCTCACCTTGCCATTGCTTATACCAGATGGAATAGAATGTTGCATGAGCCTCAACGTGCATACCTAGGCAACATCTAAATGGAGTATTAATAATGGCTCTCCTTGCAAGAACATCAGCAAAAAGAACTCATATGTACACACGACATACGTGTACATATGGAAAGTTAAATAACCGGAAAACCGAATAAGTTCGAGTAGAATTTGCGGAAGTTCAGCCCACTCCAGCATCTCGATATCGCTTTGACGATTTTCCTCCCAACACATGGTCCCTTGTGGAACGGTTCATAGACCTTGGCTGTATGGCTCTGTGTGGTTTCATTCAATTCAACGAGCTGAGTTATATCTAAATCAAAGAAAAAAACTAAAATGTTGAAACTATAACAAAAAGAATAAAAACTAAAACTAATTCTAAAATTGTTGAGATAAATTTTACGTGAATTGATTTTATGTAGAAGCCAAGCGCTGCATAGAAGCTAGCTGAGTAAAGAATTTACTTGTTGCACTCGTTTCCAACCTTGGCTATTGAAAACCTATTGAACTTTGGATGATGGAGGATGTGATACTGATTTTTGTCCTGGCATGCGATACTCCTTTGAGTGAAATTCAGGGTCAGTTGATGACGAAATTATGAGACGAATCTACTGGAAATCCTTTTTATTGATCATTAATCTCTGTTTTTCTTCTCTACCTGTCAAATACCGTTTGCCTCCTAGCTGGTATTAGCTAATAAAAATTTGCTGACTAGTTTTTCTGTTTTGCAGCCATAATCTCGATGGAATTCCAATATAATCTCGATGGAATCCCATCTTCCTTCTACTGCCTTCCACTTTTATAGTGTCAGTAGATTGCGTTGGCTCACACTAGTCCGAAGGCGATAAAGGGAACTGCCTAAGGACTAACCGGCATCTATGAAAATTTCATATAAGTAATCCGGACTTTTTTGACGTGCAGTTTTTAAATCAATACACGGATTTCTTACACATATATTTTTGTAAATCGACAAAATTTTTATGGGAATCTCGATTTCGGGACTCAAAAATTGTATGTAAACCAAAATCATTTAACATCTACAGGAATGCAAAGCTTCTCACCTTTGGTGGTTAGGTAGCAAAATCCTTCTTTTGAGGTTGTGTTACAATATTCAAGAGCTCACTTTTATGCAATTAAAGGGTGAACAATATAGAATAGTTGAAGAAACAGGTTTTTAGAGGTATTTTCTACTTAACCTTCAAACTACCCCAAACATTTTCATGAAATCCCATGAGATAAACGGCTCCGAATCTCTTTAGAGCCATTCAAATGACACCCGATCCCTCGCATACTCATCGTCAAACTTCTGGAGTTCTGATGGGAGCACTGAAATACCTTCGAATACAATAATTTATGGCTGCGCTCAGAAAATCAACAACTCCGTCCATGCAAGTTGGATAGATGTTGGTTGAAGACTCGTACCAGATTTTCACTCCTGTGTGTTGGAGGAGAATTTTGCGTAACTTATTATTATACGTTTGGAGGATGTTATGTCATCGATCGCTCTGGTATCGTTACATTGAACGTTGTTAGACAGTCCTCACCGAAATAAATAACTGTCCATTACCCCATTGTCCCGGTATTATCCCTGTATTATGATATCTCTCTTTTCATTGTTGAAACATTGCTCAAACAAAATGATACTAAATGGGTCTAGGAACGAAAAATATTACTGAGAGAGGGAATTGTGGTAGGTTCGAGTGGAGGCACTGGCGGAACCACGGTCGAGAAGCGCGTAGGCCTTTCCACCCGTGAAACTGTAGGTTTTGTTACATATACCGCGGTCGCATCGCTGATCCTCCAAAGGGTTGACGTCATTAGTATTGCCCCCCTTTTTATTAAAACACTATCTACGGACGCTATGGCTGGGTGAACTCAGCTGTTTCCGCTCGCCAAGTAGCGGACGATTTCATTTATCACAAAAATAATTACTGGCAAACTACTTGCTTTGTTGAGGTTTAGAGGTCTTACACAGCGAGTATTTGTGGTACTTCGGAATTATACTTTCCCGACACCCTGATGGGTTAAGAGAAAACATCGTTTCTTTATTTAATCATAAAAAGTAGCTTAACTTCATAAGTTTTAAGCATAATATACTTTTAGAATTTCTGACTGCTGTAAACTCTGATTTAAGTTGTCGAATCGTGGCCGCGTACATGTTGAAAGTACCTCTTTTTGCTGGGATCGGACACGAGTGTTTCATACAGGTTCATGAAATTTCAATTGGAAACAGCTCAGCAACGGGTGGTCTCAGGTCAATGAACCAGATACCATTCGAATGGCAGGATCATGTTTTTGTCAATGCCGGAAGATCTCTTGGGTGCAGCTGGAAGGCGTAACTTCCATCTACGGAGTGAAGATCTGGGGGCCGGTCGGTTCTTGGCTACCGTCGGTAATCTCCGTGGTACGCTTGTCACTTTTACCTTTTATCATCAGTGTATTCTCATGTTTCACATTACTTTTTCTTAGTGAATAGTCTAGTCAAGTCTTTTTGGATTTGTTCAGAAAAAGATAAGGGAAGTCAAGAGATAGGTATGGATAGGTAAGGCGGTTAAGGCTTTCAATCCGCAGACGGAAGTTACGCCTTCCAGCAGCACCCGAGAGGCCTCTTCCAGCATTGATAAAAACTTGAAGATCCTGGGTTTCGAATGGTACCTGGTTGAGTATCCGTTGCCGAGCTATTTTTGTTTGAAATGTAGTTAACCTTAATCAAACACCCTGTATATTCCTGACCATTATTGGTTCAGTTGCATCGTACTCATTGGCTACTGAGCTAAACCCCTGGCTTAGTACGGAGTTATCGTAGTCAATGAAGCTAGTTACACACAATAAAAATGTTGAGATGAAATACTTGCAGGTTTTTCCGTGTTCAAACCCACTAAAAACTCTACCTGGAACTGTTGAACGTATTACTCCAGGCCGAGACAGGAAGCTGGTTTCATTTCAATTGATCCACGTCTTCCCTTCACTACCCCTCCTTTTCTTGCACGTTATTTTTGTCGAGAATATCTGCAACATTTTCAACTACGATTATCCAATACTGTGTTCGTTCAATTATTTTGGATGCTGCCATGTCTTTTTCACATCTTGAGATGATGCTTCCAGTGCTTCCCGCAACTTCATCGTGTGTTTCGGTAGTCCGTTGCTTGCAAATGAAAAAGAATAATGTAGCACATCATCTAGCTTCCTGGCTGTTTGAACATAGTGGAAACATCTACTTTTCCCTTTCTGTGCAGATAGGCGTAAAACAGCCCAAGACCTGATAGAAGTCAAGATGAAGATTGGTTCGCCATTGCCTATCACTAAATGGAGTGGTGTGCTGGTTTGATGTAGTGTAGTAGCGTTTTACTAATGTAGGTAGTTTTTCACCACAACACAAAATATATTTTTTGTCAATGATGAACTCTATATTTGAAGTCAGCATGTAACAAAGTCTGGTAATAATAAGCAGTTTCGGGGTAAACCATAAACTAAACTCCAGCCAATTGAAAGACCCGATCCAATTTTTATTTACGATTATTTGAATCTCGTAATGAATATGGACGTGCTGACTTGCTGACTCTCGACGAGCTAAGAATTAAAATGAGATTCCTACTTAGTTGAGCTGAAATATTCTGCCTGCCTTCATCAGACCAATCTCCAGACTCACTCGGACCAATACATCAACAAACTGTACCCATTGTTAGGATGCATTAACAGGCGAAGTACAAACAAGCCAAGCACCAAGGGCAGCGACTTACGGAGGAAGAGGGAGAAACAATGAAGTAATAAAAACGCCAACAAAGTTTTTAAAGAGCTGATCTTCTTCATCAGAAACTTCTTATTGTTCTTTCCACCAACGTACTCATCTTCTCCTTTAAGAACTGCGTCCTTATTACAGCGTTCACCTTGTTAAGAACGTCTGCAAAAAGGCCGTCGAACCTCAGAGAAAATTATACCTACGGAAACCTGCGAACACTACTGATGGACCTAACGAATGTTCAGACGTTACGAAGACCCTGTAAGTCCTCTAAACTCGCCAAGTTGGGTGGCCAGTAATTATTATTGCGGTGTATTTCTAAATCGTTTGTCTGCTTGGCGAACGGGAACAGTTGAGTTTCTCCGTTTCCCTGATTGAACGTTCATACTGGTTTGTTACCGAGTGGGAGGTTACTCAATAAGTGTGCGATGAATGTGATCTCCTTTATTTATTAATTTTAATCATAGTGGTAGCTGGTAAAAAGCAATAGAATGGGTTCAGTTGATCAGAAGTGAGTGAAAATGGATATTCTAAAAACAGATTCGTCATAGTTACTCGCTCGACCTACGGTGCCTAGATGAATTCATTCTTTCTCTAATTCATTGCTACTGCATTTAACTCCAGGTCTTCGTTAGATTTCTGAAGCCAACAGTGTGATCAAATTGAGGAGGGCCTCGACCTGGTGTGGTTTCTTCGACAGCAATCTCTTGTCGTCGTATGGGAACAGATGAGAGTGAGATACTCCATGGCTTGTTTCCCTTCGTTGCACGTGTCTCAATTGTTGTCATCGATTATGTTGAACTTGAACAAACATACTTTGCGTGGTGCATGCCCAATTCTCATTGTTTACATTTAGTACCTCGTTGAATGTTAAGTTAAAATTAGGATCTTGCCACGTTTTATTTTCTTCCTTTTTTAAACTTTAGAAATCATTTCCCCAAGATATCTACGATTCGTAAATCGAAAGTTATTTGGTGAAAGACACATTGCCAATATTCTCTATGCATCTCATCAGGCTATCAAAAGCCAATTTTTTCCCACACGACCAGAGATGCATCAAGACTGTAATGACGTCATTCTGACAGTTGATTATATAGGTACCCAACAGTTTAGAAAACCGGAGATAATGCCTTGTCCAAACAAGTGAAATCTCTCTTTTTTAAAATTCCTTCATTAGCGTATTATTGAGGCGATATTTTCGCTCTTGACTCACGCTCAGTTTCTACACCCCGGAGGCAGATAGAGAGACTCTGCTGTTATCCCTTGGATTGGTTATCCCTCTTGGCTTCGAGGCTTCTTATCTTCGCTTGCTACCCCTGGAGGCTCCGTCTTGGGCGACCTGGAGAAGGACCGGTCTTCACTAACTATCCGATCCGACCCCCCCTTAGTCTGTCACTGGGTCAAGAGGACGGCCTCACATCCTCCTCCACCCTCTTCGACTTCTTCCTGTATATGCAGTGATTATCTCTTACTAAGTCATAAAATTGTCAAGTTTTTTTCTCCAAGTACTCTTGCGATAAGGAAGTTTGTTTTAGGCCCATGTCCATATCGATTATTGTGTCAATCGAATTACATAAGATTTACTCAAATATCTCTTGATGAATTTCATTTAAGGACACCCACACGTCTCTCCTCTTCCGTCCTAAATAGATCTCTTTTAGCGAATCTTCAAAAAAGAAAAAAAGCTCTTTAAATGGCTTCAAAATTTTTTAAAGGGAGGGAGGGGGGGGGGGGGGCATACATCCGTTCCATACATCAAAGAACACAATTTTAGATTTTAACGCCGTATGTTTATATACGTATATATTTATAGGGTTTATTTACAAACGATAACTCATTTAAAATATGGCGTAAAATTTTCGGTCCAACGCAGAAAAATCCTTCTTAGAAGACAGGTCGAGTTCGTTGGCCAGCCCGATCGCCCCAGAATTTTATGTTCAAATTTACAATTTAGTGGCCCGAAAAATTCTAACAATCGCTTTTCTGACCATAGGGCATGTGGGATGTCACAGTCGAAGTATTATTCAGCGCTGTGTCGATTGCGGCTACCCCTAGATTTTCAAGACTGATAAATAAGTGAGAAAATTTCATTTTTAGATTAGCAAAATCCCAAAATTTACCAAATTTTTTAGTTTGGCTGCTTGTTTTAAAATTTTCTTTGCGATCTCGTCACACGGCTGTTCCCTCAGTTTTATTCAGAACATGGTTTTCCGCAATGATCAGAATTTAAGTGCCTAACTTGATTTTTTTCACAACTTTTCTTTGAAAATTTGCTCTATCGGCCATGCTGCGTACTTTTTTCCTTTTCCTCAGCCTTCCTTTATGCGTTTTCAGTTATCTTTGTTTTATTTTGTTCCTCAATAATTAAATTTTACATTAACTTAGGTTTCCAGTTGTGCCAATTACACGAATCTGTACGTAACGTATAGAAATTCCTCGTTATTTTCAATATCGTGTTGGAGCTTCAAATTCTGGCCTCACCATCTTGTTCAGCGCTAAAAAGCTATAAAATGAGTTGTCACTGGGCAATAAATGGAAAAAACCTTTCCAAGCACCCCCCCTAACTTTGGGTTGTGCAAAAACTTTGTTTTTGTTTGCTCTAAACATTTTTTTAAACGTTTTTATTTGAAATAATATTTAGTGCTTTAAATGCACTCCAAAAACGCTCGATTCCAAGTTTTACTTTGATGTCTCAAAAGTTGGGGGGGTGGTACTTTTAGGACCCCTTGTGTATAATTTTCCTTTGAACATTCGGGGCGATGGGAAAGTAACCAGGAGTAGCGCCACTGTCCGCGATCCTCCTGCTCTACGCCTTCGACAGAACTGGTAATGACGCTCTTGCCAACAAAATCAGGCATTGGGTTTCTTTAATCGACTTGTTCGTGATGGTGGCGTGGTGTTGAAGAAACTTGATTTCCGCTCCTGGCAGTAACGTTGGCAATTTCCGGTTGGCGGTGTCTCTGAGAGGAATGCATTGTGTTTCTGCATGGATACCTTCCAAAGAAGGTGGGTAACTTAATTGAACCTCCGCCACGTATTCTTCCTGGAAATGAACACCCCGAGTTATTATCGCAACTCGTGAACATGCGAGTCCAATAATGTTTGTTCTTTTTTCCACTCCATTTATGAAGTTGGCCTGCAATTGGGTGTAAGAGAAAATTTTACCTCTTTTATATAACGATGTATATTATTTAGTTAGAGGTGTATTTTTTGTCAGCCACTTATCTGACTGGTTCAATGCGCATGCGCCTTCAATAACTTTCGAACTCCCCGATTCTATTTGTGATGCAACTCCAATGCAATCTGCAGAAATAGCTTCTTTCTAAATACATGATGAGATATCGATAGAAAACATGGATTTTCGATGTTAGAAAGGAAAATGTTTTCTTTTGCTAATTTGATCAAAAATGCGAAATTGCGTGGCGAAAATTTGTTACGTTACAAAAATGCATTATGGTTTTTTTTAATGTTAATCACGTATACAACTGATCCTTGTTAGGGAGTTATAAGTTGCTCAATTTCCGTACCACAAAGCTCAAGCTGCCAACTTTCCTCTCCTTTTACATCATTTTTAAAACTATTGGCAGTACGTGCACTTGAACTAAATTACCCTCATACATTTAAGTACGTTTAAATATCAAATACGTTCCATGGTAATTCAGGTCTGTAGGGGTTAAGTAGTACCAACGCTGGTACAGGGATGAGTCTTTGTCAAAGCAGCGGTATAAGTCTTAAATTTCTACAACTTATATTTAGGTAATATAGGTTTTAGCGTATTTTCGTAGACAATGAAGCTATTGCAATGGCTCCACAAATTTTAAAATCAAAATTTTCTTTATTGGAATCCGTTTCGAGACATTCTGAAACGAATCCTACAGTTTAACCTTTATATATATATATATATATATATATATACACCTATGTGTGTGTGTGCACATTGATTTGGTCAAATTTCGAAAAAAAGTGCTGAAAAAATAGCAAAAACGGCTAAAAACCGTTACATTTCTATTTTTTAGCAGACTATTGCTCAAATAAAGTTTATTAACTACTAGCCGCTCCGGCTCGCTACGCTCGCCTCCACGTCCAGCCGGGGGGCAAGCCCCCCGGACCCCCCATTAAATTGCTCGCTTCGCTCGCAAAATGTGGCCTGTAGGGAATTTTGCTCGCTTCGCTCGCAAAGTGTGGCATGTAGGGAATGTTGCTCGCTTTGCTCGCAAACGGTAGATATCTAAGGGTAGGTTTAACGTGTGTAGGGGATACTTGCTTCGCTCGCAAACGGTAGATCTCTAAGGGTAGGTTTAACTTCTGTAGGGGATGCTGCTCGCTTCGCTCGCTTGAGGAAGTTATACTGCCCACCCAACTTGGCGGACGTTTTTTTCAGTTGGGAATTCTTACAAACAAATTAAATCTTATAAAACTACGTGGAACCACGAAAAGTTTATTCGGGGATGTTGCTCGCTTCGCTTGCTTGAGGAAGTTATACTGCCCACCCAACTTGGCAGACGTTTTTTTTTCAGTTGGAAATTCTTACAAACAAATTAAATCTTATAAAACTACGTGGAACCACAAAAAAGTTTATTTGGGGATGTTGCTCGCTTCGCTCGTAAGGTATACCTGTATATGTGTAGGGGAAAACCAGTATTTATTCCGTTGAAATGAGTCATCGAATCCCTTCAAGAGGTAAGTCGCAACATTGTGAAACACCTGAGTCATCGAACCCCAAACACGTCTTCCTAGAGCCTTCTCGCGTCCACGGCACATATAATTTCTCATTTTAATAGCTTCGTCTCGCTTCCCCTCGCAATTCGACCGAGTTCTCGTCACTTTTTTCGATATCCGATTTCGGATTCAGATTCGGCGGACCCAAAGCTGTATTTCGCCCGCGAAAACCATTCCGAAAAACGGACCTTTATGGGGTATATTTTAATCCGAAAAAACGTAGTTTTTCGTCGGACTTTTCGAGAAAACACGGTCCGTACTCTCGCATTTTTTTGACGCATTTCCCGATACTTTTTTCGCGATCCGATCGCGCCGTCGTCTTTCTCGTAGGAAAACCTACGAAACCGGTATTTTTCCGGAATTTTCGACGGCCGTTTAGAGGGGTAGGGGAAGCGGGGAAGTCCAAAAAGCGCACATTAACCAGAACTTCGACCCCCCTCCCGCCCTACGGCCCATGGTTCGGCTGGGATTAGAAAATTTTAAATTCGCTTATACACCCTATCGGAAAATTCCAAGAAGATCCCCCCACTCGTAGACTCCCCCCACTCAGCAGTTTGGCCGTGCATAGCATGGACAAACAGACAGACGGAGTTTCACTTTTATAAATAGTATAGATAGAGATTTTTCAAACCGAAATGGGGTGATTGGTCTCACTCAAGATTCAAATGCAAAAGAATGCAGGAAACCAGACTGTCTGGAATGCAAATTGACGGAGAATGTTTCGGCTGAAGATGTTGCAAATTACCGATTTCTACCCATTGTCTCCTGTGATATGGGAAGGTCATTTTCTACACTACAGACATTTTTAAGTGAGAACAGGTGTAGTTTCAAGGTTGGCAACCTAGAGAAGGTATTAATTGTAAATTGTAATTTCAATCAGCAAGTTGATCGGAGTGAGCCAGAAGGATAATGCAGCTGTAAATATAATGCGAACATTTTTTTGAAATCTTTCAGCACGTTATAATTTTTGTATAATTTGACAATAAAACCTAAAACTAGTATACTAATTTATGAAACACTGTTCTTTCCTTACAACCCATCCCTTTGCTTGATGAACAGCAATTGATTATGGCAAATTTATTTACATACGCATTACATAAAAAATTTCAATTTTTTAAATTCATTTATTTATCAATCAATTTCATCAACTACTTTTTCAAGGTTTTTTTCGTTCAAATACTGTTAACATTTTACGTACATATTCGTTAAAAAGGCGTTTCGCAAGCATTCATGGCAAAAAAGTAAGTATTCTTTGAATTATTTTAAAAATACATGTTTTTGCATGTTTTGACATTTTTAGTGCATGTTTGGCCTCAAATTTTTGCATGTTGATCCGAGCCCTAGTTATCAGCATTGAAGTCACACAAGCAACAGATTTCATCCGGGTTTGTTTACGAATCAAGGAACTGAATGTAAGGGTGCCCGCTGGTATACTGCTATAGTGACTATCACTGTGTCTGTAGTTAGTAATCAACATTCCTTTGTTTGGTGTTGTGCTTATTTAATCAAGAAAGAAGTAGAACTAGCAAAACCTTCGATTCGCTCACATGACCTACGGAAAATCTATCAAACTTCCAGGCGAATTTTTCGTTGAAAGCAAAATGCAGTATGATCTCGAAACATTTGTTAACAAATAGCAAAAATGTATGAATTTGATAAAACCTGTCTCAATTGAAAATAAAACATCAAAAACCGTATTCATCCACCTGATGCACTGTACCCACGTCTTCGTGAGAGTTGATAGAGTGAAAAAACCGCTCGACCCAACCTATGAAGAACCATTTAAAGTATTGAAGAAAAAAGATAAATACTTTACATCTTTACAATACAAACAAAAAACAAAGAAATTAATGCCTCAATAGATTTAAATCAACATGTCAGGTACCACCAGAAGGAAGTGAACCTACAACCGAACAACCAAGAATTTCATGAACTAGCGGAACATCCTCCAGGAAAATAAACAATATGGAGAGAATGGGAAATAACAAGAACGTGAGATTTCGAAGCCACGGTTTAGCCTTATTTTATATTTTTATTAACCGGAGTCGTTCTAGGAGAGGGAGTAAATGTAGGGGAACCCCATTAATTATTTTGTTAATTTGAAAATATTAACATGTGGAACGTTTAGTTGTTACGCAGAATTAATGAACAGTATAGTTGCAGAATTTCCAAAAAATAGTTTTTTCATTTTACTAATTATAATTTTCTCTTAAATTAGCATTACAATCCTGCTCTTCCTCCTCCTCCTGTAACTTCCTTCATCCATAGAACTGGCGTTGGGTAAACCTGAGCCGCTTAGCGTCGTCCCAACTTTAGAATTGCACCAAAAAATCAAGCATTCCAAAAGAAAGGATGAGTTCGTTGTGAACAGCATTTTTTGAGCACATTGAATGGTCAAATTTCAAAAAATGTGCTAATAAATCACTAATTAAGGCAAACACTGTTGAAAATCTTCAAGTTTACATTTTTTAGTAGGACATTATTCATTTAAAAAACTGTTGATTTTCTGTTGCAACCAATAAATAAAAATCATGTAATTATCATGTTCTCTCGTCGTAATGTTGCTATATACCTGATCTGAGTGGTTCCTCGCTTTGTCACACGTTCACAGCAGGCCTGTAGAGGCTCAATACCAAATTTCAGCCTCCTAGGTCTATTGAAAGAGGAATGGGCTACCGAGCTCGCTCAGCTGATCTAGGTGGTTCCTTTATATATCAATAGTGCACAGCGGGCCCATAAAAGACCCAAAATTCTGCCTCTTAAGTGTATTAGGAAAGAAATGAGCTCCCGATGATCACGGTGGGTCCTCACTTCGTCAATCCACTTCTCCTGTTACAACTTTATAGCCTCCTATTACAAGTCTATTAAACTTCAAAAACGATTGCTTTTGGACTGTGATGTTGAAAGATACAAAGAGAGAAGTTTTGCCATCAATGGTGATTCAATTAATGCACATATATCTTCAACACCATAATGTGCTGTGAGAATACGCTTCACAGTAATTCCTTCATCAAACTTCAATAGGTGAAGGTCAATTGGCTCAGTTTAAAGTTTTAGCTACTAGCATAGAAATTGGGAACCTAAGCAGATTGGGATGGTTCCGCAATTTGAAATTCTATTCACCCTGACTCATAGAGGCTCTGTTTCAAATTTTAGTCACATAGATTAAACGGCACAGAAATTCGCTTACGAGCTCGATCAGCAGGTTATGGTGGTTCCGTAAGTTGAAATTCGATTCTACCTGCCTCGTACAGGCGATGTTTCAAATTGCAGCTTCAGAAATTAAAAACCATAAAATCAGCTTTAGGAGCCAATCATCTGATCAGAGGTATATGCATCGTCTAGTACCTTGTGCCCTAGTAACGCATTGGTTGTACGTGAAAATCAATAGAATATCAAAAATTATTTCAAGTATTTAGAGTTTGTAACGGAATCACGACAATCACTGACAGTGATGAATCGATAAGATGTTTTGTATTATGCAGAAGCATTTGGAAATTACTGTCACTATAACCGAGTAGGTAAGGTGTCTAGATGAACTTTTGTATCTAATTGTAAACACACATTTTTAAATTTTAGTCTTCTAGGTCTATTAGGAGAGAATTCAGCTACGGAGCTCACTCAGCTAATTTGTGTGGGTTCTCACGTTTTCGATCGAACACAGCTTGACGACAGAGGCTCCACACCGAATTTCAGTCTCCATGGTCTGTTAGGAAAGAATTGAGCTCCCGAGCTCACTCAGCTGATCCGGGTGCTCCCTCGCTAATTCTCTTCTACCTGTCTCGCAGAGGGTCTGTTTGAAATTTCACATTCATAGATTAAACGGCATAGAAATTCGCTTACGAGCTCAATCGGCATATTATGGTGGTTCCGCAAGGTGAAATTCTATTCTACTTGTCTCATGTGTTTCAAATTTCAGCTTCAGAGATTAAATACCATTGAAATCAGCTTTATGAGCAAATGAGCTGGTCAGAGGTACACCTACTGCTAACAAGTAACTACTAGGTACTCAATAGTACATACCATGTAGTGCCTTCTTTTCGCATTTGTCTCCATTATGGTTACCTAGCAAACATATTTTGTAACGTAGCGGAATAAATCAGCTTTCCTTCACACTACAGCGGTTTAGGGTTCATGAGATGTTGCGAAAAAATGAGAGCATTCAAAAAACTGGCTAACGATTTTTCTGATTTGAAAACCAAAGGAGTTACCTTGTCTACTTACCAAGCAACGGAGTGGTTGTACGTGAAAATCAATATAAAACGTGAAGGCTCGCGCTGAATTTTGCTGGATTTTTTGCTCGACATGATGCATACAGTATATCGATTGTGAACTCGAACTATCAAAGTTTATGCATAAAGTTATGCTGAAAAACGTACTAAAAATCTATAAAAACTGCAGAAAATTGTACAAATCCAAAAATATGTTTGTAAAATTGATTATTATTTAGAAAAAGTAAATTTTCAATTAAATTATTTTCTGTAAACACGAAGTACCCACATTTCAAAATAATCAATTGAACATAATACCTATGGAAAATAACGTAAATTTGCTCATACGATCGTGGTGAATGATTGGAACTTTTATAATTTATTTATTTGGTTCATGTTTACGATGATTTACATAATCATGATCTATCTCAATTCAGCACGTTATCTATTCATCTATCTATCGCAGCTGAAAGTGCAGACAGAGACTGGAGGAAACCGTGTCAGGAGTGACGCCTACGGTATTTTCCCTCGTTCCTTTTTTCGATCTTCGAGCTTCGTAAGGTTTATTCCTTTTTCAAAAGACGCAGTTTCGTGCTCCTGAAGGCCTCCTCGATCCTCCAGAAGCCTCCCCCCTTCCTCCTCCCATCAAGGATCCTTTATCCCGGCTTATCCAACCCGCTCCCGCGTTCCTTCAGGACGTCTCCCCGCCAGGACCTCTTCTCACAGGACTTCTTCGATCTTCCCCCTCTCACACCCGGCTCCCAAGGTTAGAACTGACCAGCCGCAACTACTCGCCCCATCTTTTATAAACATCATCTTCTTCATCCCAAACCCTTTTTCTTCATACTTCTTATTTCTCCCTTTCTTGAAGGAAGTCTCTTCGTTTTGCTTCATTTTCGGTTTGGTCTTTTCCCCAACAGCTGTTTGGGATGAGGAAGAGATTGGTCTTTTTTCACGACCACTAGGCCACCTTATTTTTCTCTTTACTTATACGTTTTTACTTCCGATCTCCAGGCTCGTGCCACGGCTAAAAAGAAAGGAACAAGCAACAAAAGAAATGAAGTCGCCCTGCGAAACAAGACTTCCTTTCCGTTTAAAAGTGAAAACATTATAGCCTGTCTGCTTTGTGGAATCTTACAAGACCTAAGCCAGAAACTCGTCGATCTCAAACAAATCTCTTTTCAACTATAGTCACCAACATTAGTGAAAAAAGAAAATTCCAAAAAACTGTTCGTCTTCTGTATACCGCCTTTTGGAGATTTTCTCTCAAACTAATGTACCAATGTTTATGAAACAGATTTTGAAAAAATAATCACATATAGACTGAGGATGGTCGTGAAATCTCGGCGTCTCTTTCGGTTTCGACTAACCCTAAACGGTGAAATAGTTAAGCTGAATTTTTTAAAACAGTTTCTTGACTGCTGCCTAGCAAATGTGTTCTGAACTACAGCGCTTAGGAACTTTCGCCATTATCCAGAAATTCGTCAGAAATTGTCAAAGTGGATTTCAGAAGGTACCTTATCTGGCCCGCCTCTGATTCTCAATCTGAAATTCTAGTATTAAACTTCTTACATACCAAACCTCTTTTTCCTTCCTTTAACCGATAGGACCTCATAACTGGGTTAAAACTCTCCAAGTACTCCACGGGACTACGCTTACCGGGGGGCTTACTTTCCTTACCTCCTTTGACCGAGGGCACTTCAGTACCAAGTTGAAACTTTCTTTTATACACAGCCAACAACGCGTACGCGAGGAACATTCCTTCCTTCATCAGACTGGGATGAACTTCTTAGTTTACTCTACAGGATTACGCGTACCAGGGTAAAATCTCTTCTCCTCTTCTTCAAGTGTCTCCAGTCAGTATAGGGCTTTTATTAGCCTAGGAGTCTGAGCCCGACTCGCAACTGTATAGTCACATACAAATCTCAAATCACAACAATTAATGGTGTAACAAATTAATTAATCTAATTAATTAGTAGGTAACTAATGTAAACATTAATTATTAATGTAATAATAATTAGTGTAAGAGGCAATTGATAGTTAGATCAAGTGTAATGTTACTGTGTTATATGCTGTGTTGTGTTTGCATGGAACATGCTTTAGCCTTGCACTAACTGGCGAAAAGTGTCACGTTTTTTGGGACACGCGGTGGGAGACGGCGATGTGTCACGAAATTTTTTCTTATGATTTTCACGTACAACCAAGCCGTTCCTGGGGAAATAAAACTTCTTTAGTGTTTAAGGGACGAAAATCGTTCTCCATTAGTTGAAAAGCTCTCGATATATCACGCATTTCTTTCGTACTAGTTCTTCTATTTATGTCGTAGTTTTATATTAATTTATGTTATAAATGGATATAGTAAACAATGCCGCTTGTTTTGTTGTCACTTGTTTAAGAAGTTAATCTTGGTTATAGTAATTGTAGACGTGCACCATAACAGAAAATCACCTACCTAGGTACTTCCTTATAATTTCGATTCAATTTATCGTATGAAGCTCCTGAAAATTTTGGTTTTTGTTACTTGGTAACGTTTGCCAGGCATGTTCCATGTTTCTTGACTTTTAGCCACGGGCTCTAAGTAATAACATCCGGGGGGTCTGGGGGTCTCCCCCAGCGAGGTCAAGGAGCAGAACCCCTTGCGAGGCCCGAAGGGCTGAGTTTCAATTCAATTCAATTTTATTGTATAACCCGTAGGTATTACAAGGAGTTTAATGCAAAATAGCACATGACACCTTACTTTTATTTCTGTCTCAAAAACTATGTTAGATTTTTAAGTATGATGTATTGAATGATTACTTATAAAAGTCTTCATAATTTACATTTTATAAATGGGCACTGCAAAGTTAACATAGATCACAATCACTCCACAGTCAAATTTCAATAATAATCCCGAGTCATTGCTATAATTTCCAAAGTGGTGTTGATGTTCGTTCTATTTCTTGCAGATTTTATTTTTCATCTTCTTCATGCTCTGTTTTCCAGAAATTTCGGGAGGGGATGGAGGAGGAGAATCCAGATTAGTCTCCACTTCTGACCCAAAAGACGTAGCCCATAATGAATGAGAAATTTTTTTCCATGAACCAATAATTAATCAACAAGCAAGACGGCATGCTTCCCGTCTTTTCTTGCTTGAAACAAGTTGGGCAAGAGATGCTTCCTAAATTCCCCTGTTCGTGTGGCGTAGAACTCGGATGTACCTATTAAATTGGGATCCCTTGAACTTGTAAATTAATGTTACTGGGTACTGTGTTACTGGGTTTAATGTGTCCTTCTAGAAGGTTGGATAGTGCCTAAACTCCTCACACCTATTTCTTTATAATCCCCAAGAACGCAATTAAACTCCGTTCTAAAAATGTACATCACCTTCCTCTTGAGAATATGCATGTTTTCTTTCCCTTCTAGAACGTTATGAAGAATAACATCGTTTCTGCTGTCCGTGTGCCGGTTCTGTTTAAGATTTTTTTTTCCAGATGCTAGATTTTCTACTATACTATCAATTCTCTTATTGATTTTTTCTATGAGCAAAACAATTTCTTGCGACAGAGCATGCACCTGCGAATTCAAAACAACTGTATGTTCCTTCAAAATGCAGTCGCAGTTCTGCAGTTTACTTGTGATTATTACGTCAAGGCATTGGATTACCTGTTGTATCACAGAGGCCGACATTTTCGAAGTTGCAATTATTCGACGCTGCACCGGTCGGCTCTTCGAGTGCTGCTGAGTAAGGAATACGGTCTTCGGTCGATTGAATAATTCTTTCCCTTCCCTGAACAACAAATCACCAACCAAACTCGCCTATATGACATTTTTTCCGAAATCTGCCCGTTAAAAATTTAATGAAAATTGTTCTTGCTGATAGTTAATCAAAGAGCAACCATAAAAACAAAAACTGAAACGAAATTCACAATACAGCCCTGCAAAATCAATGCCTAATACGGAGCTCGCAAAAAACACGTGCGCTCGGCTCGACTACCTAACTGGAACTCTCTGGGGTCTCTCCAGTCAGTATAGGGTTTTTATTAGCCTAGGAGTCAAAGTCCGACAAAATCTCAAACATACAACTCTCAAATCACAAAAATTAATAATAGGACCCCTCACACGTACACTCAAGAGTCGACGACTGAACGGGACACTCTTGAGTCGAAGTTTGAGTGCGGTTAAAACTCCACACTCCAAATTTTTGTCTTCCCGCTCTTGCGTGCGCTCAGAACTGTCGGTCAGGCGTCTGCCGTTCAAGAGTGGGCCACGCAAGAGTGTGTTGTTTTTGGACACCACACTCTTAACCGCACGAAAGAGCGGCACCTAGGTTCGTCCACTCAAAAGTGTACGTGTAAAGGATAAACTTCCAGTTTTAACCTCACTCCTAAGTGGCGTGTGGAAGGAGGAAAAATTGGAAATTTTTCACCACACGTCCAAGCGTCATCAGTGCTATCCTGATTTGGCTGTAGTAAGAAGTTCTATCCTAGAGAGCTGGGGCTGGAGGCATTCGACTCAGCGTGAAAAAATACATCAACTTCATTAGAAATTTGATCAAAATTGGGTATATATGACACTCGCTTAATATTGATCCTAGAGAGCTGGGGCTGGTGGCATTCAACTCAGCGTGAAAAAATACATCAACTTCATGCCCCATATTAGAAATTTGATCAAAATTGGGGATTTTAAACATAAAAATCGCTTTTTCTCGCTTAATATTGATCCTAGAGAGCTGGGGCTGGTGGCAATCGACTCAGCGTGAAAATATACATCAACTTCATGCCCCATGTTAGAAATTTGATCAAAATTGGGGATGGTTAGGGATGGTGTCGTGAACGCGGCGATCTACGTTTCTAACCCCACCTACCCTCACGCATAACTGTGATTCACACTGACACTCTTGACGTTTGGTTGGAGTGCGCTCAAAACCGTCGAAGCCCCCCACACGCCAGCTCCGTTTCAAGGTCCACGCAGAATTGCCGTTTACACTAATACTTTTGATTCGAGACTTGAGTGTCCCATTCAGTCGTCGACTCTTGAGTGTAGGTGTGAAGGGCCCTAATGTAACAAATTAATCTAATTAATGTAAATATTAATTATTAATGTAATAATAATTAATGTAAGTGGCAATTAATAGTTAGCTTAAGTGTAATGTAATTGTGTCATTTACTGTGTGTTATGTTTACTAGCTGTATCTTCTCGCTTCACTCGCTGGTCCAAGATCTAATTAAAGATCACCGTTATATAATATTTCTAATCAATTTTACAATACAGCCAGGGTAATATAAACTAACATTATTCTCTACCGCAACTAGAGACACTGGTTACATTCCGAATTTCACCATGTAAGTTGAATAAGAACCAAATTAGACACCTTGCTCATTCCGTATTACAATGTTCCCTGTGTTGTAATACTCGTCTATCACACCTAGACAGACTTCGTTTAACATGAACAAAATCAGCTACAGAGCTCCCTCAGCTGATTAGAGTCGACTCCAGATGGGTAGTAATAATCTATCACGCACTGAGAAGCCCTGTTCAGAAGTGCAGCGTCTTCAATGAATAAGGTCAAAATTAACTACAAAGCTGACTCCGGTGATTATAGTGGTCCTCCATGTAGTAATTATACTCAACCACAAACAGAGGGGCCCTGTTCAAAATTTCAGCACATGAAGGTGAATATGAACGAAATTAGCTTCATACCTCACTTAGCAGATTATAGTGGTTCCCCGACACGTAATTATACGCTACCACTTCCAGAGAAGCTCCCTTTAAAAGTTCATCGTCTCAAATTGAGTTGGAACAAAAAATAGAGCTACAGAGCTCCCTGTGCTGATTTGTGGTTCCTCATGTGCAATCACCTCTATCGCACTCAGTGAAGCCCCTATCCAAAGTTTAACAACTTGAGTTGAATGAGAACAAAATTAGGTGCCGAGCTCAAATCTGCTGCATAGAGTGGTTTCTCGTTCGAATTATACTTTACCACACCTAGAGGGGCCCCGTTCCAAATTTCGGTATCTCAAGTTGAATTGGAAAAAAATAGGAACAAAATTAAGAACAAAATAATCTTGGAGGACTGCCCCTGTGGACCTCCGAGTCCAGCATCGGCCCCCTCAGTGGGTTAACGTTTTATCTGGACCAGACATGGTCCAATCCCTATTGTTGTGCCTGAGAGCCACTGCGTGATACCTAATCTGTGACATATCTATGTACATCTATTCGTAGTTTTATTTCACTTCGCTGATTATATACAGTAACATGTATTTAGTTGAAAGCCTATTCTACATCTATTCTTAGCTGTATTATTTTATTTTTCGGGTTTTTCATCCGCTTTGGAGGCTAGATGTGGTCAGTGTATCCAACCTTTTTTACTAAAGGGCCACACTATGAAATATTTGAGACAAGGCGGGCCAACAATTTAATAATATCCCCCCCCCCCCCCATACATTCACGAAGTTTTGTTTTAATCAAGAGTGCTCAGCGGTGATTATTGAGATATTCTGGGCTTAGTTTTCTAAGTAGCTATATTCCCTTATATATCTTTGTTGTAGAATAGCTCAAATCATGTTCTTTTAAGGTAATTAAAAATAATGTTGTGAACAAAATATACCAGACCTAAGTAAGACAATTAACCAGAAGTTTATTTATTTATTGGAACGTAGAGGAATTAGGTACTTCAAAGAACTCTTTGGCTAAATTGATCCTCTATTTCTTTTGATCTCCTCATCTTTCATTGGTCCCTCATAAGCCTAACTGAAGTGCTGCTCCGTCTCCAAACCCAAGCTCCACACTTCTCCATCTTTTTCTTGCGCCTCTAAGGCACATGCTGGATGCACGCAATATCGCCATTGTGATGCGGACTCTCAACCATCCTCGAACAACCGTCTGAGGCCGATTCCAAATGTCTGCTAAGCGCTCACCCAATACTTTCACAAAGGCATTCATTTGAGGAGCACATAGACCATCGACTGAACATACCAGGGGTGTGAATGAGGCATGCCTCTCTTCACATGCATTCAGATACTTACGCATCTTTTCTTGCTCTGCTGAGGCTAGGACAGAAGGTACGGGACGAGAACCATAAGAAGGGGCGTCAGTGTCTACGACACGGACGTCAAACAACGCCTCCCTCTGTGGCTCCCAGGTTCCTCGACACACCAAATCCCCTCGTAGCAAGACAATTAATGATTTTTACTTAGGCCTATTTTCACTAAAAATTTCAATGATTATTTCAAATACCCATACATTTTTAATATAACATGATGAGTTATTTTTAGTCCTGCCTTATGTACAGTCGGGGTAAGCTTTCTGCCTTTACACCACCACACTACAGTCCGTGCAAAACACTGACCATTGCTGAATGGCTGATCGCTGCTGGTTTACAGATAACTTAACACTTATCGAGAACGGAAGGGACAAAAATAGAGAAGATTACTGTACTCGTAGTTACAATAAGTTAAAGTGTATTAAGAAAAATATATTTTCAAATAAAAATATCTTTTTTCAGTTTGTAATTTTTCCGAGGGCCGAAATCTGCTCGCGGGCCGGATGTGGCCCACGGGCCGTAGGTTGGAGACCCTTGGTATGGATGATAGCTGCGTCGGCTCGCTTTTTTCGCTCGTCCTAAATGATTCCGTATCTACCATCATAATCAAGCATACGTTGGAAATAAAAATTTTCAGTACTGCCAGAAAAAATTCCTACAGACTGATTGTATAATTATGTCAAATGTAAACATGACAGCACACCATTGCATATTTGTAAACACCACGCTTGCGACTGGATTTTTATGATACCTAAAAAAAGCTTTCTTTCTATGATGAAGTATGTTTGGCTTAAAGGGTAGACATAATTTTGTTCTTACTGGATTCGTAGTGCAAAATTCTTTTCCCCCAATCATACTTAGCAAACATTCGATGAAGTGAGTTATACCACCGACGTTGGATTTCTTTAATTACCAAGTTGTTTACTCTGACGACGTTGTTGGGTTTTTTCCCGGTTCTTGACGTTACGGGAGGTTTTGGGGATTTGGGTATAGCCAACGTCGTTGGGTTAAACCCTTTCGAAAAACGGTGCAGCCATTTTGGAGTCTAATCCTAACAGAATCGCACACACACACACACTTATAGATATGCCATCATCTATATATATACATATACTAGTTGTCCCAACAGACCCCCATCTCCGTGGGGCAGAGAAAAATTTTACATGACCACAAGCTATCACATGTAAGTTATTTTCTTCACTACCGAAGGTAGAGAAACGTTGTGTTAGTACAAAAAGTAAACAAATTGGCCCCCCAAAATCAAAAATTTCTCTTGCTTTTTGCGTTTCACACCTTGTTGATAAATTTTTGTTTCGTGATTGTTTGCCTGTTGTCTGCCTGTCTGCGGTATATCGTTGACACACCCAAACTTATACCAAGTTTCAGTCCGATTTTCATGCAATTTTCAGGAATTGAGTGGGATAGCTCCTAGATGGTCCCCAATTAATGTCATTGTTGTCAAATCAATACCTGTGATCATGTCTGTGTGCTTCGACAAAACGTGAACATCTTATAACGTCGATTTCTCATGCGCGAGTGATTTAGTTCGTATCGATTGGTTGTGGTAACCATTGCACATGCGCAAACCTGAAATTGGTAGTTAGAGACTAACTCCAAAACTAATCGACCGATATGGACGAAAAGATCAGGGATTGTGCCGGTTAGCTCTTAGATGGTGCATGTCGTTGCATTGAAGGTAGGGTGTGCGCATGCGCAACTATGAATTCTAGTCCCATTTTGCATATTAGGATGTATAGGTACACTAGCTGGTTCACCCGAGCTTTGCACAGGTTGACTTTAATATACGCAAGCCCCCCCCCCCCCCTCACCCATCACATTTTGGGACACCCCTATGGATCTGATTTAAAAAAGTCCTTATTTGAAAGTACTTACTTGTAAATTACCTATTTGGACCAAACTACTGAGTCCAACCCCCCACTCTTTTCCCACAAACACCCTCCATATTGCAGATTAGAAATATTCTTGACAGGTAACGTAAAAAAACGTTCAGACTAATCGAATTTCATTCGTCCGAACATCAGATCACCAGTTCGTTCGGTGATGACCAAATTATTCCATTTAAACACCCCCTCCCTTTTTTTCCTTACCACAAACACCTCCCTATGGTTGAGGCTAGAAAAAATTGTAATAGCCTGTGATTGAGGTTGATGTAATATAAACATATTCGCCCATTCAGATCCCCAGTTTGTTCAGTGATGTAAAAGATACCCTTTCCAAACCCCCTCCTCCAAAAACACCCCTATGGGTCGGAATTGAAAATTTTATGTAGCTATGGTTTTTTAGTGTTATCCAAACATATTTTATCAATCAGGTCCTCAGTTTATTCAGTGATGTTCAAGATACCGCCATTCCACCCCCACCCCTCCCTCAAAATACCCGTTATGGTTCAGATTTGAAAATGCCAAGTAGTTTGTGATTCAAGTTAGAGTATTCCAAACATATTTAATCAATCAGGTCCTCAGTTTATTCACTGAAGTCCATGATACCCCATCTCTCCTCCCAAACCTCCCCCAAAACACCACACAACAAGTGATGTCCAAGACACCTCATTTCACCCCCCCCCCCCCCCCCCCCTCCGTCACCACCACTGCCACCCACCGCTAAGAAAACACACCCGTTGAGTCAGATATGAAAAATTTCAAGTAGCCTGTGATTTGAGTTAGTGAAGTTCAAACATATTTTATCAATCAGGTTAGCAGTTTATTCACTGATGTCCATGATACCCCATCTCTCCTCCCAACCCTTCCCCAAAACACCCCCTATGGGTTAGATTGGAAAACTTGAAGTAGTCTGCGATTCAAGTAAGAGTATTTGAGTACATGCCCTATCGGGCAGATCTGAAAATTTTCAAGTAGCTTGTGATTTAAGTTAGCATAATCCAAAAATATTCACCCAAACTGATCCCCAGTTCGTTCAATGGAGTCCAAGATACCTCTTCCCCTCCCCTAAAACACCCCTTCGGCTCAAATTTAGAGAATTTTAAATAGCCTTTTATTTAAGTTGGACTGATACAGACATTTCCTCATACTCATATGAGTAACTGTGAAAAGCGGACAAACATACAGACAGGCAGACAGAGCAAAATTGAGAAAATTGGACCAATCGTCTGTAAATGAAACGGAAAAGAAACTCAAAATTTCATGATTCTAATCAATGTACAGACAGACATACTTACGATTTTATTAATGTAGATTGTTTAATTTTGCATTCAATAATTTTGACTTGTAAATTGTTCTTCTTCCCCTGAGTTTATTCGTATCTTGATGTCCCAGAGAGACTAGCTATCAAATTCCAACTTCCTAGGGTGAACGGGAGAGAATTTAATCGACACAGCCAATCAGGACTTAGTCGTAGCGGCTCTATACCCCTAAAAGACACTTCGTCGGGTCAAATGTAGCCTATGTTTCAAATTTGATAAAAATTACTGGTAAAAACTGGTAACTGGTAAAAATGGGTGGGCAATTAAAAACAAAAGAGGTGGGACGAGAAAAAAAAGAAAGTCTGAAATCATCCATTTTGACACCTCGTTTTAGCTTATATTATATAGAATTGATCTACAGTTAAATATTTGGCATCTGGCGGCTCAGGAAGCATCCCCCTCCCAGAATATGCAAAGAAAATTAAGTGTCGCCATGAACCGACAGGGTGAGGACGGGAGGAGCCCAATGATGGGACTGAATTTTACTTTGTTACTCATCTCGGCGCGTCTCGCGTTTATTGCCTAACTGATTACCTACCCGTTGATTACCTACTCTCTCTCTCTCTCTCTCTCTCTCTCTCTCTCTCTCTCTCTCTCTCTCTCTCTCTCTCTCTCTCTCTCTCTCTCTCTCTCTCTCTCTCTCTCTCTCTCTCTCTCTCTCTCTCTCTCTCTCTCTCTCTCTCTCTCTCTCTCTCTCTCTCTCTCTCTCTCTCTCTCTCTCTCTCTCTCTCTCTCTCTCTCTCTCTCTCTCTCTCTCTCTCTCTCTCTCTCTCTCTCTCTCTCTCTCTCTCTCTCTCTCTCTCTCTCTCTCTCTCTCTCTCTCTCTCTCTCTCTCTCTCTCTCTCTCTCTCTCTCTCCTCTCTCTCTCTCTCTCTCTCTCTCTCTCTCTCTCTCTCTCTCTCTCTCTCTCTCTCTCTCTCTCTCTCTCTCTCTCTCTCTCTCTCTCTCTCTCTCTCTCTCTCTCTCTCTCTCTCTCTCTCTCTCTCTCTCTCTCTCTCTCTCTCTCTCTCTCTCTCTCTCTCTCTCTCTCTCTCTCTCTCTCTCTCTCTCTCTCTCTCTCTCTCTCTCTCTCTCTCTCTCTCTCTCTCTCTCTCTCTCTCTCTCTCTCTCTCTCTCTCTCTCTCTCTCTCTCTCTCTCTCTCTCTCTCTCTCTCTCTCTCTCTCTCTCTCTCTCTCTCTCTCTCTCTCTCTCTCTCTCTCTCTCTCTCTCTCTCTCTCTCTCTCTCTCTCTCTCTCTCTCTCTCTCTCTCTCTCTCTCTCTCTCTCTCTCTCTCTCTCTCTCTCTCTCTCTCTCTCTCTCTCTCTCTCTCTCTCTCTCTCTCTCTCTCTCTCTCTCTCTCTCTCTCTCTATCCCCCCTCTCTCTCTCTATCCCTCTCTCATTTCTTTTTCGTTCATTTCGTTTCATCCAAAGACGAATAGAAACTATATGCCTATTTCGAAAAAGCCGTCTGTCTCGTAAATTACTTCATCACACATGATGATTCTAAATCGTTGGAATCACTTTCGATCAACCTTAAATGGTAAATTCGAATCTCTTTTTTAATGTATAATGTTATAGATAAATATCATTCCAAAGAATCTAATGAGACCACCCGGATCCTGATCGTTCATCCGTTCGCTCTCCCTAAGTGGTGGATGTTTGGCAGGAAAAAACAACGAAAACATTGGTGTCAATGAGAACTGGTAATTACATAGTCAAAATCCTCTTATAAACTATGACGATCATATCAGCCGATATAATTTCAACGGAATTCTTACTTCACGAAATGAAGTTTATCATAACTCTTGTCACTTAGGAATGAACTAGCCATCGGTACGTCGGCGTTTCATTTTATTTTAATTAATTTTCAATTGGTGGGCGCCTTCATCTGTATCAATATAAAGATACCAGCCCCCAGACACCGGATAGGTCCTATCTGTTGTTTCATTGAAGAGGGACTAGAATCTAGTCATTAGCTTCCTCTCGGTAGATGTCAACATACTACGTTTAATACTCGTAGACCAGTGATGATTACAGACCAGTGATGCGAAGAGGGGATATATGATACAAAGACAATAAACCTTGCTGTAATAATTAGCAGCGTTAATCTCGCTAATTTCTTCAGAAAGAAGGGGAGTTCTTTAGAGAGTGTGTGTGTGTGTCCGATCCGTAAACCCTGAACCAAGGCCGTTTACCCTGCATGCTCATTACACGCATTTCACAATAGTTTTGAAAAATCGAACTAAAATGACATTTTATAGTCAACAATAAGTCATTTCCACCATAATAAATTAAATTTTGTACATTGAAAAATAATTTAACGGTAACATCAGTTGACTTAATTTAAATCCTATTAAATCAAAATCCATGCTATTTACAAATACACAAAATTCATTTGTGAATCGCTCAATCATTTCTCTGAATGATACTGGCCCCTGTCCACCAGACAAAATCACTTTCCTAATCAGTCTCAAAAGGGCAGCCTCAAAAATGGCACATTCATACACGAGATGATCCCACGTTTGCGGAACTCCAGTATCGCAACCACTATCTGGTCAGTCCTTCAAACCAAAACGATTCAGGTAGGCAGCATTTCGTCAGTGTCCGGGCATTATCTGTGTCAACTTCAATGTCACTCTGTAAGATGTTTTTAGCCTATGCTTGACTTCAGGGAAAAATCTACGAGTATGGGCGCCATTTATCGTTGTTCTCCACTGCTGCCTCTACTTTGCCATGGCCTGTTCACGACTAATGCCCTTATAGAACGTTCTTGGTACCAAGAAAAACGTAGCCGAAGCTTCTTCATCCTGAGTGGCCTCTTTCACTAGAGCGCCTGCAGCCTCATTTCCAGTCACTCCCTGACCCCTGTACCCATTTTATAGTACCCATTTTATAGAATCCTAAAGCCTTTTTCAGTACGCAATCGTACAGCCACCCGTCTTATATTTTCCACTGTACGGCTATGAATCCAACTATTTTGGAGTAATTCCTAGGATGCTTGACTATCCGTGAATATGATAGCTGATCTATCGTCATGGACAGCCGTCATTTCATCGAGCCATTCAATTGCTCCGCTGATTGCACGCAGCTCAGCATGATTATTGCTGCAGTGTCCAGCAATACGGATCTTCTTGGACCCCAAAACATCTCTATCTGCTACTTGATACAGTGTATATGCACATCCCATGCAACCATCTATACGACACCTATCCGTATGTCTCTAAGGGGCTATCAACATCATCTTAAATCATGACCGAGACTTCAGATAGATGGCTCTAACCGTGTGGGGGCATATCTTCATCCACCATAAACTCCGGATATCCTGGATGAACTGTACGTGGAGCTAGGTAATTTTCCACAAGTTCTTTCAATATCAGTTCCATAGGCACGATGTTTGCAAGAACATACGAAGCCTCATGAGAAATAGTCCTAAACCCTTGACGATCCTAGGAGCCATCCTCCTCTGGACGCCCGGAGTTGCTTCACAACATGCACCTTCGAAACCGCATCACCCTAGTCAGGGAGTGCATTTGACAACTCAGGGAGTACCGCTCCAGCATATATTATACGAAGTGCTTCAGAGCTCACTCCCCAATATACCTCCGCAGATCGTGAAAGAGCACGTATCAGCTGCCCGGTCTTGCCACAAATCGTTTTGATGTGGTGAGACCAAGTCCAACTTTGGTCAAACCACACTCCAAGGCAACAGAGGTTAGGCACTTCTTCTAACCGACTTCCACACATGAATATAGATAGCAGCCTTCCTGATTTATTCTCCCATGTGACGTTCAGAGCCTGAGACTTGTGAGGATTAAACGTCTGCTTGGCACTCCTAGCCCATCCCTCAACCATGGAGAGCACCTGATTTGCCATGACCTGCGATTGAAGGTCATATCCATAAAGTACGTAGATTGCCATAAAATCACTCTATCAAGAGAGAAATTTCGTCAATTCAGGTTAGACTGTGATGGGAATTACGGGGCAAGGAACGGGAATTAAGGGGCAAGGAACGGGAAAAAGAGGTCATAACAGTAGATTTCTCATCATTTTAGGGGGCCATGCCCCAGGCAGGGTTTCCACTTTTCTAAAGACCGTAGAATGAAATTAACGTTATGAGTGGCTCCCACTAGAGGAGTTTCGGTTTATTCTATTAGCCAAACTGAATGTTCATAGTTGGTAGGTTTTTTTTCTAGTAATGTTTTGCTGTCTCTGCTGGTAATTTATGATGTTTTTTAAGTTCCTTCGGGCATGTGGTTGTTTCCAAGAATTTACTCTAAAGTAAAGTCCGTATTATAGCGTTGTGTTAACAAAAGTACCTATTTTTATTCAGTCCTAAGTTGTTGAATACGTCTTTTGTAATAAAGTCCTTTGTATTGTCGGTCGAGTTGGAGTGCGTTGTTTATGTGTAGAGCTAGCTACAAAACCCTTTCCGTCGGTAGTTACGAACGTTAGTTACAAAAATAAATGTTGGCATTTTGGCAATGAAGAAGAAGCAACGATCACCTTGAATAGAAATCTCACCGAAGTACGACGTTCATCGACGGATTTACGTAAGAAGTTTAGTCAGGTAGGTACTGATTTTGACATTTTTGACATTTGCATGCCTTTGCTTTGGCACATAAACTGAAAAATCGTCACGAAAACTTGCTCACGCTACTTACCAATAAATAAAATAGACTCACTGTGTTGCGTAGAGAACAATCAACTGTTTTCTTTATGTCTGCTATGGCACATGAACTAAAAATTTTATAGTAACTCGTAAACGAGTTCCACTATCTGCTTTACAAGCAGATACCATGTTACATGGATATGTCTTTGATTGGGGATTTCATAACGGTTGAACACGAGAGTTGTAAATAAATCCTTCAACTTTAAACGAATCCCGACTAATTCCAACAAAACAACGGTTTACTTATAGAAATGTTGAAAATGACTGTGGAGAGAAGCCACTACAATGAGTTGTTATTAACAGTCGACTGTTGTCAAGTGGATGAAAATGTTTCCTATGGAGTGGAGTAAATTCTGCTATTGCTTTACGTTAAGAATATTGTAACAGGCTTATTAAAAATTGTTTATAGTCCAATCAACTTAGTTTAGGAAGGGGGAATTGGTAGCTTGAGATGTGAACATTTATCACATAAATCAAGCGCATTCCAACGAGTGGCGAACGATTTCTGTGCGATGAAAACTGCGGAAGTTCCATTCCCCTAGCAACGAATGGGTTGTACGTGAAAAACACTGAAATTGTGACACAAATTTTGCGTCACGGAAATTTTTGGTTGACCCCCCAGATCAAAGACATACCTATCCATGTCAAAACTCACGGAAAATTGCTCACGAAAATATTTTGATGATTTCCGCTTACAACCGAGTCGTTGCTAGGGAAATGGTGCTTCGTCGTTTTTCAAATTCGTTGACCATTCGTTCGAAAGCTCTCGATTTATCCAACCATATTATGTTAACTACTGCGAAGTGCGTGGCCAACAAGCTGAGTTATGAGCAAGGTTATTCGAATAATTGTGTACACTCAGGTGATCGTTCTCAATAATTGATATTGTGAACATGATTGCCACCGCTTGTTAATTTCTGATGATTTCATTGAGCTGGTGTTTCGATGATTTGATTCATAGCAGGTGATCCAAATATTGCGAGAACGGTTTGATTTGTGAAGCGGTGGTTAAATCATTTTAATAGTTAATTTCTATGCTTTACACTCTAGGAAGCTGTAATTTCTTATGTAGCCTCTTATAGTAACAAAATCAGCCAAAACTGACGACATTTTGAGGTCACATTTGGAAAAAGCTACAGTGTTCAAAGGCACCTCCAAAACCATACAGAATGAGTAACGAAAACGTCTATGATCAATATTTTCAGTAGAATATTGATCATTCTGGATGTGTTGCATTCATGAACCATCCCCCTCCTAGGTTCATGGTTGCATTGAAGAAAAAGGTTATATACATAAGTGAGTGGTAGTTGTGGGGTTAGACAACATTTCTATAGCCTTTTGAAACAATTTTTAATTGACGTATGACGTCACACTCCTATCATTTCATCATAATTTAATTTGAGTTCTTTAATATTCCTTCAGAATTACTTCTCCTAAGTAGTTGACTAGTGCAATACAATCGAAGCCTTGATAATTTTTAATACTTCTAATAATAAAGTACTTAGTGTAGGTGTTTTTCTTGTTAGGATTGACGATAAACAGCCAGTTTTTTTTATTGGACCTATTGCAACGTACCTACATCCATAATAATTTTTCTCAGCTCTTTCCATGTTAGTTCGTCACACCTAGTTCCATGAACATAATATCCATCGTAACCCAATATATAGTATAGTATCCACACCAGCATGTAAGCCACAACCAACCAACAAATACGCAGAAACGTTGCAATATGACCAATAAAAAAACTGGCTGTTTATAGTCATTCCTAAAGCCGGTTTCACATGGAGGAGTACGAGCGTAACAACCAGAAAGACAGAAGGCTGGAAACCCCAGTGGAGGGGGCGGCAGAATGCGGCAGGGTGTTCACATGAACATGGACACACGGAATCATAACCTTCCTACTGAAACCCTCTCTGATCTGAAACCTCTACTTGCGGTTATCAACATTCCTGTCCAATAAGATTGCGCTCCGCTCGACGGAACGCGGCAACGGTATAAACATTTCTACCGCTGTCCGCAGACCATTCGGGCAACATGGCAGCCACCATCCTCAACTGTTGTCCCAACAGCCAATCAGATTGCTTTCAATCTTTCCGTCTTCCGGACATACCGTTCCATGTGAAACCAGCTTTAGTAAGTAAGTAGGTCCCTATAAGATAGTATTTTTAATTTAGTTTATTTAAATAATTTATTTATATTTATTTATCAATAATTCACTGACCACAGACCACATCCAGCAGTTTGCTCCATTCTTCAATCAAATAAGGCGATCAATAAAATAGTTATTAGCCAGCTCATAGAGGTTAATATATACTGTGAGTGTGTGTGTGTGCACGCGTGCGTGTCTGTGTGTGTGTTTTAGTCTGTAGATAGTTCCCTTTCAGTTTCACTTTTCCCAAATTATTACTTCCAGCCTAATTTTAACAAAGAATGTGTTTTAACCTTGGCATCTCCAACAGAAAATAAAACGTTTATGTGTAACGAAAATGTGTTGCAACAATTGCTGATGATTTCCACTTACAACCGAGTCGTTGCCAGGGAAATGGTAATTTGTCAATTTTCATCCCACAAAATTCGTTGACCATCCGTTCGTTCGTTCGTTGACCAACCATATTATGTTAACTACGGCGAAATGCGTGACCAACAAACTGAGTTATGAGCATGGTTATTTGAATAATTGTTTACACACGTGATCATTCTCAATAATTGATATTGTGAACATGATTGCAACCGCTTGTTAATTTCTGATGATTTCACTGAGCTGAATCTGAGTCATTCTTAAATGCGGGTTTCGCGGGTTTATGTGAAACGCGTGAACTTAAACACATTCTGTCTTTCAATAATTTCATTCAAAGTATGTAAATACTACTTTTTAAGTATGTAAATACTACTAGGCTTGCCCCCTGGCGAAGCGCGAAGCGCCGAGTTTTCACCCGCAGCAGTCTGATCTCGCTCGAACTAGGAGGATAGGTGTGAGAAGTCTATTTAATAATGCCATATAAAATTCATTACCTTTGAATAATTAGTAGTTGCTGCGAATATTCAAATGTGAAATCATTGTAAAAAGCTAAATTTTAGCAGTATTTACTCGATTTTCTAGAAGTTTTCAGAGAGTGTACGGGCTAGGCTGCTGACGGTTCTCTAATAGTTTCATTGTTCAAAAATCAATATTTCACTCTTGGAATGCGCAAACGTAACAACTATCATATCCATTTTCTCGATGCCTTATCTGATTTTGATGTCTTACGCTACATCTTGATTTAATATTTCTCCCAACTATAGGAACCCGCTAGAGAATCTTATAGATTTATTTAAAACATTTCAATTTCAAGTTACGTTTACGAGGAAGCTATGTGCTACACCCTACTTGGCACAAATTTTTGTTTGAAATCCGTCAATATCAAACAACCATCTGATGCAAATCACCCGGTCAATATTGCGTACTATGATATCTTAATTATTAATTTTATAGGTTTCATCAAGATCTAAAGAGCGTGTTCCGTCGCAAACTAATAACGTGGCTAGTGAATAAAGAGTAATTCCGCCTTGAAAATCTTTACAGGAAGGAAAAAGTTTAAAACGACGTTTTCGCACCTACTCCGATTTTCTCACTCCAAAGATATGTGCGTTGATTTTTTTTTACCTTAAGAAAGCTGATTTTGACAGAATGACTTGCTCATGGATATAAAATTCCAAACTAAAAATTTAAATTTTTCAAGCAACCCGCCCTCAACTACCTCTTACTTCATACGCGAAACGAAACTTCGACTAAGGAAGCTCAGCAGGATCGGGGAGCAGGAAGACGAGATAAAGCCGTAAGGAATCAGTAATTCATCGGTTGACATTGAAACGCTGGTCCTGAGGAAAAGGTCACGTCCACTATGATTGGTGTGCCTCTCAGGTTCCTACTCCAAAATCTCCGCGCACCAGTGCCCAGGTCCTATTGTTCTAGTTGTCTACCGTTAATTATTTACATTTTGCGGTTAAAATCCATTTTTGAACGAAAATTCAACAAAAACGGGAGTGTAAAATGAGTAGATGCTCTCTATTGTGTGAGGTTTTCAGACGGATTCAAATTAAAAAAGCTCTTGGTGCATTATCATTCCAAATATCTAATCTTAGGAAATTTGAAGCCAGTACAACTATATATATATATATATGTGCAGTGAAAATTAAAACACAAATGAAGAATGAAAGCTTACACAATTATTTATATTTTCTGTGTTTGCCTTTGTCAAAATGAAGAGTATATGCATTATATATATATATATATATATATATATATATATATATATATATATATATATATATATATATATATATATATATATATCTTTTGGCACAAATGTGCAGTGAAAATTAAAACACAAACAAAAAATGAAAGCTTACACAATTATTTATATTTCGGCGTTTGCCTTTGTCAAAATGAAGAGTTGAGTATATATATATATATAAGTAGAGTGTATATATATAAAACAATATATATATATATATATATATATATATATATATATATATATATATATATATATCAGATTAAGCAGTTTTCATGGACATGCTGATGGTTGGTATTGTTTTGATTGGCGCATTTGTTTCCCTCATTTTGTACTATCATCATATGTATGTATGTGTCTTTATTGAAATAAATCTATCTATCTATCTATGTTTAACATTTCTGTATGGTTCTTTGGGTACGTTGAGTTCTTAAACCTGTGGAAACTACCTGCATGTAGAAATACCTAGCATGCATAATTAAAATCTGATTTTGAAAAATTGTAGTTCCCGTTAACTTAACCAAATGGTAACCGGATGCCTAGGATTAAGAGTGGTATTATAAGGAGTTATCTTTCACCATGTTAATTCAGATGTAAAAGTAATCACACCCAGGGACGTTAAGGTTTGGTTGATTTTACACCGAAAATTTTCATTTTGTCCAACAATCATGGAAAGCGTGTCCATGATGGACAGAAAGATGGCTCCTCAGGGCATGCAATCATTTACCAAACCACTTCAACAGCGGTTTCTTATCTAATTGTTATCGCGATTAATTAATTTTTTTCAAGTTCAAACACTTAAATTAAAAGAATTAAATTAATGTTAAATCTACGTTAAATTTGGGTGATTAAAAACAGTACGCTTGAAAATATTTTTCAATTGGAAACCCGTGAAATGAAACCAAACAGAAACATCTTTCTACTCTTTTGGAGGTTCAAATAGATCATCTGGTACTGGAGTGTATCATACCTACCTTCCAAGAAATTCATATGTGGAAGGATACTAGTAGATGGAAGGGTTGTGATAGAAACTCATGAAAATCTCATCAGATAAGAAAGTACAAACAAACCTCTGCGTTTCAATAGGAAACCTATAAATCAGGTTATCAAACTTGGATAGATACCTAGCAAGGTAATTGGTAATCAAGTAATTTACTAATTTACAAATGCTGACTGAGTCAAAGCACTTTGGCAACATCGGTTTTCATCTAGGTGACGAAAATAATTCTTTTTCCCTTATGAATAGAGGCCGTTGTCACTTCAATAACATTCAAAATGATCAAACATAACAAGTTGTAGAGCTGACAAAAGCATTGGAGCTTAGCTTTGTGATCTCTGATTTCTTGTTTACCTGTACAACTAAGGTACTGCTGGCTGAATTTTTGAAATGGCGTTTCATATTTCTTTGGTAATAATTGATGCAAAAAGATTTTGTGTAGGGGAAATATGAAATGTTGCGTCTTGCTGAAAACAACCCCATCACCTTAAAGCTCGTCAATGGGGGAGGAGGTTGTGTGTGTCTATAAACATTCTTTTTATCTAGTGACTCGTGGTCATTCTTGAAACAAAGTTGAACTAAAATGTTTAAAATCATTGAATAATATTATATTTTTGGTAATTAAAATGTGGTAATCAAAGGGTCCGTACACTGAAAACATCATGGTAATCATCCGTTAATCACTTAATTCCTTGAGGGTCGGGTAATTAAGCTAATCAGCTTTGGTAATCAGATCGTAAAGTTTTGACGGACGAGTTAGGCAAAGACAGGTGTTTGTGAAAGAAAAATCGCCCTAATGTCTCATTAAACTCAAACATATTGCCGCGTTAACGCTAATTCTTGATTAACTCAAACGGTCAATCAATTATTATTTATTTTGTATTGGAATTCATTACTTTGGAATTATATACTACTTTCATCAGTTGCATGAAAGAAAAATGCCCACCCTCTACGGTTCATTCATCACCATAACTTTCTACATCTTTTAAGAAGTTCGGAGAGACGAGAGGCTTGAGATACTTGAGGTTTGGTTTGATGTTGGTCCACGGAAGACAGCGGGTATGTATTTAATGGTGTTAGACAAATTTCATCAAAATTCCAGAAAAACCCTTAGAAAATAATTAGTCTAAAAACTCGCCCAAATACTTCCAAAACCTAAAGTGTGGAACACTATAAGCCCAGCCAATACAACATTGAGTTCAGTGCGCCTATATTTAATATTAAAAGTTCACTATCTTGGGCAAACATCACGTATTTCTATTGATCTACTTTGTCCTTTCTCCGTCATTCTTGGAGTTTGTTGACACACACACTTTCCTGACTACTCGATGATTTTTACGGACAGTTTTAAGATCACCCAAGAAGTAGGATGTGCATACTATGACGTAGGGAATAAAAACCGGGGATCCTTCAAGCTGCCCAAAAATATGTTGTAGTTATCCAAAATTATAGCGATCCTCATGGCTCTTCACATCGCATATCGCAGCAACTGGAATGATAAAAACGGGTAGCTTTATTTTCTGATTCAATGAGCACTCTCGAGTTGCTTGACTCCGGGGACGTAAAAAACCCTATCATGGAGGAATAATCATCATCCTCTTGCAACTGGATAGGAGGAACAACGGCGCGTACAGTACAGTGCGTTTCGAATGGATTCGAGGGCGTTGCGGTATCCGCTACAATAAAATAGTAGATCGACTCGCCAAAACTGGAGCTATGAGTGAAATGATGGTGGAAATTCAAATTCAAAAAGTATGCAATAATAATCACAGCGAAGTATTCGAAAAAATTGAATAGATTTATACCGATTCGAGAAACGCTATAAAGCACTCTTGATCAGTGTCTCAAGAAAACCTTGGTTCTCGAAGTTTAAATGATAAGAATGATAAGAACTTTGAGTCCACTTCGTGCCACGGCTATGCGATACATACAAACACTGAATGCGAATCACCCATATGTCAATCATGTCTTTCAGGAGACAGCCCACTGCATTATGTTGTTATGGAGTATTTGAATCATCGTGAATCTAGAAAGAAGTTTTTCGATAAGGTAGAACAATTACTAGTTTTAACAGTTCTCTATGGACAAATCTTATCAAGGAACTGTTGCTTTGAAGAAATCTTTGATTTTGTAACTAGTTTACAGGGTATAATTCAAGCAGATGGCAATACTCAAAGGCGTTAAACTAGACCGAAAATGTAGTTCAACGCCACTAACCGCACCTCTGTATCTCAATCCGTTCCAGAGCTATGTCGTTTTCAAGGTTTTATCAGAAAAACCATGTTTTTTGTCATAGAAACCCCAATTCTCCATTTTATCTCACTTCATATTAATATTTGACCACATTTTCGGAATTAGCGTTAAATTTTACATAGCACTAGTGCACCTTCGTTCTTGAATAGTACCTTTCAAAAACCCTAATAGCCATTCAAAAGTTTACCGTTTCTAAAAAAGTAATATTAATTATAATACTTGAAGGTTTCCTACGATTCTAAATAAAATTCTGCAAACTGCGGGATCTCAGAAAGTTGGGAAATTTAATCAGCTTTTCAACGGTATGCACGAAATTAAGAGTACTTTCAATTTCATGAAGAAATTCAAGTTGCATTGTGAAAAAACGTTAGCAGGAGTTAGGATACATTGGCAGTAAAATTCTAATAAAGCTAACGTAATGTTTATTTCTAATTTTCTAATCTGAACAAAATGAAATTTATTATGGCGTAAATTAAAATGTTAATCTTGTTCTAAATGAATAGTAACTTTTGTACTTGAACCAAGTTGAACTTGAAAAAATAAATTAATAAATAAGTTTAAAAAAATTATAATAAAGAAATAAAATATCTAAATAAAATTGCTGGAGCTGACCCCCTTTGTGAAACGCACTGTCCCATCTGTTTAGTACCGCTGACATAGTCGATCGAATCTGTTCGTGGTTTGCTCTCATCTCTTCACGTAATTCTCGAATCCTGGCTATTAGATGGTTTCTATTTTGAATGCGCACACTGTAAACTTTTGACTTAAGGGTACACCACTCATAAAAATCCAGCGGTGTCAGATCAGGGGTTCGAGCCGGCCAATGTCACAAGCCCAACCTCAATTATTGGTAGGCTCCTTCCAACGTTTCTTCACACTGTAATTCAAATATATTCATAAAATTGGTAATTAATCTTTATTTCGAGCATACCGTTGAAAAGCTAATTAAATTTCCAAACTTTTTTGTGATCTCACAGTTTGCAGCATTTTTTTCAAACGTAGGAAACCTTCTAGTATTATGAGGAATGTTACTTTTTAAGAAATGGTAAACTTTTGAATGGCTATCAGGGTTTTTAAATGGTACTATAAAAGAACAAAGGTGTGCTGCTCCTATGTAAAATTTACCGCTGATTCCGAAAATGGGGCCGAATATTAATATAAAGTGAGGTAAAATGGAGAAATTGGGGTTTCAATGACAAAAAAACATGTTTTTTCCGATAAAACCTTAAAAACGACATATCTCTCGAACGGATTGAGGCGTTGAACTAAATTTTTGGTCGAGTTGAACCCCCTTGAGTATTGTCATCTGCTTGCAGTACACCCTATATAGAAGTGACAATTTAAGTTTATATTATTACTCTAGCCTAGATGTGGCTTATGTATTATAACGTACTACGCCAAATAAATTAAGAACAAAAGTCTGCTGAGTTGGATGTGACACATAGCTTTGCCGTATCCGTAATGTGAATGTAGAGATCATTAAAATGTTTTAAATGAACTTAAAAATTTCCAAAGCGGGAAATGGTAAATCAAGATGTACCTAGCGAAAAAAAAAAAATCAGTGAATTAGTCAACTAGAAAATAATGCGTGATGTAACTCATGTTCGCGCGTAGGCAGAGTAAAATATTGATTTCAAAACAATGAGATGGCAGGAGGATGACTGCCAAATCCGCACATTCCCTAAATATTTCATCAAAATCGGATGAAAACGGTGAAAATGAAGCTTGTTAGGTGCAAGAATTTGCTGACACACGACACACAGACAGATGCGGAATGAAAGTTGTTCAGAATGGTATTAAAACATAAATGCGGTTTTGGAAACTAAAAATTTTCTATCTCCCCAAAGTGGAAATAATGATTCCACTACCCATCGGTAGACTTGGAAGCAAAGAACTTACGTTCCCGTATTATATTTATTTAAGTCATTCGTTATTTGACACAGACCAAGTTTCTTTAAAGTGGCGTATAGATCATACTCGTACTAAGTTCATGTCGATGTACCTTTTTGAACTACCCTTGTTTCAGACACCCAATTATTTTCAAGACATGGAGTCCCTTAGCTCGGCATCTTATTACCGCAAGTGCTTGGTCATCCCACCAAAGTACTGGGAGACCATCGAAGGGCCCGGGGAGGCATCGGGCAGAAGAGCGATGTTCCGGGGTGATAGTGAGTTGGAGATCCGAGTCCGGTTTTGAGTCACCCTCGTCAGAAATCCGAGGGCCGCCGGGCAAGAGGGCCGAAAGGGCTAAGATATTCGTCCTACAACTTCAACTTGGGCTCTCAACTTTCTCTTCGAAACTCGAGACTTGGACCTGCTGGGGAGCCTCTCCAAGTATTTGGACCTAACCCCACGGATGGCCTCACCGAGTTTCAGTTTTCGAGATGTGGTTTTTAAACTTGGGGTTGAACTTCTTCCACGTGGATGTTGAGATTTGAGTTAGCTACTCCTCGAACGACGTGGGGCATATAGCTCACTCGTATTCGTAACAGAATGCATAAATCATCGAAAGTTATAATTCCCAAGCTTGGCTATCAAATTACCATGCGATATGCGGTCAAAACAACTAGACAATGGGAGCAGGCCGGATTCCGCAGGCACACCAGGTAGTTTGTCCAACTAATCTGAATTTTCACTAAGGGATTGACACTTGATGTTATGTAATTTTGAGATGCGAGCATCCAGGCTACCAAACTATATAATTATACACATCAACTAGTATATATTGGGCCGAACCTACATCCATACCGCCAGGTTCGCTTTCCTCACCTGAAGCCAAACTGATTCTTACTCAATAGGTAAATTATTATGAGAGTGTAGCAGGAGCTTTTAAGACTATTTAAAAAGTCTTAGATAGAACTGGTAATTTGACAGTAGGTCTTTGTCTTTGTCAATAGGTAATTTTCCACTTTGTCTTTATCACATTTCTTAAACGTGGAGTTACTATCGATACCTTTCATGCATTTATGAATTCGCCTTTCATAATACTATTCACTCGCCGTTTATATTGTGCCCGAATCCTCGGCATTACTTTCGATCAGCCTTCAAGGTTCAATAACCACCGATCATCCGTGATTGGGTCTGTGGAAGACCAGCCCGTGCCGACATGCCAGACTCTCAACATTTGATGACTGTTTTCGCATCTAGATCTTTCAAAGAATAAAACCCAAATAAAATAAGTGAATGCTTCAAGAATCGGACAAAGCTCATAATACCTACCGAATTTTTTGTCCGATTCTTGAAGCATTCACTTATTTTCGTTGGGTTTTATTCTTTGAAAGGTGCGGACAAAGTTCATAATACCTACCTAATGTTAGTTGTATTATTTTATTTTTGGGGTTTTTAAAATCCACTTGAGGGGCTAAACAGTGGTTATCGCTGCACCCCTCATTTTTCCCCCCCTCCGATATGCCAGTGGAGTCCATGATGGCGCTCCTTTTTAGTCAAGGATGGTAGCATGGCTCCCCTTAGAATCGTACCACTTCCAGTGTCCCTTTAGACACCTTCTTCAATACCGTTCATTAGCGCTATTGGAGAAGGTAAAGGACATTACTCTTTTGGTTGAAATTCGGCTTAAACCTTAAGAAAGAAAAAAAAAAAGAAAAAAAACCTAATGTGTTGGATGCATATCATTGGGATACGGAAATTCCTTACCAACTTTGGGTGCAACAGTTCAAAAATTAATCATTTTAATTTTTCGCTCGACCACCACAATATTGTGTTACTCACATTGGTCACGAAATCTTCTTACAAAATCGCGTCATGAGTAATGAGCTGAAGAACCACTGAGGCTAATTTCATTCCTAACCGACCAATGTACCTAAAACTTGAAATTAACTCGTTTTGGATATCTAAAATATACAATTACTAAGTATGGAGGCCCGCTGATTCCTGAAGCTGAGGCCTGAAGAGCTCTAACGCTATTTCCGTTCATAATCAACCAATGGAGCTGAAACTTGAAATGGGGCTCCTTTATAGAATATATAATACAATTAAACGGTATATGGAGAAGCACTGATCAGCTGAGAGGCTTCTGAGACTAAATTCTTTCCTAATCGAGCTATGCTGCCTTCATTTGAAATACAGTGCCTTTGGAACACCTATAATCTATATTATAGACACCTATGTGTACATATAGAAAATAATTACGAGGTACGGAGGGGCAATGATCAGCTGAGGGGCCTGTGAAGACAATTTCTTTCCTAATCGAATTTCTGATTATTTTGATAATTAGAATGAAGGATGTGATGTGCGAATTAAAATAGTTTCGAATCAATGCACTGTATGATATGCAACCGTTCTAAATGGTGGAAAGATGACGTTGTCATGAACCGTTCGAATCTTAATAAGATTTACTAAAAGAGTAAAACTGGGGGGTCCAGGGGCAAGAGGCGGAGAAAATTCGGGCAAAATTTGCTCATGCGTAGCTGTTAGTAATGATACAATCATGTTGGAATTGATACGCAATGATCACATCGTCCTTTCCCAACTATTCCCCAAATTTCTGTTGGATCGGACAACCAGGGCATTAGAAAATTATGCTTAATGGAATTTACGTTTGCGCAGGCGTAGAGGGGAGTACTAATTTGAAAATAATGAAACTGATAGGGACCATCTACAGCCATACCCGCATATTCGCTGGAAATGTCATCAAGATCGGGTGAAAGCTATGGAAATTAAGTAAACTTACAAGGATTTGCGGACACAAGACAGACACACAGAAACATAGACATAAAGACAGACAAACACATACACAGGCAGAAAGACTGACACCGTAGGTACCTACCAAAGTTGTTCAGAATGGACTAAACCGTGAAATTCGCGAAAATTTTCATTTTACGAGAGTGAAAAATTTGATTCTCTAGATTTTGTAAAGTTAATTACGACTTTTAATACTCATGAACATTGTATGCATACCACATTTGATAGGTACCTATATACTATTTTTACTGGTTTTATTCTGTTCAATACAATTCCAGTTGTTATGAATATACACTATGAGCGTTGAACGTGTTTACAACTCACCAAAATAAGCCTGCTTGACGTAAAAATGGATTGAAAAATCAGGGGACCATATATGGCGCCAGTACCATATTAAGAACCCCTGGTGGGTCATATTAGGCAACTAGAAAACTAGAACATGACTTTTTTACTCATATTTTTCATCCTTAAGCAATTTCCGGGCACTTTGAGTCAAGATTCTGGTAGAGTATGAGTAAATGTTAGACCGGCAAATTTGATCGAAGATTTTGGACCAATGAGTGGTCCAAAAACGGTTCCAAAAAGAGGTGTATCATATTAGGGCACTTTCCCCTATTTCATAGCAAACTTCGAACAATGTGGTGAATGGTTTGTATTATTGAGGGTTTACTACGGCACCAAAATTTACATCAGGTCGTTCAACTTGGGCGGGAGAAGACATGCCGTCACGTGACTCATTCGACCTGGGTGCCTACCAGGCTTTCTCGGAAGCTGCTCCGCTGGAACCCCTCAGGCCCTAAATCGCTACCCTGTGCCAAACCAAGATCCAATCGTTTCATTATTCACGGGAAAGGCCATCTCCTTAAAAAAGAAAAAAAAAACGTTGGCTCTGATTTCGAATTTAGATTTTTATGGTTACTAATACCACTAAGGAAAAAATAAAACTAAGAATATAATCCCAATCGTTATAACTGGCTCGATTATAAATCTGCTTGAGCAATTCACAATATTTTTGACTTTCAGGACGGTGTCGAGAAATGAAATCTGACCAATAAAAGTCGTGAGAAAATGATTCTCGATGGAATTCATATTTCGATCTGCTTTGCATATGCGCAGGGTGAAGTATTGTTTTGTGAACAATGAAAATAATAAGGGGCTATTGACATCCTAACCCGTACATTCCTGAAAATTTCATCACAATCGGATGATATCTGTAGAAATTAAACCTGTTACAAAGATTTTCCATTTTCGCTTTCACAGCAGCTACCAATGATACGATTGTGCTGATATTCGCATGACGTAATCATATCGTATTTTCCCAACTACCCTTCAAATTTGAGCGCGATCCGATCGAAAGACCATGAAAAAAAAAAAAAAAAACTGCAAAATTATTACACAATGGTTTATTATTTCTATATTAGATAACTCCTCTACGCAGATCATTGGTCTATAATTATTATTAAGCCCCATATATATATATATATATATATATATATATATATATATATATATATATATATCTTGTAAATGATCAAAACTTGACGCATCGTGCCTACCAAAAGGGTTCACACCTTTACAGCTCAGGACCCCGCAATTTTACGGTTTATAGTAGGTGAATGTTGAAAAATTTTCTAAAAATGTCAAAATAACAAAACAAAGGATCCGAAAATACCCAATCAATTCAATCGTCTCTTAGTGTCCCAGAGAGTCTCCATATCTAATTCCAACTTCCTAGGATGAACAGGAGTGGTTTTAGCTCACTCAGCTGATTAGGAAAGAACCAATAACTGTAATCATCTCTCAGTGTCTAAGTTAGTATCCCTATCAAATTTCAACTTCCTAGGGTTAACAGGAGAGAATTTTGGTCACTTCTTTTTAACCGACTCCTAATGTCCCAGGGAGTCTTCCTATCAAATCTCAACTTCCTAGGATGAACAGGAGAGATTTTAGCTCACTCAGCTGATTAGGAAAGACCCACTAATTGCAATCGTCTAGTATCCTGCTTACAAGTACCTACCATGTACCTAGTGCCGTCTTCTCACATTATTATTTCATTATGGTTGCTCAGCAATATTAGTTTATAACTTAGTGTAATAAATCAGCTTTCCTTGACACTACAATGGCTTAGGGGTCATGAGATGTGGTGATAATATATTATGAGAGCATTCCAAAAACGCTGCAAATTATTAAACAAAGGTTTATTATTTCTGTATCATACATACCTTCTACGTAGAAAACTGACCGTAATTATTTAGCCTCACTTATAGTATATTTACTAGGTATCGAAACTCGGGGCTTCCAATATTTGGTTCACTCGTTCACTGCATTACAGCTCCAGGACCCCATAATTTTACGCATTATAGTAAAGATGAAGAAAAAAATAAAATAAATGGGGCCGTCCAGGGACACCCGAAGGAAGCGAAGCTTTATATCATAAAGCGTAGAATAGAATTATGAGTATTTTCATACTCATAAGCAATGTTCTAATTGGAATTAATTTCATCACAGTCTCTCTCTCTTGCCTTCCCTCTCCCCTCCCCTCCCTTCACTCTCACTCCTTCTGCCTCGCCCTCCCTCTCACTCTCTCTCCCGCCCACCCTCTCCCACCCACAAGGCGTGCGCGTGTTCTTCAGTCTAACACTCAAAGCTTTGAAAAAGACACTTTTTCGCCCGTTTTGGGGCCATATCATCTATGCGAGTAAAGCGATCGTAATGTTAAACTTTAGGACCAACTAGACCCCAAATGGAGTCTATGTGCGAAAGAACGGGTTTTTTAAGTCAATTCTTAGGCCTTTTATGGCCCGGACGGCGGACGGCGAACGGCGGACGGCGGACGGACATTTCAAATTTGGATTCTACGCACCTTGAAACGTAAAGTGACCAAGTTTGAGGGGGGGTTATAAAAATTTTTTGCTACACGATCACAGGCTTATTATTGAAAATAATAAACCAAAATGGCCAACGACTTTCCTGCAATGAAAACTGAGGGAGTTACACTTCCCTACACTTCCCTACACGCATTGGTTGTACGTGAAAATCAATAGAAATAAAAAAACCTAAGTATGAGGGAAAATATGAGTGGGGAAAAACCGTTTTTGGCCTATTTTTGGCTCATAGCATTGATACGTGTGAAGCGATCGGGCTGGCTAGATTCTAGGACCAACTAGACCCCAAGTGGAGTCCATGTTAAAAAGGGTGGGGTGGGATATTTTCTCAAGTCGTGATACCGGAAAATCCTTGGGGTCGTTTGTTCATTACGTATTGATGTACATTTCAAAAAAAATCGCGGCGATAAGTTGAGTAGAATCCGAGCAACAGGAGCATAAGTGCCAAAAAACATGATTTTTCAGGAAACGTGATTTTCTGAAAATCAAAGTTGTTCATGTCATGTCGTATTCTCATCGACTCCTAACTCTGTCAACTTCAGTTGTGAGCGTTGATCGTTCCATGTGAACATGTTCCGGGTGATTATGAAGATGAAGAAGAAGAAGAAGAAGAATATTGTGCCTGTCCTGTTCTAGAAGATTTTGATTACTTTTTGTTGTTGTTCCGTATCTGTGCTACCGCGAGTGTTCTGTCAAAAATGATCCAAATCGACAAGAATTTTCAAGAAAAAGAAATGTGTTCCTCCCCCAAGGAATAGACGGATGCCTGGTGAGGTGCTAGCAATACCTTCTACGAGTACTTCCGAACCTGCTGAAGTGGTACCATCAACCAGTTCCAGTACTGATGATCCTGCTACACCCAGCTCAAGCGGTGCCGGTCAATCAACTTCTTCTTCAGCTGGGAGGAAGTTCGGATCCTCGCTGAGGGAATAGGACGGATTCACCAGTGAGAGGATGTATGAAGTGGTCGATATCGAAAACTTTGGTGACTCTCTTTCAAAAGTATTGTGCTGCAAACTATGTGGTAGCCAGATGGCTTATGGACCTGGTGCATACTAGAGCGGGCGCCACGCTAGAACATTCTTACTTCGTTGATTATTTTAACCCTGTTCCTCTTGGAATTTTTCAAAAATTTCTTTTGCGCTATGCTCGCAAGATGTTCTTGATTAATAAAAAATTAATTTTGAAATATTGATCTTTGGACCCCGAAAATTTCCAACTATCCTTAAAGGTCTCTTATGGCCTCGACGGCGGACGGACATTGCGGCTTCGGAATCTAAGCACCTTGAAACATAAAGTGACAATGTTTGAGAGAAACTAAATTTTTTTCCTAAACGATTACAAAGGCTTATTATGGGAAATAATAAAGCAAAAAGAAAAGAAAAAAAGATGCTCAAAGGATTTTACGCTAGCGCATTCGCAATGAAAAGTTTTATTTTCCTAATGGTGAAATTGTAAGGACTAAGGTCATCCTTGGCCTAACCCGCACATTCCCAGAAAATGCCAGCAAAATCAAATGGAAATTGTAGAAGTTATGCTTGTTACAGGAATGTCACATTCGCGTATGCTCAGCAGCTACTAATTATACGATCGTGTTTAATTGATTTATAAGGGGTGTTTAAATCGTCTTTTCGCTACTACCTTCCGACTTTGGGCGAGCTTGGTGACGAATAAGCCTTAAAAAAATGTTCGACGTTTTATGTACGTTTGAGCATGCGCAGAGTAACGTATTGGTTTCTGAGAAATGCAATTGGCATGGGACCAAGTACAGCATAACCCGCGCATTCCCTGTAAATTTAATCAAAATTCAATCTGAACTGCGGAAGTTATGTGTGTTGCAAGGATTAATGTAATGTAATGTAATTTATTGACATATAGGACATATGTCCCACCTCGCATGTCAAGTTTGACAGTATAGGCAAAAGTAAGAAAAACAAGGAACAAAGTAAATTAAAACTAAAGCCAGAAGGGCATCTAAATTTAAAGCCTGAAGGGCAACTTAGACTAAAGAAAGATAAATCATAGAGTTACAGAAATATGTATATGGGAAAATTAATAGACATATGGGATGAAAATAGTTAGAAAAAAACTAGAATTATCGAATGTAATAAGATACTGTCAAGTTAGGGGAAGAGAGAAAGAGGAAGGGAGAAAGAGAAGAAGGGAAGAGGAAGATAGGAAGAGTGAAAAGGGATAGATATCGAAAGTAGAAAGAGAGAGAAAGAAGAAGGAGTTTAATGCTCAGCGAGGAAGTGGCGCACAACAGCAGACCTGAACGCACCAAGGGAGGGAGCACACCGCACCGAAACTGGAAGGGAATTCCATAGCCTCGCTCCTGCAATGGAAACTGACCTAGTCATGGGCATGCTAAAGTGCCGTTTAATAGCAATGTTGTTGGCTCGATCTGAACTGCCTGGTGGAAAAAGGGAATTGACAAAATTTGGTAAGCAACCCTTTGTTGCTTTATAGATGATGCACAAGGAAAGAACATTTATGTAAGTAATGATATCCATACCCAAGAGGCGATTTACGTAAGGAGAGATGTGTCCTTGGGATTTGAGGTGAAATACATAACGGGTACAGGTGTGGAAGAGGACTCTGAGACGTTTCAGAGAGTTGAAGTCAAGGGACCAGATGAAAAGTATAGAGCAATAGGTGAAGTGTGGGAGAAGAAGTGTCTGAAATAACATGAGGCGCACATGGAAAGGGGTACAGAAGGCCAAGTTGCGAAGGGAGTGGAGAGATGAGAGGACGGATCTAGAGATCTTGGCCACATGATCCTTCCAGGTGAGGGTGGAGTTGATGATTACACCCAAGTTACGTACGGATGAAAAATATGGTATGGTTGTATTATTGATAAGGATAGGTGGGAGAGAGCTGGTAGTAATGTGCTGCTTATAGATTACAATCGCTTGACTTTTTTGGGGATTCAGAATAAGGCCGTTGCTTATACACCAGTTGTGAACTGAGGAGAGGTCATCATTTACAAGAGAAATTGAATGGGAGAGTGAAGGAAGATCAGTGGGGCTGTGTCTGTAAATTTGGGTATCATCTGCATAGAGATGAATTGAACAATTGTGAATAATACGAGGCATGTCATTAATGAAAGTGGAAAATAAAAATGGAGCTAATACTGAACCCTGCGGAACACCATCTTTTATGGGAAGGAGTTTGGAGGACGATCCATTCAGGGACACAGACTGAGTGCGCCCAGTTAGAAAGGATCGCATCAGAGAGCATGCGCTCGAAGAAAAGTTGAAAAATTTGGCCAGTTTTTCTATAAGAAGGGAATGATTTATGGATCCAAAGGCATTCGTAAGGTCCAGTAAGACAAGGATAGTACACTGCCCATCCTCAATGGCATCCCTCATGTCCTCAGTTATTTTCATTAATACTGATTCACAATTATGACGTGGTCTAAAGCCAGATTGAAATGGAGTGAATAAATTACGTTCAAAAACAAAGGCGGACATCTGTTCAAGAAGAACGTGCTCAAATGCTTTTGACGTTGCTGGGAGGATGCTGATAGGCCTTAGGTCCTCAATCAGTTCGACAGAGGGCTTTTTTGGGGTTGGTATAACTTGAGCATTCTTCCATTCACTCGGAAAACTGGAGCTAGTAATGGCGAAGTTAAAAATATGGAGGAAATATGGGGCAGTTATGTTAAAGCTTTTAATTATTAGTGAAAGTGGGATAAGATCAGATCCTATGGCTTGAGAATGGATTCTAGAGAATGCCTTGAATATATCAGATAAGGTTAAACAGATGAATGAAAAAGAGTCAGAGGAAGAAAGGGAAGCCATAAGTTTCACTGAGGGGCAAGGAGAAGAGGAAGAACTGAAGTAGTCATTCAAATGATCAGGGCTGAAGTGAATTGGTTGGGCATCATGAGAACTTAGCCCAATCTTTTTTATTCTGGACCACAGTTGCTTGACAGGTAAGTCTGGGGAGAGTAAGTTTTCAAAATATAATCGCTTAGCACGTCTAACAGCGGATTTAGCTTTGTTTCGGAGTTGTTTGAAAATTGTGTAGTCACTGGGATCATGTGAGCGCCTCCATTGAGAATAAGCAGCATCCCTAGCTTTCAAAAGGGAGTGTAAAGTAGGAGTAAACCAGGGGGTGCAAGGATGGCGAACTCTAACTTATTTAAGGGGAGCGAGTGAATCAAGAATGGTTAGTAAGTTGTAGTTTAGGATACGGACCATATCATTAACGTCCACACAATGCATGATGCTATCCCAATCCAGAGAAAGAGCAATCCTATCCACATCCACCTGAGAAATCAGTCTAAGATTGCGCACATGAATGAAATGTGGTTTGAGCTTGAATTTATTTAACCGTATGCAGCAAAGGAGAGCACGGTGATGGGATACTGCAGGAGTAGGGTAGGATTTGAATAATTTCACAGATGCAGCATTTTTCACAAGAAAATGATCAATACTTGTGGCAGAGTCACTGAGAATGTGTGTAGGACCTGACTCAAGTAAATTCAAGCCAAGCATGTTGCACACTTCCTGCAATTTCTTGGAGTTAGGCGAGTGACGATTGGTGTCAATATTAAAGTCGCCAGCTATTATGCTATTTTCATACTTGTAAATGAAGTCTCCTAGAATGGATTCCAACATGGTTATATCAGAAGGAGGATTTGGGGGTCTATATAAAGCGCATAATAATATGGGAGATCTGGCTGGACGGGCTTCGATGATTAAGTATTCAAGAATGGATTCCTTAGGAGATTTACATAGTACTTTGAATTTAATACCGACACGAAGGTAGATGGCAACACCACCAGAATTCTTGTGATTGTGACTCTAGACAGACAGGCACGAAACGAAAATGATTGGTCATTGGTCATATAACTCAAAACGCGAGTTGAAATCATTTCGATTTCGGAAAAAACTATGTTCATCTCCCGAAAGTGAAAACAATACCTGCGTCGCCTGTAGAATCTGAATCAATTAAGATATATATCTATAAATAAGTAAAACAAACATTTAAATAAAGTTCAACGCAACTTAATCTTGAGGGTAACTTAATATCAGGCGTCTAACGCCGCGTCTACACTATACGGGACAAGGATGGGCACCCCCTAGGATCTTTGTACGAGACGTTAAAACTCGTCCCGGTTCTCGAACAACATTGCTGCAGTAATAAAACCGTTTTCAATATCAATTTTTAATGATCTATCTTTTCGAATAAACATATTGGTAAGTAAGTAATGTATGCATTACAGGGACGTCCCTATGAATGGATTATATATAATTTAGGTGAGAATTAAAATAAGAGAAAAAAACAAAAGTATAATGATTGCTCGGAATTCAAAGTTAAAAAAAAAAAAAAGAAAATGGAATCACGAAAGTCAGACGAGAATAGTTAAAACATCATGATTTATCAGTATTACCCCCTCTGTTCACCCCCTTCCTTCATGAAATTTGAAACTCCTGTTACATATTCCAAAACTAGACCAAATTCAAAGTTGAACTAAAAATAATCACGAAAATCGGACGAGAATAGTTAAAACATCGTGATTCATCACTATTACCCCCTCTATTCACCCCCTCTCTTGGTGGTTTGAAAATCCTGAGATACTTTCCATAAAATTATATCGAATTCATAGTGGAACAAAATAGGAATCACGAAAATCAGTATAAATTTGTAACTTGGGCAGTGCTTGAATGAATTGGTAACTACCCCCTCCACCCCCACCCCATCAGTAAATTGGGAATCCCCAAATCACACACAACCAGAATAAAATTGGAGGAATCGAACAAAGAAAGAATCTCTGAAATCGGTTGAGAATTGTGGCCTGGGCAACATCGACAAAATTTGTCACACACACACACATATATATACACTATTTAGAAAACTCCCCTCATATGCGGAGGGGGGGGGGGGGGGGGGGCACACCGTTAACTTGAGAAAATAAATAAATAAATAAAAGAAGTGGGGAGGACGCCCAGCTTTACCCGACACTGGCTCTAGGGATGAGGGAAGTTGCTGAAGGATGAGGAGGAAAAGTGGGATGAAAGGAAGTGTCCCTAAAAAATGATCACCAGTCCAAGTGAGATCCCCTCAGAACGCGGGTGGTGATACCACGGAACAGTCCCCCCGAGATGCCCAACTCGAGTAACTCCGTGGCGCTTTTCGGCACCACACACCGTGCCATGACACGGTCGCCGCCATGAACTTGATGTTATTGGTCGCCGCCATGAACTTGATGTTATTGGTCGTCACCCCTTTAACCTTGGAAATCGCTTGCTGCAGGTCATTTCTGTCATACCCAGACTGCTGGGGGGTTTATGTCATCACGAAACCCTCAAGTGCTCCAGTATCCAGTCTGAAGTTGTACAGCTGAAAGCAAATAAAATTAATTGAGAGACGACTATAAAAAGCTCCTTTCGCGAGCATCCATTTTGAAGTACCTACTGGACCTAAAAGATCAGAAATGTTTTTCCGCACTTTTCCGCAGCTAGAACTAAAATAAATTTAAAGTAATCTTCCTACTATTTCATATCACACGATCCACGTCTCTCACTTGCTACTTTATGTTGTCATTGAAATGTTGAATATTGAATAAAATTATTTACCAAACGAGTCATACAAGTCAATAACGTCAATTAAGGTCAACACTAAAGACTACACAGTAAACACTAAGGATTTGAAAAAAAGAAAAAAGAAAAAGGTTGCAAATTATTACACAAAGGTTTATTATTTCTGTCATCATTGGTATATAGTTATTGAATCGCGTAATCAGCCTCCCAATAGGGTTCAAACCTTTACAGGACCTCACAATTTTACGATTTGTAATGAATGTCGAAAATTAGTAGCAATGTTGAGAGAGAGAGTGGAGGGATGGTACCTAGGTCGAAAATGAAATAAATTAGCCCCAGAGGCCCCTCAGCTGATTAGTACGCCTCCGTACCTCAAAATTGTTTTCGAGGTGTCCCAAAGGAGCTCCTTCTAAATCTCAGCGCTCTAAGTCGATTAGCAAAGAAATTAACCCCAAAGGTTCCATAGCTGATCAGAGTTCCTCCATACTATATGATTGTACTCTCAATGTACCAGATGAGCTCAATTTCAGGTTTCAGCACCACAAGTCGATTAAGAAACAAGTACGGCTCAGAGGCCTCTCAGCTGATCAGTGCGCCTCCATTTCAGGCTGCAGGGCCGTAGGTTGTTATCAATTTGTTTACGTATAGATATTTTGTAAAGTCGGAATTCCATTGGAATTATGTAAGCTGATACTCAAGACATGTTTTATGTCTTCCGTTATTTCTCTCTAGCGGTAATTAATGGAACAAAACGAATGAGCTCTACGAAGAAGAAGTCCTAGGTATTTTTTCTTTTCAAGTTCCAGTTTCAATGGGAGCTGGTCCATTCCAGTAAGGCTGATACATCCAGTTTACTATCCCCCTTCCTGTAAGACGTACCTATAGCTCCTTCCAGCCTTTTTGGAATCCGTGCCGGACAGACATTAGATCTGTTCTCAGTGTGCGTTCTGCCAGTTCGGAACGGTTCTGGACAAGCGCAGTCTGGTTTTGTCGTTCGCAGTGCCAGAACGCCCAGTTCTGGAACGTCGAGTTCGGCGTTCGCAGTGTTTTGCGAACCCAGTTCCAAACAGTTCTAACAGTTCTAACAGTTCCCGATTTTTATCGGAACTGTCAGAACTCAACGCAAGGACGTAGTCAACGCATGCGCATCTCACAATTTTTCGGAGCTCGTAAAGTAAACAATAAGCTTTCTTCGGCTAGGGTTGCCTCGTGTTCCCTGTAGTTTTCTCTGTAAAATTTCCCTTTCTTCTGTTGATTGCTGTTCTTCATTTGAATTTCTTCATCGAAATGCCAACTAGTAGCTCGCCAAGTAAGGAAAGCGATACTTTCGACGATGGTGGTTAAGTTTCATAGTTTGTAGACAATGAGGACGAGATTAAAGTTGTAATTGAATCTTCTCTACATCCACGAAACTCGAATTTTTTCGACGAAATTGTGCCAAGGTTCGACGATGAAGAGTTTGTTACAAACAAAAACACAGGTTATTCCACTTCCAAGTTCGGAAATCGTTCGCAGTGCAGAACGCGGTTCCACAAGTTCCGGAACTTCCCGGGATTTTCCGTCCCAGTTCTGATGAGTTCGTGAACTGTCAGAACGTGCACTGTGAACGAATCTATAGATAAATTTTTATAAATGTAGGTGGGTATGCATCTGATATCATATCGATGTAGAATTTGAGTATATTGCTGGTAATGAATTGATGAGTATCTCTGGCCATGGCTGGTTGAAAGCAGTACGACCAGAGGTTGAGGGTCCATCCCGAAGTCCCTTGAAAAGACGCGAAGCCCTCGGGAGGCCGTGGGACGAAGGACGAAGCCCCTCGCGCGCCCTACGCGATCCGGCAACGTCGCGCCGCGGCTCTCCGCCTTCTCTCACTGACCCAGAGGCCTCCGCGGAGCACAACCCGATCTTGGTTAATGCTCCAAGCTGAAGTCGAAGCCTCTTCAACAACCCGTCATTACCTCGCGGTCCCTCATCCGCACCTGTTACCGCAGCGACAAATCTCAGCAGTGGTGAAGACCAATTTGTACCCAATGCGTTCAATTTACTTCTGGATAGACTAGAACGCAGCACGTACTGTAAATTAACACGTTGAAGATTGCAAACTTCTTCAGGAGTTTATGATTAGCGGACCAGCTGACCAGAAGCCTCACCGAGTAGTTGAAATAGCATTTTTTAGTCAAATGAAACCTTTTTTCTATAAAATGAAACTTCGTACCGACCAAAAGAAACCTTGTTCCAATCAAATGAAACCTCGTACCTACCAAATAAAACCATACACCAATCAAATGAAACCATTCACCAATCAAATGAAAACTCTTTTTAAGCAAATGAAACTTTTTTTCTTTTCAAACAAATGAAATCTCATTTCAATCAAATGAAACTCTTTTTTTTAATTAATAATAAAGCCGTTTATTTACAAGAAATTATTTGTGTGACAAAACAAAATATCAAGTATTTGATACTTACAAATAGAATATAGGTAACTGAAAGGAAAGGAAATACAATTTAAGGCCATAATTTGAAGAAATTGTCCGGAGATCAGGGGTTGCGTAAAAAATAAAATAAAATGCTAAATTAAAACATTAGCATGGATCTTTGATCCACCAGTTGATCACTGCGACAGACTGCTCCAACTTCGTCATAAACATAATGATGAAACTGCTGCCACACCGCTTCATTAAAATTAATTTCTAGTGGCTCTGTATTAACTTGTTTAGCGAAAATCTGAAATAAAAAATGTTACTTTTTTCTGGATCATTCGAAAAAGTTACATTTGATTGAAGTAAAGTTTCATTGGTTTGAAGAAAAAAAGTGTCATTTGGTTGATAAGAGGTTTTATATGATTGGTAAATGGTTTTATTTGATTGATAAGTGATAATAGTTGAGTTTAGATTTTTTGACCGCAGATTAAACAAATATAATACATGAATTTATAACTGTATTCATACCCTCCCACGAACCTGTGCATTCATATTGGGTATTTTTCAAATTGATCTTGATTAGTATTATGTATCCAAGAGTAATCAAGAAGTAATAATAATAATAATGTATAATTATTATAATTTACGGAAATGAACGCATTTTAAAAAAAATTGTTTTAATTCTAGCTGCGGAAAAGTGCGGAAAAACATTTCTGACCTGTTAGGTACAGTATGTGTTTTTAAATGGATGATCGCGAAAGGAGATTTATACAGTCGTCGCTCTATTAATTTTATTTGCTTTCAGCTGTACAACTTCAGACTGGATACTAGAGCACTTTAGTGCTTCGTGAAGACATAAACCCCCCAGGAGCCTGCGGGTCGAACGACGGAAGCTGATCCATTTCCAGTATGGCTGATACATTCAGTATGCTACCCCTCAACATCTTTTGATTAGCAAATGGTTTCATTTGTTTGGTAAATGGTTTCATTTGGTAGGTACGAGGTTTCATTTGATTGGAACAAGGTTTCATTTAGTCGGAACGAAGTTTCATTTAATAGAAAAAAGGTTTCATTTGACTGAAAATTGCTATAATATGTACTAACTTTTGTGGGAATATGCATTGGCTGGGCTGGAAGTATTTAATATTACCCAACATATAAGATGATTGGAAAGGTTAAAAAATATAATTTGAGAGACCAAAACAGACGATTCATGTATTATTAGCGAGGAACACGCTTTGACCGTGACCCATCGCTAAAAGAACTAGGCTTTTTCGCGAGACCAAATTGTGAGGCTGATCTATTCAACTATAACAAGGGCAAAAACAACAGTTTTACTCAGCTGAATGATCTCAATTTTTTCCTTTTAACCCTAGAAATGTGAAATTTGATGGGAGGGCCTCTCTATGACATCATGACACGAATGAAATGACGGATTCTGTTCTAATTAGCTGAAGGAGATAAATTCTCTCCTGTTCGCCCTAGGCATTTAAAACTGGGAAGAGTGCTTATCTGAGACATCAAGGAACGAACAAAATGAGAGGCTCGTCAGCTTTCCTTTTCACCCTAGGATGCTGAATTTGGCACTAGTTGGTTTTTCGTCTCCATTCTTTCACATGTTTTGGGTTGAGGAGAAGGGGGTAAATAAGAGATCTCCCCAGAGTTCATCAATATTTTATATTTCACTCGAGCGCATTCGCCTGTGTCGGCCTCATCAGATGCTATTTAACGTTCAGAGTTGTACGGAGGCGATTGTGCTCGAGTGAAATTTAAAATATTGATAAACACTGGGGAGATTTCTAAAAAAAAAGACTGCCATGTTGGGTGTGGCACATAGCTTCCTCGCCAAAGATTGATAAGTCGACGTTATAAGAAATTAACGTTTGCGCATGCGCACAGATTTCTATTAATCCAACGGCAATGAAATTTATAGGGGAACGTCTAGGAGCTAGACCGCACAATCCTTCAAAACTTCATAAAAATTGGTCCATTAGTTTCAGAGGTTCGTCCGTGTCGATCAATTACTGTCATTAGCGGCAACTATAGTTATTAATCCACCATCGCGGGATAATCCATAGGGAATTTTCCTAGAGCATACACCTATCTCTCGACTCCCCGAGTTTGAACAACATCGGACCAATGGATGATAAGAAATCGAAGTTATAATACATTAACATTTGCGCATGCGCACAGACTACTATTTAAGGGGTGGCAATGAAAGTTAAAGGGTACCGTCTAGAAGCTATCCCGCACAATCCCTGAAAATTTCAACAAAACCGTTCGATTAGACTCCTGGAGTTTTGCTTGTGTCAATTGATATTAGTTTCACGCATGCGCAATGCTTATTATTCTACCAATTGCGATATAATTTATAGACCATTTTTCTAGAACGTAGGATATCCACTTTACCCACCGAGTTTGAACGAAATCAGACCAACAGGTGAGGAGAAATCGACGTTATGAGAAAGTCAGGTTTGCGCATGCACACAGGCTACTGTTGATTCGAAGTTCTTGAAAATTATAGGAGACCGTCTAGAAGCAAACCCGCACGATCCCTGAAAATTTCATCATAATCGAACTGAAACTTGTATAGTTTTGAGCGTGACAAGAATTTACCACAGACAGACAGACAGACACGGAACCAAACTTGATCAGCAAGCTCTGAAACGCGAAAAGCAAGAGGAAATTTTGATTTTGGAGAACGAACATTTTTTCGACTTCAATCATGAACACAAAGCTTCGGACTGAGGAAGCAAACAAAATAGAGGTCTCAATATTAACTTGGAGTAACCCTCCCTTCGTAACTCAGTGTCCACACTTGAATGCACCAAATAGAAAACTACTGTGCGGAACCCCTAAGGACATTAAGTATTCTTCTGAAATCTTATATTTAATTTTTCCCCTTTTTCAGATCATCTTTTTGCGGACTGAAATAATTCTTCCGCAGGTTTTAACGAATAATATTCCCAACATCTGAATATTAGTTTTAGCGAATTTTTCTAGAAACTAAAGCTATTGCAATGGCTTCAAAAATAGTTAAATCAAAAATGTCGAAAATTTTCTTCGTTAAAATCCGTGTTGAGACATTCTGAAACGAATCCTGGAGTTTAACGCTTTTTCATAAGTATATATATATATATATATGTGTGTGTGTGTGTGTGTGTGTTTGTGTTTGTGTGTGTGTGGGGGGGGGGGGGGGTGTGTGTGTGTGTGTGTGTGTACTTGTAGTCGATAACTCTCCTTAGGATTGAGATAAAAATTCCGTTTTTGCGCCAAAAAATCAAGCTTTTCAAACGAAAGGACTAGTTTGCAACGTTTTATATTATCTTTGCAACCACGGAGAAAATACGATGAAAGGTTTAAGTCCCACAAATCAATCAGTATCCGTGTTAATAATAAAATAACACTCATATCCCATTAATTATAATTAGCATTATTCATGGCATGCATTTGAATCACTTGTCATTATTGATTTCGATTCGGTGTGATAGAAATTATGAGAATAGATATCAGGAAACGATTGGGCGGTCTGTTGGAAAGATGAAAGATGTTGGAGTCGTCATTCAGCTAACTGCCTGGACGTTATATTCTCATCAGTTCGGTTCCTTGATGACTGTACTCGTAATTGATTTGCGCGATCACTACGAGCTGCACAAGCGATCGGTTCAAGTGCTCGCAGGACATCTAGTTGGCGAATGAAATTATCAGCGTTGTAGTCTTGTTTCGTCGAATGTACTCGTGGATTTCCTCGATTGTCGCCGACGCACTGCTCCTATTGCAAAATAGGCATCATATTCCTCGCGCGATAAGTTACCACAATAAAATATCGAGTAATGTCCTACTAAACCAAAGACATTTCTGGGGCGAAGTTGATTTTAGCTTCGTTCTCAGTGCGCGTTCTGACAATTCTCGAACCCATCAGAACTGGGATGGGGAATTCGGCGTTCCGGAACTTATGGAACCGCGTTTTGTACTGCGAACGATTTCAGAACTTGGAAGTGGAATAACTTGTGTTTGTAACCTCACTCTACTCATGTTAGCTTCTAGTGCTCCTTTTCAGAATATTTTTAGTTCCCGTGAATGTATTACTTTTTATGCCCGTGAATATTACTTAACTATTACCCTACGGCAATAAAAATTTAAAAAATTCCACGATGACTGAGGATTATACTCGAAAAAATTTGAGTTTCGTGGATGTAGACGAGATCCAACTATAACTTCAATCTCGTCCTCTTCATTAAAAAACCAAACACCATCGTCAAAACTATCGCTTTCCGAACTTGACGAGCTAGTTGACATTACGATCATAGAATAGGTACTCATACTAACGTATGATTTCGATGAAGAAGAAGAGAGTTGTTTACTCCACGAGATCCTTAAAATTGTGAAATGCGCATGCGTTAACTAAGTCCTTGAATTCGAGTTCTGACAGTTCCGAAAAAAATGGGGACTGTCAGAACTTTTTTTTTTTCTATGCATTATGAAACGTGAACCAAAAAATTTTGAGGGGGTTAAAAAAAATTATTATTGGTCGATTATAAAAGTTGATTATTGAAAATAATAAACCAAAATAAAATTTGTGAAGTGCAACGAATGATAATATTTTTTAACTCGATGACCTGTTTACACAAATATATAATCACTAATCTCGTAGACATTTCTGATCATATTTATAGTGAGAAGCCGAGGACCAACCAGATGTTTAACTTTAACTTTTACTTTAATTAACTTTAATTTTTAACTTTAACTTCAATTTTTAACTTTAATTTTAATTTTTAACCTTAACTTTTAACATTAACTTTTAACCTGTAACCAGATTTTTAACCAGTTTTAACCTGGTTTTTGGTAACCTGATTTTTAACCAGATTCTTAACCTGGTTTGCACGTTTTTGAAACCAATTCTTCAATAGTGATTAGCAAATTAAAAAGGAGCAACGTGATAGTACGAAAAGACTGTATCTCCCTCGGACAAAAACACATGTGCCTCCTCGCTTGATGATGGTACGCACTCACTTTCCTAATGACACAGCAATTCAATGCCAGAGGGACTATTTATAAATCTCCAACCCGGATGAACATTCGTCACATTACATCCTGACGGTAATGAGATGACCGCTAACTGCTGCTGGAATGTAGCGAAGAGGATGCGTCGTTTCAAATGTGTTGGGGTCTGGGTGTTTCGATTCTTCTCTTGGCTCAGGCATAATATAGATTGAGCCAGCCGCTCGGATGTGGCCAATGTATATATTGCATTTATGATGGGAAACAATTGCAACTCGATCAAGTCCATTTTAAGCCAACTTAGAAAATGTTTTTCAAGAAAAACCATGAACGAGTCATTAATAAAATTGTGAAATATTCCCTAAGATATAGTATATTAAATTGCATAGGAAGTAGATTCAATTGCAATGAGATCAAGTCCATTTTAAGCCAACTCAGAAAATGTATTGTGGTCCGCATAAAAGTCTAAAGTATGAAAAGTGACATAAAAAAAGCCCTAAGGAAATCTATCACGAATTGAGCTGTACGCAAATCCGTCACGAATTGTTATTTTTCCTCAGAACAAAGTTCGGCAGACTACAAGAGCCCTGAAATTCGGTACACAGACTCTTGGGGACCACAAAGAGATAGTAAGATCAGCTGTGTGTGCGATAAAGCTAACATTTCCAGTACGTCCTATATCCGTGAAATTTGGTAAACAGGTTCTTCGGGACCACTGGAAGTGATCGCAAGGAAGTTAGATCAGCTGGGTGTGATCCTATACTTCCTATAGAGCCCTGAAATCTGGTGCATATACTCTTGGGGATCACTGCAAATGATCGAGGGGTAGTCAGATCAGCAGGGTGTGCAATGAAACTAAATTCTCACCTGTACATCCTAGAGCTCTGAAATTCGGAGCACAGTCTCTGGGGAGCGCTGGGAGTGATAGCAAGGAAGTCTGATAAGCTAGGTCTTCTTTTCGTTATATTCTTGCTTGTAACAATAAAAGTACGAAATATCTACTTTTTTTTTTTTTTTTTTACATAATTGACGTAATAGTTTCTCGTTTTAGATTGAACCTGTCAACGAGTCAGTCGACTTAAGATGAAGTTTACGCGGAGCGCGAACTCTTTGAATTTTTTTCAGGAAAAACCAAGAACGATTTATCAATCATTAAACGTTCCCGATGTACTGGGTATAGGTAAATTCAAGAGAGTTTGCAAGGTAAATTTTCCACTAGGAACACATAAATCATTAATATCCAACGAAATTTTCGGTTCCAAGTCAACGAAGTCTTGTGTTCACTTTTGTTGTCCTCCAAAATCAAAACGAACTCCATTTCGGATCGAAAGTATTCTAGAAAAATGTATTCCCATATCTATCGATTGATTTTTTCCAATTTTGCTCAGGACCGCGTTTAAATTCACTGAATTTCCTTTCGATTTTAATTGAAATTATCATTCCCTTACAATCAATAGCAGTAGCTTTTGCGCTTGCACAAAAGTGAAACGCTTTCAATAGAGTTAACACATTTAATACTAATTCAATTTCTGTGATACGTTGAGGAATTGCCCCTGATTCCTTTACTTTAGCCCTCTACAAATTTGGTCACATTCTTATTGTTGAAAGCCTCTCAGCCAGTTGAATAATTCGAAACCCTTGCAATATAACTTGACTAATTGTTTTATAAATTATTCATGAAAATGTGTTTCTCATTAAATGAAAATTGAGGAAGCAATAACGTTATGCAGATACTATGCTCGGGACCATTAATTTGGGGCGAGCCAGCAAATCATTGAAAATTTTATCGAAATGCAAAACCTATATCGAGAAAATGGTTTGCACAGAGCAACGTTCGTCTTTACGGACGCGGACAGACTATACTACCATCACAAAATTAAATAGCAATTAAGGTAGGATTTGTGAGCACAAGAAGACAGACCGGATTTGTTCAGAAGGCCATAGGATTTTCTAATTTTGGACGATAATATTATTTTAGAACTACGTTATGGCTCGTAATGTTCACTAATGACCCTTTGTAATCGGCCGAAGTTGACTTGTTATGAGTATAACTAACACAACTTAGCTGAGAACATAACTTATCCAAGATTATGAATTAATTTCGGTTAAAAAGCACATAAATGTGCTTTAGATAGTCATCGTCATAATTTCTATTGACCCTAAAGGTTAAAGTTGAAGGGTTTCATTATGGAAATTTATGAAATAATGAACAGTTATTTCGTTTGATTTGGATAGAAATATTTGCAGAGAATCAAATGAGAACAATCGGAGCATTGTATGAGCTGGTTTTAGCGCGCCAGAAGGGTAGAATTAAAAAATCAACTATGAATTACGATGAATCACAAAGCGACTTGCGTGCAGGAGTAGGCCGAAATTGAGCTAAGTCGACACGATGTAATTCGGTTTTCTAATTATTCTCGGTTAATTCTAATTATAGCGAAATGTGTATACACGTGTGATGCCTGACTATGTATATTATAGAACGGGGATCAGCGCAGCTGAGAGCCCTACTACAGCCATATCTAATGCAGAAATAAAACCACCTAATTTTTCAAGTGCATTTGGATCAGGTTTTTTTCCAGCTAAAGTCTCAAACAGGTCCTTGGAAAGACTTCTTCAGGATACCAGCTTTTCAACCATATAGTAAATTTTAATTTTACTTATCCAATTAAAAGAGAAAATCCTGTTTCAATGTTAGTCAGGAAATTATTAAATTTTCACGATTGCGGTCTAAATGGGGTAACATGATATCAAATCTTCTGGTTCAGATAAAAAACGGATCATGTTTCATGTTTACTCTATTACTAGGCTAATACACCCCACGCACATTGCAATCAAATTTCAACTTCCTAGGGTGAACTGGAGATTCCACTATTTCAATCGTCTCTTAATTTCCCAGAAAGTCACCCTATCAAATTGCAACTTCTTACGATGAGCAGAAGATGAATTCCTGATAGCTCACTGCTGATCAGGAAACAGTCCATCATTTCTATAGTCTATTAATTTCCCAGAGAGTCTTCTTATCAAATTTCAACTTCCTAGGGTGAAAAGGTTGGCACGGCCACCTTCTTAGTTAACAAACACTTATGCATCCTTGTCCGCGAAATTCAGATACCATTCCATCCTAATGACATGAAATACCTCAATACACCTTTCTGTAGTGATTTGTGACGTCTTTCAAAGTGATCAAAACACTTCGTTTTTCAAACCTCTATGAGTGAAAAGCAAAAAACGGAGTTCCCCCAACATGATTATTTACCAGTTGTTTTTGCATACTTAGTGCAGTGTTATGAACTGTATACCTTGCAGCAAGAAAATTATTTAGTGGCCGGAGCTACACACCATGGATACGTACACAGACGTCAGCGACTGTGTTTTCAAGCCACAAGGCGAATGAGACAATCAAAATTTGACTAGGGTCGTCACTCGAAACCAGTGCTATCATGTCTTTCCACAGTCTTTTTGATACTCATGGACGTGCAAAATTGATTAAAATAAAAATCAAGTACAGATGCGAGATGATTGTGAAGTATTGAAATACAATCTCAGCAAGATTCAAGCACCTCGAGCCGGGCGAAACCCCTCCCGGGCACGGCCATGTTGGCCCTCCCGACCTTGACATTTCGAAAAGAGATGATTGCCTGAGTTATATCACTAGGTCCAGCGAAAACGAAGCTCTTTTTCGAGACCGGAGCTCTTCGGGGCTATTTGTGTCGTCTTCAAACGAGGTCTCAAGGATGTAAAAATACAGAGGAAGGACGAAGCGTCGGAGTGAGATCCTAAACGATCTGACGAGATCGTGATGACATTCAAACAGGATAGAGAAGAATATTGTGACCGTTACGGTCTTCCGGGTTTACAGTTCGGAAGAGGATCTCGTTTGACAGATAATGGGCGAACTATCACTAATCATTTAGACGAAAGGAAAGGCCCAGTCTTGCAGCATGCCCATACGAGCGAGTTTCTGTAATTTTCCTTTATTGTGTTGCCGTAACCGACAAATGTTGTTGAAATTTGAATAGGTACATGGTATGCACTATAAAATGTATGGCAACAAAACTTGTTATAAAAATTTCCTAAAAAACCATCATTAGGGTAATAACAATAATTGTTTCAAGTTGTTATAGATTTTTTTAAAGCTAATTCTGTTCAGTGAAATACAACACATTTGCCAACACAATTTTGGCCTTAAATATCTGAATGATTTAGTATATTGTTTTCAAGGTTTTAGTATGTAATTGGAAATCAACTAGTATACTGGAAATCCGTTTGGAGACATTCTGAATCCTAGAGTTTAACATTTATATATATATATATATATATATATATATATAACTCGGCCCTTCGGGCCTCGCAAGGGGCTCCGCCTCTGGACCCCCCTAATCTATACTCGGCGCTTCGCACCTCGCCGGATCTTTTCTCTTTTCTACTGCGTAGATAGAAAACGAGTATAATTTGCTATGCAATTTGTCTCACGAGAAAAAAAAAAAAAAAAATGTTCAAGCCTGGCTGGATTCGAACCCACAACCTTTGTCTCACGAAAAAAAAAAAAAAAAAAAAAAAAAAAAAAAAAAAAAAAAAAATCAAGCCTGGCTGGGATTTCAACCCACAACCTTCGTCTCACGAAAAAAAAAAATCAAGCCTGGCTGGGATTTGAACCCACAACCTTCGTCTCACGGGAAAAAAAAAAAAAAAATCAAGCCTGGCTGGGATTTGAACCCACAACCTTCGTCTCACGAGAAAAAAAAATTTTTTTTTTTCAGGCCTGGCTGGGATTCGAACCCACGACCTCTCGCTTCCCATCTCGGGACAAAAAACGTTACACAAAAAAAGTGGACATTTCAAAAAAATTATTGGGGGTCGGCCTAAGAATTGCATAGCAATTAATATATATATATATATATATATATATATATATATATATATATATATATATATATATATATATATATATATATACATATATATATGAAAAAGCGCATATATATGTGAGTCCTTCCAGACGATAACTCTCCTTAGAATTGAGATAAAAATTCCGTTCTTGCGCCAAAAAATCAAGCTTTCCAAACGAAAGGACGAGTTCGTTAGCCAGCATGTTTTGAGTATATTAAAATGGTCAAATTTCCGAAAAAGTAATGAAAAAATCACTAAAAATAGCAAAAAAACGGTTAAAATCGTTAAATTTAAGTATTTTTAGCAGAATATTGATCAAATAAAGTTTATCAACTATATAATAGAACATTAAAAAATTTATGTGCAAAATTATGGTGAAAAATGTATTTAAACTTTATTAAAAAAAGCTTAAAAAAAAAAAAAAAAACGACAATAAAGTTTAAAATCCAAATTCTTTTTTGAATCGAAGAATATTATTTAAAACGAGTTTTTTGCCATAAAATTGGTAGTTAACAATTTCTTTTTCCTCAAAGTCCTTAATTTTAAAAACAATGTAACATAATATAGTACGATAATTTACGAAAATTCGCTCATCCGATCATGTTGCATTACTGGAACTTTTACCCATTCTGTTACTCTGTGGTAAAAGTTGTGGAGAATCAAGCTGTGCGACTAAATGATCGATTTTTGATGAGAAATACGAGTTGGTAAGGTATAAGACAACATTTAAAGAAGCGTAATAAAAAATAAATAAAAAAGAAAAAATCCATAAGGATTAAATATTTTGGGTTTTTATTGAAGCTAATGATTCTTTTGAGATGTGGTAAAAATTTGGCTGAACCGTTTTTTATTTTTTATCATCTCCTAAGTACTGAAATTTTGCAAATGCTGTCTAGCAGAATGACATCGCCAATACTCACCGATCGCTTTTGAAAAGTTTAGACTGAAATTATCCGAACCTACATCCTGCATTGGTCGGTATGGTACTCAGGAAATATTTGCTACAACTGATTGAAGGATTCGCTTTTGTGACGAAAAGTAAACAATGCTGAAGAACGCTTGCGAGAGCTAACGTGACCCACATTTCTTCACATACCTGTCCAATGTTACGCTCTGCCTTAACAAAGCTAATAATCACATTTCCTATCTCGACAGGTCCCTCAAATTTTATTTGATGAATGACTAATAAAAGTTTTGAGTTAGTTTTTGTACTTTTGAACATTGCGACATGGGTTCCGTACACTTATGATGTCAATTCAGATTCATTTTATAATCTTTGTTAAAATGATTTGCCCTTTTTAGCTGTAAAACTGGAAATGGAGGTTTTCAAGTCCGCAGAATCGGATTCACAGATCGGATTCGTCTAATCTACTTCAGAGGAGGAGTTAGGGCAAAACTAATAGGGTATGAAGACAAGTTCCTTAATTACTTTCGAATATATGCTCTGGTTGAACTGCTGACGCCTTACATTTAAAAATCAAAGGATTCGATTCAACAAAGCAACTCATCTTTGAGACTATGTATGCAGCCAGTACAAATGTAACAACAACCACGAACTATGCGCAATAAAATTCATGGTAGCAGTCAACATAATACATCATGCAATACCACGTGCCCAGGGTGGAATGCTGGACTAATAGGAATGGATTAATTTCTTCTACACCTCCTCCACTGCAATGAGGATTGCCGGCTCCCTGTGTTTGAATACGACCTCGATTATTGTCGGCTTATATGAAGAGTATGGCGCTATTGTATGGGCTCCTTTTTATGCTAATGCTGCTGAGCGTATTGAGAGAGTACAACGTCGATTTGCACGGTATGTTGCTTTCAAGCAGGGTGTAGAATTTTCGGATTTCAATTATAGGGATATTCTACAACAGTGCAATCTTTTCACCCTAGATAGTCGACGTCACACTGCAAACTGTTTATTTGTTTTTAAGCTATTTCATAACAAAATTGATTGTCCCCATTTACTCCAAAAGCTTAATTTCCATATACCTCCCTACAGTACCAGAAGTAATGTTTTATTTTATAATCCTACATCTCCAACGAATTACCTTCTCAACAGTCCGATTCGCAGGGCTCAATCAGCATTTAATAGTATAAAGAGCGATAGATTTGATTTATTTTTCGATTAAATAGTTGCACTTAAGCGGACCCTAAATTGAAGTTTTCTTTTCCTTTGCTGTATAGCTAATTGTTCTGTTTTTTTAATGTCTCTTGTTTTAAGATATAAATACTTATAGTTTATTAATTTTAGCTCTTCGAGTTGCTATCTGAATTTATGTTTCAAATATATATATTTCACGGTATGTAATTTACATTGTAATTGGGCACATGCCCGTGTATAATAAATACAAAAAATAAAAAAATAAAAATAAAGAGTATCATTCAATCTTCCATCCAACAGGGTACAAAATGTCGTTTGACCTGCTTAGTGCGAAGCTTAGTCTAACACACATCTATTCGTGGTACAAATACAAGGGGAAGCTGATGTGACACGCCAGCTGAGTTCTTACTAGATGGTGATAGACAGTGAAACATCAATTGCACCTGTGGGATATTACTTGGGAAAGTCTAGAACCAAATGACGCAACAAAACTTCTGCAAAATATATAGTTCACAGGCAAGTAGGTGGGTCTCTCTTAGAATCGTGATCTTCGTTGGTTCTGTGCTATTTTCACAGCTCGTTGAGTCCGCGCCCGGCTCGGAGCGCGAAGCTGCTTATGTAATTTTCGTCTTGAAAGTGAATGTCAATGCTGAGGGGAGTCAATGGCAAGGCTGCGAACTCCCCGCGGGCCAACCTCAACCTTGACGGCGGGTCTGGGACCGCGATGGGGGGGCCTCCTCCGACCGACCGATCTTCTGGGCGGGAGAGTTCTCCTGCGACGGGCTGCAAGAAATGCTTGCGATCCCCGGGCCACGGATCTGGTTCAAGGGAGAGGTCTCGTTTTGGAATCTTGGAGAGGCCAAGTAAATTTAGTCTGGCGGCGTAACTTTTGTGAACGGGTTTCATTAATTTGGTCATGAATTTAATATATTGTCGGAATTTCTCTCAGATTAAAAAGCAAGATCCAGAATTAATGTTCTTTCCTTCTTGTGCTTTATCAGATTTCATCTATAACTTTTAAATATTCGTCCTGTACAACAGGACTCACAATTACCTCTCATGTTCACATCATTACCCTTGAAAAATGGAGTAATCCTAAACATACATTTTGATCTAACAAGCTATAGATACATTTTTTTTTTAATTTTATTGGTATCACATTTACATATTAGGCATCACATGTATTTAGGCATGTATTTAGGCAGTACCTAACAAAATAATGGATTTTACAGTAATAGAAATTAATGTATAGTCATCGCTTAATTTAACTGGACTTGACGAAGCTGACCAAAGTACTTTATTAGTAGGTCTGCGGACCAGGTTCTTCACGAACTTTGAAAAACTGGTTGTCTAGTATAATATAGCCGACTTAACTTTTCATTCACGATTCTATGTGACGGAAACTAAATTGAAAACAATACCAAACTTCAAAGACAACTTTAAAGCTTTTATAGGGATTCAGTCGATTATGTGCGTGGCAAAAAACTATTGGAAACGACACCAAACTCGATTTTCGATTGATTTTACATCGATCGTCGTAGCTGACGACAACTTCCAGTCGTCAGATCATCACCAAAAACTATACAGAGAATTCCGACTGTCTAAAGAGTGTACCTACCAGATTTCAAGGCGATAGCTCCAAAATTGCTGCCTTTAGCTAGGAACATACACACGCACAAACACAAACGCGCGCGCTGACAAATGCCATCCAAGTCAAAGTAGAGACACTTTGTTCGGACTTGACGAAACTAACTAATGTACTATATTAGTTGGTCCGCTGAAATTGGTTCCTTACGGATTTTGAAAAACTGGATGTCTAGTATTGTGTTTTCGACTTTGCTCCTTATTCACGATTCTCTGTGACGGAAACCATTGAAAAATACTTATACCAAATTCGATTTTTGATGATTTGATATTGAATAACTTCAGTGACGACGACAATAACGTCGCATTGTCGTCAAGGGCAACTATTAAGGCTCTTATAGTGGTTTCAGCCGAATCTGTGTGCAAGAAACTAATTTGAAAATGGTACCAAACTCGAAATTCAGTTGATTTGATGACGATCGTCGTCGTCGACGACAGGTACACGGACAATTGCCAGCCTAGCTAAAGAAGGGACTCACTTCGTTGGCCAAATATACAAGTAACATGTATTATGCCATTTTCAAACTAGGTACATAAATATGGGACTTTAAACATGAGAAAATCGAAATGAGTGTTCCGAATGAAGACTGGTAACGTATTCTACCCCAAGTTCGCTGCTCTTATGAACGAAATGTTTCATTTCAAATTCGTTTATGTAAAACGTTTTTTAACTCTTGAACAACTTAAAGAAATTTGAAGAAGAGAAATGCTGCCGTCCATGGGGAAAAAAGCAAAATTGTTAGAAAGGTCCAAAATCCAAATCATCTTTATGTTGAAAACAGTGTTTTCCGAGTTCATTCAAACTAGATTTTTGCATTAATTTAACTTTTTATTTTGCAGTTTCTTCGTGTTTCAGAAGTTAGAAATAAAAATCTGTAGCGTCAATGACGAGAAAATTCGACTCAGTTCTTGTCGCCTTACAATGTCCAGGTTAGGGCGTAATGAGAACACGTTTGCTGCCTGTAACTATGTAGAAAAAACAAACAGATTACGTACATAAATAACTAACACAAATACATAAATGATTCCCTACATAAATAATTAATAATTCTTACCTGTATTATAACTTTCCTGCATAAAATCATCTGGAAACTCTCGTTTATTTATTTATTTTTTATTTTTTTCATGAATAGAAATTTTCATCCTCAATACCTAATTTATTTTCAACAAAATTTCGTTCGGGTGACGGTGAAATGCGTTTTTTTGAACAACTAATTTTAGGACCTGCATTATAACTCCACATCAGTTACGCATTCATAATTTCATTACTGTTTCCATTAGGTATTCATAGGTATTCAACCATCACAGGCTGCCCTGCCATCTCCACACAAATAAATTGATTGAAGAGCCCAATGTATCCATTTAACGAGATAGGAGTTGGAGACTCACACGATCCTGGAGGGCTGCAGGTATAATCACCAACACAAGCAACTATTTGAGGAGTAAAGGTGTTCCCCACATTTGCACCATTCACACTGGGATGTTGAAATGTGGTAGGGAGACGCTATTATCGCCACCAGAGGTAGAAGGGTGTTCCACGTACTTCAAGGTACATAGGCTCTCCCACTTCCAACTGCTGCAGCCTTTCCAAGATGTTATGATGCCAAGTGATATTATAGGCTTTAGCTAGCCACCTTGGTGAGGTGTTTCGCCCTTTGCCATACCTATCGGGGTAAAAATGGTGCCTGTACCATATAGTGCAGCAGTGTCCTCAAGCTCACGGTGGCTGCATTCTACGTTATCATGTGGTTGCCAAGCAGGTAGCAGGCGCTTTGTGATCCAGCGGTTGGGATCTCGAAAGGGAGAGGCTATATCACATGCCGAATGATCAGGGCAAGAAGCCGGATATCGTTGCCGTCTAGACCGATGGGCTTGTTACAATCCTAGATGTCCAGGTTGTCAGTGGCAGCGTTCATGGAGCAGACCAAACTGGCCAAGATAAATAAGTATGACAGAAATTGCTTGTGGCAAGCAATATCCTAACTAAAAAGAGTAGCGACAAACTCATGGCCTCTGCGCAGGGTGTGGTGCGGGAAAAGTACCATAGATTTTCTCAAGTTGAGCATCTCAGCGGGAATGCTCCGTGGTATCACCACCCACGTCCTGAGAGGTTCTTACTTTATTCGGTGGTAATTTTATAGGGACCCTTCTTTTCATCCCTCTCTCCCTCCTCCTTCTTCAGCATCCTTGATCCCAAGGGCCAGCATCGGGTTAACCTGGGCGACCTCCCCACTCTTTAAATTTAGTTTTTTGTTTTTTATTTAATGGCGTCCCCCCCCCCCGGAAAAAAATTGATTTTCCGTCATAGGAGACATAGTGATTATTGGTCTTTCGCTGGTCCGTTAAGGGTCACGAGGGGGGGGGGGGGGACCCCGGCGGCCAACCTGTTCTACCGCACACAGGAAATTTTTTGGATATTACTCGGGTCAGCCCATGGACCTCTGGCGAGTCGGCGTTGGGACCCACAGCTAACCCTGCTGGCATGAGTATTGAAACGTTTGCTAGTAGGTTAAACCTGTACACTTACATTCGAACGCTCATTAAAATTGACGTCATCATTCTGGAGCTGTTTTTTCGCATGAAAACGCACGAAAATAACTGAGATATGGTTGATTATAAGCTCCAAACTGGCCTATCCTGAGGCTTTTTCCTTAGAAACGCACAAACACTGTAAAATTACACGATGCCTGCTTTTTAGCTACTAAAAAAAGAACAAAAAAAACCATGGTCGGTGGTGGTGTGGCCGCCAGCAAATGTAATTGGGTAAACCTGTACACTTATTTTCGAACGCTCCACGTTCTAGTGGCCGACAGGGATTCTGGCACAAGCCTTGCTCCTGTGTTTATAAGTGTTTTTGAGTTGTGCCTGTGTATGTGTTAAGATCGTGTAAAGAGATTTGGAGGGAGAACAGGGAAGTTCCAGTCATGCAGCATGGTCGTATGAGCGATTTAAAAAAAATTATCTATATCTCTTTCGTTTTAATACGTTAAATTGTATTAAAATTTGAGAAATTTCAGTAAGAAAAAACTGTTGAGAACCAATTTCATGGCAAAAACAAAACATGTAGGTACTAAATTAAATATATTAAGTATTTTAAGTTTTTTCGGAGTTTTAATAGATTTTTCAGCAAATGACGAAATTCAAGTACCTACGTTTTTCATCATAGTTTTGTGTAAAAATTGTTTAATGTCCTATTTAATCGTTGATAATTTTGTTTTGACAGAAACTGCTATAAAGTATGAATTTAACCATTTTTGTTCGCTTTAGTGTTTTTTTTTTTTTTTTTTTTTTTTTTTTTTGGTAAGTACATTTCTTGAAATTTGATCAATTTAATGTGCTTAAAAACTGTCGGCTAACGAACTCATCCTTTCTTTTGCAAAGCTTGATTGTTTGGCGCAAGAACGGGATTTTTATCTCAATTCTAAGGAGAGTTATCGTCTGGAATGACACCCGCGAAATTTGATATATTTAATGTGCTCAAAAAATTCTGGCCCACCAACTCGTCCTTTCATTTGGAAAGCTTGATTTTTTGGAGCCAGAACGGAATGAACGTTATCTATGTGAATGTCCCATTTAGTGTAAGGATACATATACATATATATATATATATATATATATATATTTATTTATTTATATACATACATACATATGAAAAATCTAGGATTCGTTTCAGAATGCCTCAAAACGGACGGATTTCAATAAAGAAAATTATCAAAAATTTGCATTTTAAAATATTTGAAGCCATTGCAATAGCTTCATTTTCTACAAAAAATCGCTAAAACTACAACAACAAAAAATCCAAACTCTTTTTTGTATCACCGAATTTTATTTAGTACCTCTGAGTTTCCTTTTTTACAATCGCATTCTTTTTTAACAATTTCTTCTCCACTGAAATTGCTTAAATTTCAATTTAAGTTAACACATTATAATACGATAGGTTATTTAAGAAAATTCGCTCACACGATCATGCTGCATGACTGGAACTTTTAGATCGGAACCATTATATGGGCATCACCCTTCATATGTGTAAAGCAAAACTAGATAACCTAATGTGGGACAGGGTAACCTCCAAAATTATGGAAATAGAAAGTCCAAACAAAAACTCCAAAATATTGCAACAACTATATGCATGCCTTGCCAATCTATACAAATTAACAATTAGGACTAAATATAAAAAAGGTCATAGGGGCACAAACAGGAAAGTACCTTTGCGTTAGATGAAAAATAAACAAAATAAATCCGAGAATATCGAGCAGATGCGCATGCGAGCATATAGAAACCATCGAACACTATGTGAATGTCCCATTTAATATACTAGATTCCTTAGTTCTGAGGATAATATAATCAGCTTTAATGATACCTATTAAATACGGTGACTGCAGTACAACCCTTACATTTATCAGCTGTCCAGGAAGGTTCAAGTAACATTTCTAATCGAACTATAGACGAATTCTTATTATAATCCTGGGGAAAACATTCTTAAAATAATCTTCAACTAAAATCTATTCATAACAAAAGTAAAATAAGATATCCCCGATGTTTAGATAGGATATTCATGAATATTAGATAAATATAAAAGATTTTATGATAAGATATCCTAAGGGGAGACATGGGCCCTATCAGGCGAAGACTATAGTCATTGGTTCTCCAGACCGGATCTGGATCCCACAATTGGATTGTAAAACTGATAATCATCAAAACTGCCCGAAAACTGGAGTTTATCCTGAAAATGATGCTCTCCTCAGTTTACATGCTGCCGTAGATGTTTTTCAAATATTGTTCCAGCGAAAACCGAATGTTAACAAACTCAGTTAAGCATCTAATTGAGCGAAGCACGATGAGAGAGGAAACGCCAATTTTCTCCCCTTCACAGAGCGCGAAGGGCGTTGAAAGAAATCGGTCAACAAAATAGCATGGGCAGGAAGAGACGGCGTTGGTGACAAAGATGAATGGAAAAAAAGGCTAAGGATCTTCATAGAGAACATAAAGGCCTTTTGTTTTGTGGCCGTTTCAAAGCGACCGTTCGGGGCCTCAGCCGCGACTCCAGCAGCCTTGCTGCGATGAATGTGCCAACAGCTAGTTACTGGAGGAGAGTGAAAAAACTACACTACAACACAAGGGCTTAGCAATGCAATGATGAGTACTTATCTTCTCAGTGCAGATCACTCGGTAATCGAGATTGCCTGCATCACTACACCCAATTCCTGAAAATTTAGTTAGCATGGATTGCAGCGATTACCTACAAATGAATTGATTGTAATGAAATCTCTGTAGAAACATTTCGAAATTTCATCAAGATCATAAGATCTTGGTGCCTCATAAAGTTTGAGGTAATGTTCAATTTCGCTGTCACACTCGATTTCTGATGATTCGACACTGACTGATGTCAGTGAAGACGAAGACGTCGTATTGTCCTCAAGGATAACATTATAAGCTTTTATAGAGGTTTCAGTTGATTCTGTGTACTCGAACTGAAACTCGATTTTCGGTTGACAAGTTCCTATCGTCGGATCGCCACCGAAATCTATACGCTAATTCCAAATTTCTAAAGAGTCTACCTACCGAATTCCAGGTTGATAGCTCCAAAATTGCGGCTGGCAGAGCGGGACTTGCACGCACGCATGCTGACAAAAGCTAGCCGAGTTAAAGTTGAGGCCCATTTAGTTGCAATACAATATTAAACATATGAAGAGAATTTCATATTTGAGCATGCAGATAGCTTACCATTGGTACGGATATAAATTCGGAGAGACCTATATATCACTTCTAATCTCCGAGAACTCTATCGAAATCGGATGGTAATTTACATATTTAAAGACCTAGGTAGATACATGTGTTAGAGCGTACCTACTTATAATTCCAACCCTTAAATGTTATGCCTATTAAGGGTTGAATATTGTAATGCATAGGTTTTAGGACCATTTTCGGCTGATATGGGATTTTTCAATCCAAATTTCATAAACTTAGGTCCTTTAGTGTGGGGAAAAAAGCGACAAATGACGCGCAGCGGTTTGAAACGTCCCAAAACGTGGCCGAAAATCGAAAAGCGAACTTCCACGGCCTTCAATTACATACCATATCGTTATCATATCAATACTATAACAATATCATAACACTTAGCAGCTTACCCAAAGTTGTATCCAGGAACAGATTAATGAAGGGCAAACGTCTACTCTACCCTACACAAACACATATAAATAGGTACATTTTTATGAAACGTGTATATTTTATGTCCGTTATGTGGGTTGGGTTCCTTGACGGTCCCCTGGCAATGTCATTACTGCCGGATTAAAAGTAGAATCGGCGCATGTGCAAACTTTAATGCTTCTATAATCGTAACCAGAGTTACAATCCTACAAAATCTTCATGATTGTGCGGTAACAGGCCGATTAGTACACGCATTTACAAAGGTAAAATTCTTGTAACACTCATAAAAGTCTACTATTTTAATCCGATTCGGGTGACTTTCATAGACATTGAGCGGGTTGGGACGAAAATAGCCTCATATAAATTTATATTTGTCACTTCCTTTGATCAAATTCGTAGGGATTCATGATAAATCCCAGCGCATACGTAAACGTAAATTCTCCAAACATTCGGCCTCTGCTTTCAAGATATTCACTCAATTCATCTGTTAATGTATAACAATTTAATATTGTTGAATTGATGTTCTAAATCTTCCCTATTAACAAATTCTTCTTCGAATATTTCTGCACCACCTTGTCATTTTTAAATATGCTTGTAATTGGGCTCGCCTGTTTTTTTATTTATTTTTTTATTATTATTTTTTTTATTTTTTATTTTTATTTTTTTTATATATATATATATTTTTTTAATGAACAAATGACATTGACGATTAAAAAGGATACGGGTGTCCTACGGAAAGGTACATCCCCCTTCATTTACCCTGAATACACCGTAAAAAATTGGGACCAACGCCATTCGTCATAATTTTTTTACTTTCGCGTGCGCCACTTGCGCCAGAAGTGGCAAAAATAACATAAATTTTGTTCGTACTGAACCTCGTTATGATGTTCATTTCTTGATATTTGCAACACCACCTTAGGGAAACACCGAAAACTCGACCAGAATTTCACTAATCTTACTCATTTCCACACAGCACAAAGTGCTCTAAAATTTAGTTTTTTTTCTTTTTTCGGTGTATTCCCAAGTTGGTGTTGCAAATATCAATAAATGAACATCATTACGAGATTCAGCACGAAAAAATACCCCAAAATAATGTATTACATGTGACCATTGAATATTTTCAAAAACTCAGTATTCCACAACTTTTGCACGTTTAGAGTGGAATTGCGCACATTTGGAGCGGAGGTGCACCCGTTTTCTCGCACTTGAAAAATCGAGTGATGGGTCATTTCTTCATAAAATTTCACGTCAAATTCGAATCTGCAATTTAAAAAAAATGGGGGTTCCAAATTGAAAAAACAAAGTTTAATTCATTCATGGTACTTCAAGTGGCGCGCGCTAAAGTATTTTTCCTGAGACATCCACGTAAAAAATTATTAAGAATGGCGTAGGTTCCAATTTTTTACGCTGAATTCAGGGGAAATGGAGATACGTGTAACCTCTCCATGGGACACCCTGTATATGCCTCATCCAACTTGACAATTGTCTTTTCTCTAAAGGATCAGAATGTACCTACTGTCGGTATTTGGTTGGAAAATGTTGGCGATTCACTAAAAAGAAGTCTTGAGTTGTCTAGCGCCATATAGGACGTCCCTCTGAGATGTATGGATCTAATTGTGGTTCAAATCTCAACAACGGTCGATCGTTTGGGTGTGGAAGGGAGGACCGCCTGCGGCCGCGGATCAAACGTGATCTGACCCTGAGCAGGATGGATGCAGTTACAGGAGGAATCGTTGCTCCTTCGCCAGGACTGCATTTAGGCCCACGCCTGTCTCTACCCCTCGTCACATTCGAGCGAGTCACATCTGAGTCAGGAATTTTGGTTTATTTTCAAAACTGATCCTTAATTAAGCCTTCCTCTCTTAAAATCTGTAGGTTTACATTTCAAGTTGAGTAGATAAAAAAAAAAAAAAAAAAAAAAAATTAGAAAACTAAAACCGGCGCACATTGAAAACGTCTGCCAAGTTGGGTGTGACACATAGCTTCCTCGTTTACGTATCATGAATGTACAGATCATTGAAAAGTTTTAAATGATCTTGAAAAATTCCATAGCGGAAAAGAGTAAATCAAGAAGATTGTTTTCTAGGTGTGACAAACGAGCTCCATCTTAAATTTGAGCACCTTGAGTGGATTAGGATAAAAGTTAATCAAAGAGGCCGCTCAACTTTTAATGAGATTAAGTAAGTCGCCTGCATACGCTTCACTAGACCATGTGTAGCTGAAAGGAGTTACACGAACTCGATTTCCTGAAGTGAGAATTCCATTGGATTTTCACTATGTTCCACTAGTTTTGATTTTCCCTCCATTTATTAGTTACAACCATTGCTATGGTCTCCGCTGATTTCGAGTTTTCTTAGTTTTTCTATCAATTACGACTTCCCAAGATTCGGACTCTAGTAGAAAATTAATGATAACACACATAGTAAACTGCCCATACAAACTGAGTACCTAGTTAGGCTTTCCAAATACATTATTTAGAATTCAAAAATTAAGGTCCCTATCGTAAAATTGGTCATCAATATATATGAATTGAGTATACCTATCTACCTATAAATCCTGAAAGCGTTAGGATTCCTAGTGCATATCTAGCCTGATTACTATAAGTGGGCCTATTCGCATTATATACCTACAGAAAACTGATGTTTCCTTTTGTATGAATTACTGCTAGTTGTGTTGAGTGTGCTCAAAATAATAAAATTTGTCCGTCACCGAAAGCGGACATCTGAGCGTGGATTTTAGGAATGCAGGGTAATATAATGAGGTTTCATTAAGAGGCTCTTCTCTCCATGGCAATGAAGTTGGGCTTAAATGTACCTACTAGCCACTGAAAGTAAATGGATCCCAAATCCCTCCGGACGCCCGAGGCTGTTCCTTCAAAGCCGGTTTACCAGGTTAGGGGGCGAGCGGGCCCGCGGGAACCAGTTTGGGGGAGCTGCATCTACTTAAGTCCTTAGGACCTCCTCCTCCAGATCCACCATTACAATCATAGCCGTCCACGATTCCAATCCTGGTACACTATTTATCAAATACACCTAAAAACTCTTTCATATAAGAACCTTACACAAGGTTCGTTCTTTTTTTTCCTTCATCTTTTTTTCTCTCTCTTTTCATGATAATCGGGTAGCATCTGCTGACGATAAGACCGTGCAAGAGGTTGAACGATAAATTTCGGGGTTATACGCGACAGGTTTGAATAAGATTAATAATTTTCATTGAAGTGCTGAACTTATGCTGACTTAACTAGTCAACGTACTGGCAAAAAATGAACGGATAAACTAAAATGAATTAATTTTAATAAATACATTGACACTATAGTAGATGTGTCCCAACAAGCCAGATTACTGACAGCTATCACTTAGGGCCTGGGACATATCTGAACTTCGTTTAGTTTTAAAACATGGTTAACGTATAGCTTCTAGCCACCTGAAATTCAAAAAGTTTAATCCATCACCAGACAATCACTCGCGTTTGTTTAACTTTAGGCTGGACTTGATTCGTATCACTAAAAAAAGTCCAGTCTCCAGTCATGCAGCATGACCCCATGAGCGAATTTTGGAAGAAATCTTCGACATTTCAGTTGCTATTGATCGTGTAGAGGAATTTTAGTTTATGATTTTGATAGACAAACATGGAATTAAATTCTATCTACAGCATGGTTCTAGCCTTAAACAGCATCGTTCTAAGATTGGTTATACAGGGATACTTCCATAAGAGTTGTTCAATCTGAATTTGGACAATGTTTCATGCAAATATTACCGATTTCTACACCTACCGAACGGCATTATTTCTATTTTTGACTGATTTTTCAACTTAAAAATTTTTGAAAACTTGATACATATTCTTATAGGAAATTTTACGCTGATTTCGAATATACCACATGTTAGTATGCTGAAAAAATTATTTCGCACAACAAATCGCAAAAAACAGGCTATTTTGAACTTTTTGACTACATTTTTGAAAATTTCAACCGGGAGATGTAATCCGATCATGCTGGCCAACAAACTTGAACTTTCGTTTTGTGTCCTCAACATTTTAAAATTTGTTTGAAGTTTCTAGCACAATTCTACGGACAGTTATTGTCTGGAATGACACATACGAATACATACATATATACATACATACATACATACATACATACATAAAAAATGCGTTAAACTTCAGAATATGATTCAGAATAGCCTGAAACGGATTTCTGCATAAATTTTTTTCAAAAATTCACATTCTACAAATTTTGAGGCGAGAGCAATAGCTTAATTTTCTTCAAAGATTCGCTAAAATGAGCTTAGTATAAGAAAGAACCTTTAGACCTGGCTTAAACTACATTCTCACCCACTGGTTACGCTTTGAAACTTTTTATGTTGCATCAGAAGGATAGGAAGTACAACTTTATCGATTAATTTTACAGAGTTGGTATCTAACCCAAGAGTGTTATGGTCATCGTAGTGAGACAAGTTCGTAAGCGAATAAAAAACTTGAATCGTAATAATGTCGGACAAATTAGCGAATAAAGAAAAACTTTAGAAGACACTTTTTGGCTGAAACTGGTTGTAGAATCTATTCCTGAACCGGAGCTCAAAATCTTATCCAGGAGCATAAGAGTAATCTCCAATGGAGGAATCCAAGAGCATATCTCTTGTAGGTATGACCGATCAAGCATGCATATATAATATCCAGAGTGGTTGTGAAGGAACTGATGAAAAATCACCCGAGTTTTTTTCGCTTATTATCTGGATCTAATAAGCTGAATAAATGTATGATTCTTGAAATTAAATAATAATATAATGTTAAGATTCAATCACATTGTACTTGTCAACTAGCACAGAAAATATAGCAAAATAGATTAATCAAAAAGCGAAAAGTGCCTACCTCCTACATAAAAAAAAATATTGAACTGAGTTGACGTCCATGGTTTTAGTCTCAGATTGTCGTTTAAACTGTTCCCTACAGTCGTTTAACTTTCAGCTGGGCTTAGCTCTTATAAACCAAAATGAGCTTAAGAACTTGTATAAACTCACAACAAACAATAAGCCTAAACTACAGGAGGGGGTCTTGGCTTAAACGACATTCTCCTCTTAAACAACAGTTTAAGCGTTGAGTGAGGTTTAAACTAGTCTTGAACCCCTGGCCTTTAAGGAACCACTTTAATGAAAATTCGAATTTATGTTGAAATTTGAGGTTAATCTACTAAATGGGTAGAGGATTTTAAAATTTGAAAGGAATTTTAAAGTACATACAAAAGACCAGAAACGAATTTAAGTGAAATATTAACAAAAATTATACTTTACTTTTTATGATTGTTGTAATTGGTTCTATCATCCCCCAGCCAAACGTTAGGAAGGTGTAACCCATGAAATCAAAAACGAGCTGAATGAATGAAATCTATTGAAAAAATGGATCAATAAAGTGTAAAAAGGTGTTCGGTATGACGAGGGTTCCTTGTGCCTACGACGGGAAATCGGAACGGCACTAAACTCTTCCACTTCATCTTTAAGGCAGGAATGTATTGGCCACGAGGGAGCAAATATTCTAACCTTCGCGTCCGTGGGGGAAAACAAGGGAAAAAAATCCGTGTGCGTCTATTGCAGGGTTACAAAAATTGATTTGAGATCGCAAGGATTTATCAAGATATTATCACCGTTAGTAAGAAGTGAAGAAAAAGTGCAGACCCAGCGTAAACGAATTGTTAATGATGGGAGGTTGGGATGGGATTGATGACTAAGAGGGGAGGCTAATGAGAGGGAGCCGAGGGTTTAATTAGGTATTGCCAATGTTTGTTTTTTTACGGAAGGGTGTTATTCGTTATTCATGTTTCCTGAATTTAGCCTTTGAGTGCGTTTGTGACTGTAGCAACCTGATTCTTTCAATGCAGCCTTACAAGCCCTCCATAAGAAACCCCTTTTCACTACCCAGGTAACACGCCCAAAGTAAAGTGTTCCTTCTGTTTCGTATACTTTCACCCTTAACACTAACATTTCTAGTTGGATAGGGACGGTAACGCCTTTTGTACTCGAGCGTTTCTCCCTATTGACACAGTGGTAACGGTGAGTTAAAGATCACCCATTACTCCCAGCAATTCATTTAATCTATACCCATTATTGCATATACGTCCCAAGTAAGTCCTCTAATAAAGTTCCCGTGGTAATCCACCCCTCAAGCAGCTCTTTCTTGGCCAGAATGTTCCCATCTTCAATGGTTCAATTACTCCCTGATTCGAGATCCTCCACCGCTAGACCTGGCATACATGTAGTGTATTGGGAGCACTTCTCAGACCAATCAGGACCCGCTCCCCTGTGGCCCAAAATGTTACAGTTTATTGAGGAGTAAAAAAAACGGAAGTTAGTGAAAAACGTAGTCTATTTCCAATAAAAATAAATAGTTACACTGTTAAATCGATTTCGACGGTTAGGCCATCATCAGTAACAAACAATAACTGTTGTTACAATAATTGTTTGTTACTGATGATGGCCTAACCGTCGAAATCGATTTAACAGTGTAACTCTTTATTTTTCGTGGAAATAGACAACGTTTTTCACTAACTTCCGTTTTGAAATGGGTTTCCACAACTTCGTCGCGAGTGATTTGGTTTGTATTGAGGAGTACCCATGAAATTTTTTTATTTGGAAGTAAAGACTTGGGTTTTGCATGAAACATGCATAGTTATTTTATTAAAAATCTGGATAGTTTTGATGAGGTCATTTGTTTTGTTCACTTGGTTAAGTCAATTTGAAGGATCAACGATCCATGATGGGCATGGATACTTCATAGCATTCGTATTTCTAATCATTTGTTAGCTTCGACATCTGGTGGGACGCTACTGTTTTTACTCTTTCCACGAGCCTTGCAGTTATTCATTTATCAGTCAAAATTTGAAGCAGTAGCTTCATTTTGATTACCTCCCTAATTTATTAGTTTTTCTCACAACGACATTTCATCCGGTTTCCCCAAAACGAAATTTCATACGTTTTTCTCAAAACGATATTTCATCAGTTTTTCATAGAACAAAATTATCTTTTCAACCTCATCTGTTCTCAGTAGTCTTCACAAATCTCCATCCGTTAGTATCAGTATAGCCCAAATTCTCCTGATGTCACGCCTGGAGTAGGTTAGTGTTTCCACCAATGTCCACCATGACGGTACTATGTCAGTGAATAGCAACTCAACCAACTTATTTTCACAAGAAGTTTGCCGTCTTAAGTCGACCTAATACGTGGTTATAAAGACATTTTTCAACAGTTTTGTTTTGTAAAAGTAATATTGTAATACCTAATATAGGTAAAGTTTCCATTACGATTAAATAGTCGCAATAATCCTGCTTAACAGCGCAATTATTGGTTGCAGCCAACAATAGCTACCGATGTAATGATGGAGTTTTTATTCTAATTATTATAGATAATCAGTGTCCGAAAACTAAAGAAATTCATTCGTTTAGGCTTTGATAATAAATGACGAAAAAAATAATGAAGAAAAAATAATCAAAAATTCCTCAGATCTCTGTACTACAGTGTAGGTAAGCCATTACACAAGCAGTTTCATCAAATTTGTAGTTTCTTAATTGATTCAAAGAACAGTACTGAGAACTAGATAATCCAAATCTTTGCTGTTGCTGTATGGAACCTCTAACACTGCATTGTTTGTAAACTCCCCAACACACACATTTCATTGGGATCTCCACCCAACAAGCCTAATATACTCGAAATTCGCATAAAATTTATTGCTGGCAAACAACTTTTCGTACACTGAGAAAAGAAGTAGACAAAGAAAAATTAAATACAGCCTGCTATTAGGATATAAGTACTGGGGAACAGAATAGTGCACAGAGATTTTGAATAAAGTTCAGTTAGAAGAATATTAATTAGTAAGTAATGGAAGAAATGTACAGGAAAGATGAAGTAAGAACGAAATCATCCGTTCTCGAAGTCTCAAGCGCACTCCTTCAGATCGCAGCGATCTTATTGCAGTTGTCTGAGCAGTCGAGTTAATGGGTCAACATTGTTAATTTTTATTTTCTTAATAGATAGATCTGAGAGAGAGTTTTCTAGAAAGGTGCTACATGATGAGAAATCTGACCTGTAAAACGGCTTTTGAAATTCATTTGCACTATGTCGTCCCGGCCCCCGTCCGCCTGGTGGGAACCCTCAGCACCCTTGCACTACACTACGTCACGTGTAATCTTCCTACCCGTTTATTGGCCAAACTAAATGGCCTTTTGAGATGAAAATTGCTACTAGGTAGTTTTCAAGTGAATCCGAATCTGAGCTCAAAAGTGGAAATGCCAGCAGATGAAAGTTCCTCAATGAGGGTTGTAGATTCAACACTCTCGATGGGGATGGTGTTGCCATCTAAGCAGTCAGCTATAAATCTTTGCAGAGAATGGGATCTGTGTGGTCTGTAGCTCGGGCATAGGAATAAGAGATGTCCCAAGGTCTCCAGACACAAACGGTTGCAGACCATGCAGAGTACTGAGCTGTGCAAAACGTGTTGCTTTTTGTCTGCCCCACAGTTCTCATGCGACTAGTGTCTGAGGCAAGATAGGAAGGTGTAGAAACGAGAACGAGAACTAGTTCAAATCGTTGAGTCCTTCTAATGGATTGGAGGAGGTGGAATGCAGGAAGCTTAATAATAATTGATATTCCATATGTTTATTATTCTATTCCTACTTGGTACTCTGTGGTCCTCCACATCGAAAACCCGCGTACAGGATCCATGGATGCAGCGATGCCACCAATGCTTCACGAATTACGAGGGTGTGCTGAAGAGTGGAAAATAGGGTCGCGGATCGAACGGAGAGCGAAGATAGATGGCAGGAGAGGGAAAGGGCCCAGCCAATAATTTGAGGATCCCTCCACCCAAAGACATTATTACAGTTTTACGAGTTTCTCGTCTAGACAGGCTCCCCCCTCCCAACACCTTTTGTCAAACCCCCGCTGGGTCCAGGGAGTAGCTGTACCTTCCTATTCGTTCTTTTTCACAATATTTTTCAAACGATTCGGGTTTTTCTGTTCAGCGCGTCACTGAATCTTTTCAAATTTCAATTTCTGATTGTCGTGGAACTTAAGTTTTGGTGACATGAGGTTGTGTGAAAAACGATCGAGGAAATGTTGAAATTCAATAATAACATAAAAATACCAAATCATCATTGACGTCAAATAAATAATTTAGACATTACTGGCAGACCGGAGGGGAAAAACGAGGGGTACAGCGATAACTACCTACTGTTTCGCCCCTAAATACAGCTGGTTAAAAAAATAATAATAATAATAACTTTAAAAAAAATACATCTGAAGGTATAGAAGAAGGGTATAGAAGAAGGGCGTATGTTATTTTTTGCAACTTTTCAGGTGGACAAAAAAGCTATCAAAACTCACTTTTTAGATTTTTTTCAGTTGGTTGATAACATACGCCCTTAAACGTCTCATTTCCCGCACAAGTCTTTTCTCTTTGACTGCATTTTACTGCAATCTACCGGTAGTTTATGATACCAAAACCGCTTTCTTCTTATACGTCATTTTTAACATACACCCTTCTTCTGGACACCCATTCAACTAAATCTAAATGATGGATTAGGCTTATAACTAATTACTTATAAATATATAACTAAATCCAATATTTCGTACTTGTTGTTGATAATTTATAGTAACAAGTAGTTCGTTATAAGCCTAATCATAATCTAGTCTCAGTTGTGTTGTACCTACTGCTTTTGGGGTTTTTATAATTTAATAATGATTAACAGGACGTTTCCCCCCAGCATTCACCCCCTCAGTGGGTGGATGTTCTGTCAGGACCTGACACGGTCCAGTCCCTGATGGTGTACCTGAAAGCCACTGAGCTTTACAACGAACTGTGATATTCTGATCTGTGATATATTTATTTATTTATGTACATCTAGTCATACCTTTATTTAACTAACTTTAATAACTATAATACTTTGATAAAGTATTTATCATTATATATTTATCGATAATATTTATGTATTTGTAAGGATCATCTAGTCGTAGTTTAGTTCTTATTACGGGGTATTTTTATCCGCTGTAGGGGTTACAAAGCGGTCATCGCTGTATCCCTTGAGGCTGAGTGCAGCGATGCCTCGTTTTGCGGGTTATTATTATTATTATTATTATTTCTCCCCTTCCAATCTGCCAGTGGAGTCCGTGATGGCAGTTTAGTGACTCCCCTTAGAATCGTGCCCGTTGCAGTGTCCTTTTGACAAGCCCTTCTTGATTGCCGCTAATGACCCTTCCGGTTGAGACAAGGCTTAAATTCTTCATTAAAAAAAAACAAAAATAGGACGTTGCCATTTGTTTTTGTCACGTCACGAGCGTCACGTCACGATGGGGTTTTCTATTGATTTTCACGCACAACCAATGCGTTGCTAGAGGAGTGTAACTCCCTTAGTTTTCATAGCAGGAAAATCGTTAGCCACTTTTTGGAATGCTCTCATTTTATTTCAGCATCTCATAATCCCTAAGCCTCTGTAGTGTCAAGGAAAGCTGATTTATTACGCTCAGTCATAAACTAGTATTGCTAAGTAACCATAATGAACTAATAATTTGTAAAATTAATCATTATTAAATTATTATTATTATTATTATCTGACTGTAGAACCGTAGGTCTACCGTCCGTTTTTTATACGCTGTAGGGGCTAAACAGCCGTTATCGCTGTACCGCTCACTTTTCCCTCTTCGTTCTGCCAGTGGTGTCCATGCTGGCACTCCATTTAGTGACGGAAGCAACATGGCTCCCCCTTGAATCGTGCCACTTCCAGTGTCCCTTTTGACACCTTGTTCAATGCAGCTAATAACCCTTCTGGTTGAGGTGAGGCTTAAATCACTAAATAAATAAAAAACAATAATAACAATTTAGGGAAATTGTGCGTATGATTACGTTGCTTTATATGATTTCATTATTGAGTGAATGCGTTGAAATCCGTAAGAGGGACTTATCAAAAATTTTAGAATTGTTTAGCATTCAAATTTGATTTTTGCTTATCACAAATTACAAATTGTACTTGTGGCCACTCGTGCAATTAAGTCAAAAATTAAATTTATCTATGATAGAATCATGTGCTAAGTTTTACCTTGGGACTACAATAATTGCAGAATGCCATCAATCTTTTTATAATCATAATTATTTCAATTCTTTAGTGTATTATATTTTTATAGTATATTTTTATTTTACATATAATATATATTCTTCTACCGTTTCATTGTTATATGTAATGTCTAATATTTGTTTTTGTTATATTTCTGTATGAATTTTTCTATTGTAATTGGGCTTTTGCGTTCACTAATAGATAAATTGACAATTGCCATCAAATCGAATACACATTGTTCATTTGTGTAATATAATAAAAACTGGATGTTATATATTGTTTGAGTCGTAGGGACGCCCAGCGCAGAGATTTCAAATGATTGTGGGTTGCAAGAATATGAGGGAAAAGAGATTTTCTCAAGCAATAGGGGAGGTTCGTATGGTGTTTTAGATAGCAACTTTCCTGTGGAAATCCACTTTCGTTCATGACTTGGCGACCCTGATCGTCTGCAAGCAGCCTACCTTGTATGCAGTCAAGACTGGAACCTGTTTGCCAACCCTTGTAGAATAATTCTCCCTATAGAGGATTTGGGGTTTTATTTATTTTTTCATTTTATTTTTCACGCCGAAGTTCTTAATGAATGCGAACAGGGAGTTTCGTCGGTCTGCGAATGCGTTCAACACCTTCTCGCGATGATTCATCGAAGAGGCGACGGGTTTCTGGTCGAAGATAAATAGGGTTGTTATCAGAGGTTGCCGTAGGTGGGATCTGGAGGACCTTTTGCCAGCCCTTTCAAACGATAACGCCGGCGTGGGAGTGACCCATATGGTGCATCTTGAAATGTTTAGATTTCGTAACTCAGTACCAACAAGAATGGTCAGCAAGGAGTCAACTGAATTGAATAATAGGAACAATTTTCACCAGCATCCAGCAGTCATATAGTCGTATTGTACACTCACACGTGCGCGTGTTGCACAGGTTGTTGTGTTTGATTGGTACACGTTGCCAAGCTTCAATAGACCGATTTCGATAAGTTTTTCAAATAATTATATCTTTGACTGAACCCCCCTCCACAGAGTCAGAAACCACTTTTTTACACATTTTATTGCCAAAAGAAGTTTAAATGATGTTATCTTAGTACGAATGTAACAGTATTTGTGGAAAGACGAGATGTAACAAATTGTTGAATATTTCGCTAGATTTGTACACTACATCTTATAAGTGGAGATCTTTCCTCCGTGAGGTGAAGGCAAATCAACAACAAAACTGTTACCTACCTAAATCTGATTGCAGCTTGAATAAAATTCAGATCTTCAAAGATAACTCTCTTTGCAAACCATGAACGTAATTTATGAGAAACCAATACACTTTTGAAGACAGGATTTTGGTTATGGCGGTAGCGATCCAGCACACAGGCTTGAATTCATCTCCTTTCGTACGCTGGCCGTCCGAAACGCGTCTAAATTGGTTTGGTGAATTGTTGCTATTGTGAATGATCGCCGGAGGGAGCTGGCACGTGTAGTATCTTTTTTGGTGAGCGTTGAGCCCCAAACCAGTTTTTGTCGGCCTCGGGTTTGACTTGGCGACTACCGCACGGCGTTTTTATCGAGTCACATTCGGCATTTTTGATTTATTCAGATGCTGGGTCGCCAGTAGAGGCCAACCAACTCAGCTCCTTCCAACTTTTATATTATCTCTGAATCATCAAGATGTTACCTACTTATTGTCATGAGGAAACGTAATAGACAGCGCCACCCTATACACCACCCACCGATTCATGGCCACCTCTCCGTTTTCATTACCCTTCTCTGGTATTTAATTACTACACAGTACAGTAATAACAATGGCTTGTTATTTATGTATTAGATAGCTTTTCTGGGCAGATCACTAGACAATATACAAATCAGGCATAACACAGGTGTATAGACAGACTTTCCAGAAAATCGAATAAGATCGAGCAGAATTAGCAGAAGTTCAGCTTGCCAAAGTCACTTCACACTTATGTTGACTATTTTTGATGTATTATTTTCAATAGGTAATGTAATGATCTTTTGTATCGAACAAGAAAAACAATTAAAACCCCCTCAAAATTTGTCGATTTATGTTTCAACATGTATAGATGAGAAAAAATAAATAAAATCAATCCGTCCTCTGTCTGGCGTCCAAAGCTTTTCTCTGAAACTACTGGACCAACGTTTATGAAATTCGAGTTATAGGTAATTCACATTTGAGGTCTTGTAGATCCTAGAAGCCCGGCTTAAATTTTTATCTCCCCTAAAGGGTTGCATTCAATGTTTGAATTATTCAAAAAGTTCCAGTCATGCAGCATGATCGTATGAGCGAATTTTCGTAGATTATCGTATTATACCATGTTAATTTTTTGAAATTTGAGCACTTCGAGTACAAAAAAATTGTTAACCAACAATTTTATGGCAAATAAACTCGTTCTAAATAATATTCTACGAATAAAAATAGATTTTGGATGTTTGGCAATCAATTTTGGATGTTCAGTTTTTAATCGATTTTTCAGCTAATATTAATAAAATTTAAGTACATTTTTCACCATAATATTGTGAATAAATTTTCAAGTGTTTTATTTCATCGTCAATAAACTTTTTTCGACTAAAATTCTGATTAAAATATAAATTCAACGATTTCTAAACGTTTTCAGTCAGTTTTAGTGGGTTTTTTTCAATGTTGACCAATTTAATGCGCTAAAAAAGAGTTAGCCAACGAACTCATCCTTTCGTTTGGATAGTTTGATTTTTTGGCGCAAGAACGGAATTGTTATCTCTTTTATCTCAATACTAAGGAGAGTTATCGTTATCGAGTAAATTTGGCATTTCCGAGGTTGCATAACTGGACTAAAATTTGGATCAAACAAACAATAAAAACAGTCACGAAAAGTCTGATGAATATAATAAAAATATCACGATTTATCGTTATTACCCCCTCCATTCACCCCCTTCCATCACGATATATTCCAAAACTAGACCAAATTAAAAGTTGAACAAAAAAAGAATCATAAAAATCGAGGAGAATAGTTAAAACATTATGATTTATCAGTATCACCCCCTTCATTCAACCCCATCCATCATGAAATTTGAAACTTATGTAACATTTTCCATAACTAGACCGATTTCAAGACAAAATCGGTAATTATCCCCCCCCCTCGACCACAAATCCGAAATAGCCTAGGTTTGCTGCACAACAAGACTGAAATTGGAATCGAACAAAATGAGAATCACGAAATCGGTTGAGAATTGTAACCTAGGTTGTAACCCGTCGATAAAATTTGTCGAAAACAACTATGTTTTTTCGAATTTACCCCCTCCATTCCCCCTCTTCCATCTTGAAATTCAAAATTTCCGAGATTCGTTACACAACTCGATTAAAATTGGGATCGAACAAAGAAAGAATCTCGAAAATTGGTTGAGAATTGTGGCCTGGGAAGTGTCGACAAAATTAGTCACACACACTCACACATACACACCTATGGTTGTTTCACGGTTTCGGTCTTAGAATGGTCTGACACCCGGATTAATTTCAATAGGCATCCCTCTTATTAACGAAGCCATGCCTATAAGACGTAGACGTAGCTTCAGAGGGACGTCCTAAAAACCGGTCACGCAAATTTTCACCTGACCCCCAGCCCAAAAACATATCAATATTTAAGAAAAAAAAATGAAACTCTTGAAGCCCAGAGAAACTCTCTATCAACTGTCCATTTCCTAGGGTGCACAGGAGTGAATTCAGGTCACTCAGCTGATCAGGATGGAGCCCATCATTTCATTTGTCTTTGTTGCTCCAGTGACAATAATAATAACAGCATCTTGTTCTGAAAGTCTTACGAAAATTCCCCAATACGATCTTGCTGCATGAACAAAATCACAAAACCTTATGAATCTGTGTACGAGAATTTGATTAAATTTCTCCACTTCATCAAAAAGCGATGAATCAAGGATCCATTTCAATTCTTTGTTTCATCTAGACCCTATCAACAGCTGAACATTGAACGTCGAACACGCTTCTACCTCTGGTGTCGGCAGTAGATTCTCCCAACCGAATCTCAACAACCTAGGGAGAAAAGGAGAGAATTCAGCTCAGTCAGCTGATCAGGTTGTATCCCGTCATTTCATTAGTCTCTTAATGTCCCAGAGAGTTTATCTAAGAAACTGCATCTTACTAGGGTGAACAAGAATGAGTATAGCACACTCAGCTGACCAGGAAAGAGCCCATCTTCTCAATCGTCTGTTAATGCTCCAGAGAGTCACCCTACATAATGTTATCTTCCTATGAAGAAGATGAGAGAAGCTCACTGAGCTGATCAGGAAAGCGCTCGTCACTTAAATCGACTCTTAACGCCCCAGAGTGCCACCCTGTGAAATTTCAACTTCCAATACACTAGTTCATTGTAGCTATTTACTAATACCTACTACTTAATAGTACCTTACCAGGTAGTGCCTTCTTTCCCTAGGATAACTAATTTCGTAACACGAGAAATTACGAAGTTAATTGAGAAGCGATTCTTTAGCAATTACTTCAACGAGTAGGTGCTTAACCCTTCGAGGTCACTCTGGGGTCAAAATTGACCCCACCGAATATATTTTGTATGATTTTTGGGCTTTACAATTTTTTTAGCCAAAAGGGATATTTTGTAAATTTGGTTAGTAGCATTGGCTAGGCGAGGAAGTGATAACATGTGGCAGTATACGTTGTGACCTCGAGCCAGAGGGTCGTGAATCTCTTGTGGGACACTTCTGACCCCAGTGTGTCTTCTGCGTTCCTAATTTTGTTCTGTTGGGGTAGCCATTGACCCCAGTGTGTATTTTGGATTTCCTCACAAGGTAAGTCAGATAATATCATAATTCACTTAATTTTCTCATAGGGAATGAGTATTTTTATAATCTGGTAGTCAGTAGGTATTCCTTTTTCTCGACCACTCCTACTAGGTGACTCAGGTGAAGATTCTCAACTGGGTAAATGTGTCTAGTTGATGGGCTATCATAGGTCAGGGTTCATTTTGGTTCAAAAAATGGGTTGGGTTTTGCATTTTATGTACTCAGATGGGTTTTTCCTGACTAAGGTTGTAACTAACTCTCCTGTTGTAGGAATGCTTGGATACCCTGAAGAGCCAGCTTCCTCGAGACCTGCTGAACAAGTTGTACGTGGCCGATGCTACATTTGCCCAAGTTCTAACGATAAAAATACGAGTCGGTCGTGCACAGATTGCAACCGTCTCGTGTGAGAAATGCACAGTCATACCGCAACGACGTGTGAAAAATGCAATTACTTATAACAAATAATAATACTACCTACCTAATAATTCCGTCGTGTTTTTAAAAACAACTTTTAAAAATACATGCATATTTCGTTTTTTATGTGTGCCTATTGCTTAAATATAATCCTGCAATTACCTTTAATTATTTTGTCATAAAACATTGATAAAATGAGATAATAAAAAATTGAATGCGGAATAAAAACAGTGTATCAGTTTAGGTTAGAAAAGAGGAAGAGATGTGAAAAATGGGGTAAGTTCAAGGTATCGTGAAAACTTTACTATTTAACTTACAAAGTTACAGTTTTTTCTGACTATTCGACAGATAGTCAGCTTTGATAATTTGTTTTTAATTATTGTGTATCTTCAGAACTGAATTTTTAATATTCATATGCCCAAAATTTTGATTTTTGAAAATTTTACTAAGAATAGTTTCAAAAAACCCCGAATAATATATTCAATTCTAACATAATGTATTCTATTTCTTGTTTCTATGCGTAGGTAGGTTAATTTTTGATTTTTTTAAATAGTTAGTTATTGGAAAACTATTTATTGAGTAAAATATAAAAATTAAAATACATTTGGGGTCAATTTTGACCCCAGAGTGTCTACCGTGTCACACAAAAAAGGTGTGACCTAGGAGGGTTAACATAGATATGTCTATGGGCAGGGGGTCATGTGTTTTTTAAATTCAAACATTTTCAGATCAAAAATTGTAACGCGAAGCCGATAAAGAAATTCGGTAACTGCATTGCAAGAATTAAATCAGAATTCATTAGAAATTTCATTGGGAAGTTCCCAAATTGCATGGCTGTTTGAAGCCTAGTTAATAAGCTAAATTATCTTCTGTTCATCCTAGGAAGTTGAGATTTGGTAGGGAGACTCTATGGGATATTAAGAGATGATTGAAATGATTGGCTCATTCCTAATCAGCTGAGTTAGCTAAATTCTCTCCTGCTCATCCTAGGAAGTTGAAATTAGATAGGAAGCGTGTCTGGGACACTAAGAGCTAATTTAATTGAGTCACTTTCAGCTTGAGACACAAAACACATATTTCACAGGGGGGAAAATAAGACATATCCATGTACTGATGTATCTGCATGTAGTGTCAATACTCAACATCAGTTTACTGATTTACCTTCGTTTATCTTAACCATTTCTAAAATTCATGTAATGGTGTAGTGGTGTATTTATGTAGTGGTTTCTTCTTAATTTTATCTTCACCATTTCTAAATACATTCTTCTTTGCAAATTAGATCATCTTCCTACAATTTTTATCTTTAAAAACCCGTTTCTAAAATTCCACCTGACCCCCTCCCTAGAACATATCCACATTGAAAATAAATAAATAAAAATACATTTAAAAAACTCGATGTCCCAGAGAAACTATTAAATTTCTACTTCCTAGGGAAAACAGGAATGAGTTCAGGTTAATCAGCTGATCAGGATGGAGCCCATCATTTCATTTATCTTTTGTTGTCCCAGCGACCTATAAAATTTCATTTTCCAAGAGTAAACAGGAGAGAATTTAACTCATTCGATTGTTTACGTGTAGCAGTAGTTCTCAGAAGAAAGTTAAAGAAGAGGAAAGTTAGCAGCCTTAGATGCAGTCTAATAATTTAGAGCTCCCTAACAGGTGGTGTAAGATTTTAATGAGGTGGAAAATAAGCAAGTTATAACTCCCTAGCTGACCCGGATTTTTCTCCGTGAAAAGCATTAGAAACACTTACGTACCACTTCAAGTGGTCTCTTAAATTGTTACTGACCCCTAGAGCTGTAGACATTAATCTAGCTAATAGTAATCTCGGCAATAATTTTATCCAAAGGACAACTCGTCGATTCAGGAGTGTTCTTCTCTCTAGGTGCTATATTGAGCGCTGGTGGAAAGTCATCTTAAGTTCGCGTCCGTTCTTTGAAACCTAGCATACTCGAAAGCATTGAGAGGGTCCAGCATACATTATTTAAGATGGCCTCGTGGTGTGATGTGAAAGGTCCTGAGGTTGGACACAACAGTAAAGCAGGAAGAAACTTGATATCATTCTTGTAAAGATTGTGCATGGAGTATAATACGCCCTCAGTTTGCTAGCTCTTATTATAATAAGGGTGTCCGTCAGATTCACCAAGGGCCCATTTCATAAAACAACAAGTTACAAGTGTACAAGTCAACAAGTACAGGTACTTGTAATGCACGGTAAACTGGAACAAGTGTTTCACCAAAACAGAGAGTAACAGAGTACAAGTGTAGAAAAGTTACACTTGTAGAAGCTAAGTTTACAAGTGTAGCAGAAAAAAAATTGCGTGTGGAAACTAACGAAACATCAAGCGGGATGCTGAAATTGAAGTTTTTTCAGCGAATAATAGTGTAAAAACGGTTCTAAGTACACGATAAGATGTTTATCGTATATGACTAAGTGTAATGATTGGAAGACAGACAAATTATAAACTGAAAAGTCGAAAAATTGTGTATTTGATTCCAACTTATTCTGATGGCTGGCATAATCGGATTTTTCCTCTTCATTCAGCGGAAATTATTAATCAATTCATCAAATCTTGGTGCTGCTGGGTTAGGAATGTCAAGTGTAACTTCGAAATTATCTTCACTTTGTTCTTCAATGATAGGGAGATCCTCAATACCCGATCAGGGAAAATTGCACAGGGTCACACAGCATTTGAATCATTCAGGGGTCTTGGAAGACATCCCAAATCTCTCTTTAAACTCGAAAATACCCACGAAAAAAGCGTTTATTCATGACCGAAAAAATCGTTGGCGTCTTCTACGCTGAATGCTTCTTTCTCGTCTGTATTATTCAGCAGAAGATGATTGCCTCATATTAAACACCAAAAAATAGTCAACTCACAATGCTGGAAAATAACAAGTTTATAGGTGAAAAAATCGGCCATTTTTTACAACTTTAAAGCAATGACTTGTACAAAATGATGTGGAAACACTTGTAACTTGTCCAAATTCGCCTGTGCACGTGTTAATTTTCATTGTGCATTACAAGTCTACAATTCTACCTTTATGAAACGCTTGCACACTCATTTTTTAGTACTTATACATAAAATCGGCTTGTAACTTGTCACTTGTTGCTTTATGAAATAGGCCCCAGGAGTTAGAATGTTTTCCTCCCGAATTCCATAGGACTAATGATGGTATCAACTCCTCCCTCGTGCGAATGTAATCGTCAGCTAACAGCGTCTATTCTATGTCATAATTTACAATTTAATTGTGATGTTTTTCCATGAATTTCTACAATTATTTAGCCTGAGAAATCATTTCTTTTTTCAATGGTTTTTATTTTATTTTACTTACATGTAATGGTTTAAGCCGCACTTCAACCAGAAAAGTCATTAGCGGCAGAAATCTCCTATTATTCCATGTTATTTTTCATGATTGTCAAATATCTATATTATGTACCTAATATGTAATTTTTCCATTTGACTTATCATTAATGGGTAATTTTATTTTGTATCAATAAATTATTTCTCCTTTGTTACTAAAGTTTGCATTTTCATGTTTAATATAAAAGAGATAGTTACTTACTTGTCAATTGTATGTATAAACAAATGAATCACTGTCTGTCAACCCTAAAGGGTCAAATTAAAGGGCTGAAATATTAAAAAATCGAGACCTCGAAAACTTTCGAAATAGGTATAGTGTTTGTTATTGAAAGGGATCACGTCTATGAATCAGATGATGGATCACTGTATGTTTAGTACGTACGCTGTAGGGGCAGAAATTTGGCAGGAAAAAATCAACTTGGCCTACAGGCACCAAGCATGAAGTATAATTCATTAATAAGGATGCCCCCCCAATATACTACCTCGTATTGATATCTGAGTATTCGTCAGGAGTAAGTTGATTAAGGATCTTTTCTTCCCAAATCCCATGGGGGGGGGGGGACAATAAAAATCAGCATTACCAAGGGGGGGGGGGGACAATAAAAATCAGCATTACCAAGGAGCTAACCTGATTAAGGCCGCGCCATTGGAATGTGGTTCAGGATGACTTTACCGTTATAAGGGAATGGATCATATATAATGAAAAATCGACCGAAAGTGAGATATGGAACAGTAGCTATTAAACGTAAAACGCAGGTTGAAATTTTGATTTTGGGGGGCAACAATTAATATTTCAACTTCCAGCACTACACTCTCTACTTAGGTACCTTCGGAAGTTAATGATAAGTTGTAACAATTAAGTTACAATCGGATTGGAAACCTAAATTGTATCACATATAAATTATGAATGCTGATTTATTAATTCAGGATTTTTAATTTTATGCAAACCAGTTGGTTCTAGATACAAATAATAGCGGAAAGGGTGAAACAACTGTTTTTATCGTAGAGCAAATTAAATTAATTTCAGACAAATGGGTCAATAATAAATGGGAATAATTGATATAAATTCATTACTAATAATTAATTATCAAGGACTATAACTGATTTAGGTAACCATGATAAGATTGATCTACAGGTTTCTTCACTTCCAAAATCACTAATTTAATTCAACGTAAATATAACCATGCACCATGCGTGATAAAATATAAATGTCCCTAATATGAAAGTTCGTAGGTATAACGGTCCGTCCTGCAAAATGAAGCCGGAATATTTTCAAGCACATGCAATGTTAAAAAATGCAAATTTTTCGAAAACTTCTTAAATAATCATAACCATATAGTTTTGTCGTATATTTTCTTTTTTACCCCTGAAAAGGTTTATTTGTGAGCATGCGGAACCAATAAAGGTATCGAGGGGTATTGCGTGTTCAATAACTTATATCACAAAATGGTAAAATGGATTTCAAACAATAAATCGAAGAAACAACTTTATTTAACAACCAATGATAGTTTTTCAGCGAAAATCTGTCCGATGCGACGTCTCTCTTGCGTGTGCCATATGCCGGCTTCACTGAAAAGGTTTTAGGCCTCGAGCAAAACCTGGCGATCCATTTTGAAAATTGAACGTGTGGTTGGAAATAGGGAAGTGAGGGGAAGGGGGTAGGTTTTTTTATGGGTTCGCAGATGGTCCGCGCAAGATGGCCGGCAAAAAGACGTTTTGTAAACAGAGGAGGCTGCCGAGAGTTTTACGACCTCTCCAAGGACAAAACGATCGAAATAGGTAGTTGAAATTACTTTGATATCTTTTCATGTAAATATTTTTACTTTCCTCGGACATGGAGGGCCAATGGTAAGTTTTGTTATTGGCATGATGTTGAAGAAGAAGAAGAACAAAGAACAAAAACACGTTTATTTTCTGGAAATCATGATACATGATTAATCAGAATCTCCAGAGTTAAAACATGCAAAATGTATTTTTGAAGTACTAGTATTACGAGTGGAAACTTGCTCTGTCTTTTGGGGTGAAGCAAGTCGCCAAGATAAGAGTTTGAGTTTATGCAAAGCGGTTAGGATAACAATTTAAAAAATATATATTTGTTGCAACCAATAACTACAAATCGTGTGTCACGTTTCCCTCATCGTGATGTTGTTAAATATCAAATTTCAGTTTCCTCTCTTTTTAGGAGATAAATGATATCCCGAGCTCACCTAGCTCGTCAGGGTGGGTTCTCACTTGGTCATTCATAAGCAGCAAGGTCATAGAGGCTCCATACAAGATTTCAGATTCCTAGGTCTATTAGGAGAGATATGAGCTACCGCGCTCACTCAGCTGATCAGGGCGGCTCCTCACTTTGAGAATCGTACATAGCAAGCCTATGAAGGCCCCACACCAAATGTCAATCTCCTTGGATTATTAGGAGAGAAATTAGCTCCCTAGCTCACTCAGCTGATCTATGTAGTTCCTCACTTTGTCGATCGTACAAACCAGGGCTATAGAGGCCCTGCACCAAATTTCAGCTTCCTGCGTCAATTAGGAGAGGAATGAGCTTCCGAATTCACTCAGCCGATCTGAGTGCTCCCTCACTAATTCTAGTCTATCTGTCTCATAGAGGCTGTTTCAAATTTCAGCTTCATTGATTCAACGGCATTGAAATTAGCTTACGAGCTCAATCGGCATAATATTGTGGTTCCGCACGTTGAAATTCTATTCTACCGGTCTCATACAGGCCGTGTTTCAAATTTCAGCTTCAGAGATTAAATACCATAGGAATCAGCTTTAGGAACAAATCAGCTGGTCAGAGGTCTATGCATCCTCTAGTACCTACCGCTTACAAGTACCTACTACTCAAAAGTTCCTCAATGTAGTACTAGTACCATGCTGTGCCTTCTTTTCGCATTATTAGTTCACTATGGTTATTTAGCAATAATAGTTTATAACGTAGCGTAATAAATCAGCTTTCCTTCACACTACAGCGGATTAGGGTTCATGGGATGTTGTGAAAAAATGAGAGCATTCCAAAAAGTGGCGAACGATTTTCCTGATATGAAAACTATGGGAGTTACACTTCCCTTCCCACGCATTGGTTGTACGTAAAAATCAATATAAAACATGTTGGCTCGCGCTGAATCTCGCTTAATTTTCAAACAAACAATCCAGCGGTAAGTAAAACATGATACAAATGTTAATAAAATTGACAAAAACACAGAAGATCGTAGTTAGGTGTATCAATATGAGTCCACAGATGCACAATCGAAATGGGGCACACCAACCAGTTGAATTCTACATCGAAAGTTGTCCAGTAATTCCATGCCAGTGAGCCGAACTTTGCCAAGACGATCCAGTTACCCATATAAAGTCTCACTGTATCGTTCATATCTAATCTACCGCTTCTGGGATATTTCATTCTGAACTCCCTAAGTACCTGCCGAGTGAAAAAGCATTTTAATTTCTCCCTTGATGGGAAAAACAAAAGATCATGGATATGTCTAGTACCCTACTGCTTACCAGTAGGTACCTACTACTCAATTGTATACCAACCATGTAGTGCCTTCTTTTCACAAGATTATTCCATTATGGTTACAAAACAATATTAGTTTTTAACTTAGAGTAATAAATCAGCATTCCTTGACACTACAATGGCTTAGAGGTCATGAAATGTCGTGGTAAAATGAGAGCATTCCAGAAAGTGGCGAACGATTTTCCTACTATGAAAACTATGGGAGTTACTCTTCCCTAGTAACGCCTTGGTTGTACGTGAAAATCAATAGAAAATGTGCCGGTCGGAAAAAAAAGTGTCGGTCGGGAAAAAAAGTGTCGGTCGGGAAAAAAAAGTGTCGCGAAAAATTCCTTGACCCCCAGCCAAAAGACATATCCATGTCAAAAGAGCTAGCTTTTTAATTTAACTACTTCTTGTAAACAAAATTGAACCGTGTTTCCATCATCTATAATCTTTTGAAAAGGAAGGAGTATTTCTAAAAAATGGCGTAAGAGTAGGGAGTATTGGTACCGTTTCACCTAAGGTGTTGCTGTACATGCTTGGATGTGTAGATGATTTTTTCTCTTTTCTCCAATAAGAAAATTAAGTCTTAAAAGAAGAATCGCGCCAGGTGTTTGGCAGCTTCTGTCGCGCAACCAGATTTCTATTCGTTTCTTTTTGTCGTTCGTTTCCAGAGTTAGGAAATATGGCATCGTCCATCACCTGGCGGGTGGACGGCCTGCTAATAATACGATCGGATCTCCCCGATGATCGGAACCGGGTATTAGAGCAGAGAGCACACGCCTCTCAATCATTTTCGGCGACGACCGTTTTTTGCCGGGCTCGCGATAAAGGGGAGTATACCTACATAATCTTAAATCGCGACGCCTCATCTCTCGGCAGCCTTGAAGAATACCAAGGAAACACCTGTCTCTCTAGCCCACCACAATTGACAACGAATTTAGAAAGATGCAGATATATCATACACACCCAACCAATATGTGATTATGAGCCTCATTTCGTAAACATTGATCTCGTGAAGTACATTAAGCTATTTGCCTAATATTCACCTGATCTCTTTCGAATTCGGATGGTAGTTGGGAAATGACGATTTGGTTACCCCATGTAAGTTTCATCCGACCTTAAAATTAGTTGCTTCAGCATATTCGCGAACCTCAAATCTTCATAAGAGTAACGTGCATGACTTCAGGATGGATTCAGTAATTTGCTGTATAGGGTTCATCTTTTAAGATTAGCGAAAATATTTAAATGATCCATACGTTCATATTACGGATACTAGGAAGCTAGCTGTCACACCAAAATTGTCAAACTTTTCTTTTCTTTTCATGGATTCTACGAATCTTTAAACATAAACCAACCAATTTTTAGGATGGTTAGACATTTTCTGTTTCTTGGCCAATTATAAAGTTTAATCATTGAAAATAATACACCAATAGAATTAGAAAAGTTCACTACCTACTTCATTCGTAATTCCAAAGAGCTGAGTGATTCGACAACAAGGATATATATATAATTTAAACCGCATATCAACTGTAAGGATCATTAGCAACAGTGTATAAGGTGTCAAGGGGGACACTGCAAGGGACATGACCAGAGGTGCCACAGTGCGTATTACAACCAGGTGGCTTTCACTCGCAACAGCTAGGACAGGAGGGACTTTTTCTGGCCCAGATAGAAGGTCCGGAGCTATAAAAGGGCCAAACAATACTTCGGGAAATAGAGGATAGACAGCTCACCCCAACAACTTCCACGCACACCATCACAAGCTACTGCAACAAGCAGGTGCCTTGTGAACCTCTATTCGGTCGATCCTGGAAAGTTGGGCCACGTAAAGGCCTACATGCCACAGGTCCTTAAGAACGCCAAACAGACCAGTGACCCCATCCTGCCACTGCTCGTGCCAAAAGGGATGGGAAGAGGATCTTCTGCGTTTAGAAGTTCTGATCCTCAATGTGCATAGGCAATAATCTCAGTGCGGTTACCTTTGGCTCCCCTCGTAAGAGCATTAGCGGACTCATTGCCACGTACACCCACATGGCTTGGCACCAACTATAGGTTATGGTTGTCCCCAAATAGTGGCTTGCATCGATGTACGGAGATTTTGTAATACAATATCATCAGAATATAATTCCCTAACCGCCCATAGGGTCCTAAAGAAGTCGCTGAACAGATCACGTAATTCCTAACTCCCAACTAACTTAATTATTTCAAATGAGAACCCCTATTTTATATTTCAGATTCTGATTCAACGTAAAATTTCATGGAGAATGGTCGGACTTTCAAATTTTTAGCTCACACAAATATGCACATGAGCTTTGCCGTAATCTTCATGTATCATCAACAGAAAAAATAGAGCTGGTTGAGGTCCAGAGAACATGGGGGACATTGGAAGACACTCTTGTTGCATATCCACCAATTGGGATGGATATTACTAGGTAACGAATTTGGTATATCAACCGAAAAGATGGTTTTATAAATATAATTTAGTCTTGCTATTTTGTATTACGTTATTTCAAGAGACAAGGTTTGAATTCGTAATTTGTTTATAACACCACTCGTCCGCCCGCTCGCTTTATTCCGTATTTCGGAAGAATGAGGGATTGCAATGAATGAATCGATGTGGAAAAAATAAAAATATTGAGGAATGTTTTGAAAAGGGTTGTCAATTTGTCACCTGGTAAAAATGATGACGTTATGAAACGTTTAAAAAAATAAATAAACTGAGTTATTTCCTTTAATAACTAAAAAATTCGAGTGTCAGGTTATTTAAACATGAAATTTTACGTAGAATCTGAATCTGGAATAGAAAATTGGAGTTCTAATTTGAAATAATGAAGTCAGTATGAAATGCATACACTGCGCACGTGCTCAAAACTACGCTTTTTTTTAATCTCCATAATAATTAGACACGCGTTTTTTCCCCCCCTATACTTCGTACCAGATTCTGATGCAACTTTCAAGGATAAGGAAAGACGAGTCAATTCAAAGCAGCAAGTCAAATTCAAGTGTTTTTTTTTTTTTTTTTTTAATTTTTGAAATACCTATGGCTCTGATTTGGAAAACCCTGGGTGACGCCTCTCAGGTGGACCTACGGGTGAAATCTGCTCAAAATCAAACGTGAAGACTTGTCAGACGTACGTTTCCCTCAATAATCATTTGTATTTATGACATTTTCTCATGTCTTTTTGTCAATTTTATTGCGTGCGTTTGAAATTTTTACCAGATTTTGATGCAATTTTCATGGTTAGGTAGGGGGAGGCAAGTCATTTAATCAGGGTAGCCCTCAGACTTTCACAGAAGGGCCTTTTAAAATGGAAATAAAAATCTTTTTGCAGTAATTTATAGAATTTTTCAAATTTAAGCATTGTATTGTGAGAATGGTCAATTTTCCATGAACATTCTCTAAAACACCGAAATTTTGCGATTCAAATCATAGTAAAGACAGGCATATCAACTATTTTATTAATATAGATTATTCTCTTTCACTTTTACTTTCTTCGGATTGAGTAACCATAAAATAAAAAAAAGAATGGAAAGCAAAAAATAATCGAGCCTCAGGGCAGGTGCTCAAAATAAATTGGCTGGACAATCAGGTTTTCAGCGGGTAAGCCAGTCTGGTCGGCAGAGAGGAGGCGCGTAGGTGGCATCCATTATCCTCCTCACGGCTGCATCTGATCCGACAGCTCCAGTTTTGATAGCTTATCTCATCAGGCACCTTTATTGTTGATTCAGTTGATCTGTAGGCTCCATTTTCGGTTCATAACCAGTTGATTGGAAGGTTACAATTGTGAACCAGCTGAATCATAGGATCGATTTTTGACTCGTCTTACCGCAGATGACCATTTTTGATTTATTGGAAATCCATGCTACAACTACTACCACCAATTTCATTTCAACCCCTCTCCGAATATTAAAATGTTGAGTGAGATCCAGGAATCATTTTAGAATGCCTCAACACGGATTTCCATAAAGAAAATTTTGGGGAATTGTTATAATTTTTTTATCTATTGCCAATAGCTTCATTTTCTAGAACGATTCGGTTAAAACAACATGATTTTCAAAATAGTGACTACAGATCACAGAAAAATCAGATCAGTCATAACCATTTTATTCCCAGAGAGAATTTGCAATATTAAATTTTGCGCCATATGAGACTAATTTCAGATTTTTGGCTCTTCATGTATTTTTTAAAAGTCGTGCAGAATCTTTGTATTTCTTTCAGTTACTTGCGACACAATCACGCAGCGATAGAAACAAAATTGTGCACCTCATTCACTGCTTCTTTTCAATGATTATTGTTTCCTAGACTACGTATAGGTAGCGGAAATATTGTTTTCAACTGAAACATTGTTTTCACTTTTAGGAGAACATTTTTGATTCTCATCTTCAACTAGCTGTACCTACTGTGGCATATTGCGGACGCATCGCTAGTTCAAACAGCTACAGAGCTCAGTTGATTTCAGTTGTTCACCAATTGTAATCATACTCTGCCATACATAATAGGGCCCCATTCAAAAGTTTAGCATTTTGAGTTGAATAAAATTAGCTACAGGGCTCAACAATTGAGCATCACAAGTTGAATATGAATGAAATAAGCCACGGAGCTCACTCAGATGATTAGAATGGTTTATCGAGAAGCAATTATACTCCACCACCTCCAGTTTATCCCAGCTCCAAAGTTCATCATTTCAAATGGAATAGAAACCCCAAATTAGTAACAGAGCTTACTGTGATTCAGTGGCTCTTAGAGCTGCAATTATACTCTACTACACTAAGCGCAGCGGGGCCCGGTTCCAAATTTCATCATCTAAAGTTGAAAGAACAAAATTAGTTACCTATAAACATCACACGATAAAGAATAAATCATCAAATCTTGACATAAAATAAAATAACATACCGACGTCATATGAAAGAAACGTATTTCCACAGCCAATCGATGATGAGGCTTTATATTACGAGTGATATAAAGTCAGTTGCATTCGAATCTAGTATCCCACAGCAAGAAATTGACAGACAAACTGTAGTCTCTGTTTCGAACAAATATTACCGATTTTTACAACTAGCGAACGGCATTATTTCGATTTTTGACTGATTTTTCAACTTTGAAATTTTTGAAAACTTGATACATATTCTTATAGGAAATTTTAAGCTGATTCCGAATATACCACATGTATGTATGCTGAAAAAATTATTTCGCACAATAAATCGCAAAAAAACAAGCTATTTTGAAATTTTTCACTACATTTTTGAAAATTTCAACCCGAAGATGTAATCCGATCATGCTGGCCAACGAACTTGAACTTAAAATAACAAGTCCTTAACATTTTAAAATTTGTTTGAAGTTTCTAGCACATTTCTACGGACAGTTATCGTCTGGAATGACACATACATATATACATACATACATACATACATACATTAAAAAAATGCGTTAAAATTCAGAATATGATTCAGAATAGACTGAAACGGATTTCTGCATAAACATTTTTCAAAAATTCACATTCTATAAATTTTGAGGCGAGAGCAATAGCTTAATTTTCTTCAAAAATTGGCTAACAGTTGCTTTCCGCTTTGAGCCTGAGGCTAAAATGCTAAAACATGAAACATGCATTATTCCCGCTAATTCGGAGTCACATTTTTGTTCTTCCCGTAATTCGGGGTCGCATTTTCCTATCAATGGACTATAATGCGCATAACTCAGCTTCCGTTGAAGTTCAATGGTAAGTACAATGTTAAGTTACTAATCTTCAGTAAACCAAGTGACAACAAAACAAGGCTTACAAGCGGCACAATAATATTGTTTACTAACCATTTATAACATCGCATTAGCCAAGCCGTTGAAAGAAGCCTCTCACTCTTAAACGCAGTCAAAAAGATTGGGAGAATCCGGCTATTGGCTTGGTACAAATTGGATGATATCATGCATTTTTTGGCTTGGCATCTTTTGTATTCAATCGAGAGAATTTAGCTCACATAGCTGGTCAGGATAGAACACGTAATTTTGTTCATCCTTTAATGACCTAGAGAAACCCCCTGTCAATTTCACGTTCCTGGGGTGAATAGGAGATAATTTAGCTAACTCAGTTGATCAGAATAAAGCTCATGATTTTATTTTATTTTATTTTTTTATAGGTTTAACCCGCATCTCAACCAGAAGGGTCATTAGCGGCATTGAACAAGGTGTCCAAAGGGACACTGGGAGTGGCATGATTCTAAGGGGAGCCATGTTGGCATCCTTGACTAAAAAGGAGCGCCATCATGGACTCCACTGGCAACTCAGAGGGGAAAAAAAGAGGGGTACAGTGATGAGCACTGTTTAGCCCTCAAAGTGGTTGAAAAAAAAAAACCCAAAAATAAAATATTACAACTAAGACTAGATGTAAAATATGTTAATAACTATATACACATGCTACTATATATGGCCACTTTTCAACACGGCGGACAAATTGACTCAAGAAAATTTTGTCAAACCGATGTAATTAAAATCCGCTGGAAACACTTTTTTTCGTTCAAGAAAACGTTTGGCAACCCATCCCTAAAACGGCCGAGCTGAATTTTGAATTTTTCAATTTTTTTCTCCAAGTAGAAGCTCTAAAAGTTGTTGCGAAGTGTCAGTCCTGTCACGCCTGTATTTGATGATGAAGTCACTCTCAAGTTCTCGTTGTTGGTTTCTCGCTTAAGTCTGGTATTACTTGCGGCAATGTCTGCTGAGCATAATTTTTCAATTAAAGAATTTTTCAGTTTTTTACGGTTTTGATGGTCAATTTCATTCTCACATATATCCTATATTACATATAGAGTAAAATTAAAGAAGATGACATTTCATTCGAAGACGGTAGCTAAAAAAGAAGATCTTTTGGAAGAAGATGTGATAGGGGAGCATTTGAAATTTCATTTTATAGAATACTTATGAGTGTTTTATGCAGTGTGACAGAACTGACTAACATGTGACAGAAATGACCGGATCTGAACTAAAGAGGGTGTCCATCATAATTTAATGTATGCATTCACATACAATAAGACCTGAAAGGAGATCAAAGTACACGGGAGATTCGTAGAAAATATTTTATTTATTACAAAATTCTTTAGAACATTTAAAATAATTCAACTATTGACGACGAAGAGAAGTTCGGTCATATAGGAAGGACAGTAGATGCGACCAACTGTAGAGAGCAGTCTGAATCTATTCTCTTGCAGAAATATAAATAACTTACCTAGGAACAAGATGTATAAAGAGATTTACTGAGAAATATGTAGGAAACTGAACTATAAAAAGGAACAAAACGCAAAAATATCAAAAATAGACAAGAAAAATTACAGGATAGCAAATTTTTTCAACATTTAAAAATTCTCACCTAATAGGTAGATCAAAAATAGAACACTTTACTGAGTGTAAAGAACCAACAAAAATGTGTCATTGTCCAGCAAACAAAGGGGAAACATCTTTTTACGCTTGTTCTTCTTATTTTTTCTGCTATTTCTTTCTTCTTCTGAGGGGCCATTATGAAGACTGAAAATTGTAAAAACGAGAATTAGGTAAGATGCGCAGAAAAAGGAAAACCTGGAAAATATGTAATGCCCAATTATATATCCATACCTAATATCAAACAACTGAAGTAGAACATGGGTTACTAACAGAAAAAAAGTTCCAGTCTTCCAGCATGATCATATGAGCGAATTTCCCATATTTATCGTATTACACTTCAGTTAAATTAAGTTGTAATTTGAGAAGTTTGTGCGCAAAGAAATTTTTACTAATTAATTTTATTGTGAAAAAACTTGTTGTAAAAAATAATCTTCTATACAAAGATTTTGAGTTTTTAGATTTTTTAAAAATTTTTATCGACTTTTTAGCACACTTTATGATGAAATTTGAGTACAATTTTCAGCAGAAGTTTGAGCTTCAATTTTTAAATGACCTTGGTCATGGTTGATAAACTTTTTTTCATTAATATTCTGCTAAAAAAAATATAAATTTAACCATTTTTAGCCGGTTCTGTAATTTTAGTGATTTTTTAGTACATTTTTTGAAATTTGACCAAGTTACTGTTTTCAAAAAGTGTTGTCCAACAAATTCATCCTTTCTTTTGGAATTCTTAATTTTTGGCGGAAGAACGAGGTTTTTATCTCAATCCTATCGAGACTTATCGTCTGGAATGACACATATGTACATTTATATACAAATAAAAAAGTGTTAAAATTCAGGAATCATTTCAAATGCCTCAAAACAGATTTTGATGAAGAACATTTTTATTTTAAAATTTTCGGAGTCATTCCAATAGCATCGTTTTCTAAGAAAATTCGCTAAAAGCACGTTTCCGAACAGTCGTTACAGATTTCAATAACCCGTAAAAAAAAAAGCAAAAAAACGGAAACCCCACTTTGAAATTAATTTTGTATTGGGAATATGAATTCTACAGAGGATTTAAAAGTTGCGAAGCTCATAATGTTGGTTGAAAGGAGCAAAAAGATTGAACGAAAGAACTGAATAAAAATCGTCATTCCTGTCACACACTGTCAGGTCCTGTCACGTGACAGAACTGACCGTGACAGGAATGACGTTTTCGCACATTACTGTTCAGTTGGCAGCCATATTGGTTTTTACAACTGTTCTGAGTCACTGGTTGAATTCGTGCTCCATGGAAATACTACCTCCCCTGTTTAAAACGTTTTTTTGTAATGCTTAAATATGGAAAAAACAAGTGACAGGAATGATGAACAATAAAGGTACGCAACGGTTTTGCGTTTATTATACCCTGATTACGAGAAAAATCTGCTGTTGGACTTACCTACGGCATTTTTCGATGGAACTTCAAACTCAACTGAAGATGTTGATAGCAGCAGGGCGCTCCTCCGGATATTTCCCGAACCGCCACACGCGCCGCCAAAAAGGGGCTGCCCCTGAATTCAACGTTTGGGTGACAACACTTCCGAGCCTAATATAAATTGGGGAAAAAATATTCCTCGCCCACTTTCTGTTGGATTTAAGAGAGGGCATATGTAATATATTATCGGTATATCAGAAACATTCAGAAGTTCAGTGCTCAAAGTAAATATTTTATAGTACAGTTCACCTTCGTGTCCTGGGGACACGTGACAGAACTGACGGTCCGCCCTTCATCACTGAATAACTCGAAAATTTTGAGAGCTTTGAAAAAGATCATATCGGAGCGAAATAAAGAATTTTCGGGGTGTTGAATAAAAATAAAAATTTTGTGAATTCGAGCATTAGTACCAGCGTTATCGCGCAGTGACTCAATTTGTCCGCCGTGTTGAAAAGTGGCCATACAATCAGCAAAGTGAAATAAAACTACGACTAGATGTATATAAATATTTTACACATCAGATATCACAGTTCGTAGTATTCACAGTTGGACGAGAAAGAAAGAAGAAAATCTGAAAACATGCATTTTTACGCCTCATTTTAGCTTATATAGAATCGGTATACCGTTACATATTTGGCATCAGGCGGCTCAGGAAGTGCGTGCCCCTCCCAGGATAGAGACCGATGTTGGGCCTAAGTTCTACTTTGTTACATATTCGGCGCGTCTACTCTCTCTCTCTCTCTCTCTCTCTCTCTCTCTCTCTCTCTCTCTCTCTCTCTCTCTCTCTCTCTCTCTCTCTCTCTCTCTCTCTCTCTTTCTCTCTCTTTCTGCAAGTGCAAACAATGCTTCCGATACTCATAGGTAGACTCGGAAGCAAAACCGAATACGAATCCGTTTCGCGCCATTTTAGGACCTATGTTAACTAACTGTCCGAACAAACCTTAATATTGTAAGGCACCCCTGAATACGCTATTGGTCGGGAAGTTTTTTTTTAAGAGGACAGACATACCTTTTGTCCGCTAAAAGTTTAAGAAGCATAATATAATAGATATAACGCGACCACTTTGTTGACTCTGTAGCAAAAAGTGGTCAACCTGAAGATGACCAAGATTTTAATTTCTTCAACCCTTTTTCCAGACTTGGTTTCTTTGTTCATCAGTCGGTAGTGATTCTCATTCCTTCTTCATGTTGGCGGAGGGGAACGGGAGGGGGGAGGGGGTTCCTTCCGAAAGACTTCTCGGTGGACTGAGGGAGAGGGAGCAACATTTGGGTGGAAGGGGGCCCAAGTCTGAAGGTCAGGGAGGCATTCCTCTGGACCACCGTCCTTGGGACGCTCCATCCCCCGCGCCCCGCCGTCACGAAGCCTCCTCCACACCGCCCCTTCAGACTCCTCAGTCCGTCTCGCAACCCTCCGCATCGCGGCTCTTCCGCCGCACCGCACCGCCCTCTGCCTCACACCTCCTATCAACACCCGGTCTCAGAACGAGGCCTACGGGGTAGTTAGGCCAGATTACGAACATACTTGGGCAGTATTTAATTACATTGACACTATTCATCTGTAAATGTTTACAGCTTCATTGTTTTCAAGATCAAAAACAATAATTGGTTCATTTCATTTGATGTTATAAGGGGATGGAACCGATAACTTGTAACAGGAAAACATTGATATTAAATTCAAGATAACAGAAATGTTGCAAATTATTACAAAAAATTACAGGAGAGAATAAACCTGAGTAGGTCTGTATACTTGTAGATACATGGTCAGGTATCACACGTGCAAAGACAGTTTTTACTTAACTTTTCAGAAGATCTGCAAACTCCTGCCCACCAACGAACAATTACGAACAAATGAAACAAACAACTACGAACAAACTTAGGCAGTAATTAATTAGAATGACAATGACACTATTCATCTGTAAATGTTCACCGCTTTATTGTTTTCAAGATCAAAAACAATAATTGGTTCATTTCATTTGATATTATAAGGGTATGGAACCGATAACTTGTAACAGGAAAACATTGATATTAAACTCAAGATAACAGAAATGTTTCAAATTATTACAAAAAATTACAGGAGAGAATTAAACCTTAGTAGGTCTGTATACTTGTAGATACATGGTCAGATATCACACGTGCAAAGACAGTTTTTACTCAACTTTTCAGAGATCAGCAAACTCCTGCGCACCAAAATCTCCATGCGATTCACAGTCATGTTGATAACTTTTCCCCCTTTCCTACACTACATCCTTCGAGAGGGCGAATAGCTGGTAGTACAACAGTCCTGGTTTAATTCATTGAACTTACTCAAACTAAAAATCCTTCTATTTCTATCATTTCTAATCAGATGAGTGGGATCAATTCTCTCTAGTTCATCCCAGGATGTCTAAATTTGATAGGAAGGCTTTCTGGGACAACAATAGTAATAATATAATATGAAGAGCTCCAACCTAATCAGATGAGTGAGATAAATTCTCTCCTGTTTGCACCAGGACGTAAAAATTTGACAGGGAGTTTCTCTGGGACATTAAGAGATAATTAAAATTCTGGGATACAATCTAGTCAGCTGAGTGAGCTCAATTCTCTACAGTTCATTCTACCAATTTGAAATTTTATAAGGAGCCGCTCTGGGACAATAAGAAATTAATAAATGACGATTTCAAAGCTAATCAACTGTGTTCATAGCTAATCCACTGATTCTATAGTTCTCTCTAGGAAGTAGACGTGTAGATTCTCTGGGACAACAAGCTCTGAAAACGAGCTCAATCCTGATCAGATTCATAAGTTCCAGCTTTTACTGATCGTATCTAAATTGTTGAATTATTTCATGAAAACCAACAGCCTGAGAACTATATCTGGAAATTTGCAAACAAAAGCAAATCTCATAGGTGATTAATGCACGCCTTACTACAGTGAACGTAATGTTTATTATGATTTTTGTGAGAATAGCGAACATATATCACGATTTTATTGGATGCACCCCCACCATTATAACCCAACATGGATGTGCTGTGCGCCCCCACCTCTCTCCATGACAACCATAATAATTTACAAACTGCTTTTACATTGTGAAATCGAATAGAAAATTATTCAATGAAATAGGATGAAAATATGACGCTTTATATAACCCCCTCCCCTCCAGTAAAACAAATTTTTTTTTACATAATTTTTCTCTTGGGACGCTTGGTTCACTAAACTTTCTTACAATTAGAATGAAAACCAACGCAAATCTCCTGAGATAAACATTGGGAGAATGCGGAACACGCTCCATTTCAAATTTCAGCTTCATAGGTTGAATAGCAAAGAACTTAGATCCGGATCTCACTCAGCTGATCTGGGGGTCTCTAGACTCAATGATTCGTTTCTAGACGTCCCAAGGGGCCTCAATTTCAAATTTCAGCTTCATACGTTGAATAGCAAAGAAATTTGATCCGCCGCTACTTTAGACTCGTTTTTTCGTGTCATTTTTTGTGACATTGTTTGGTTAAAAAAGAATAAAACTCGACGCTCCGCGCCTCGCTAGAGGGTAAGCCCTCTGGACCCCCGGTTACCTCTATTTACATACCTCGAATGAAATTATTGAAACACAGAATGTGTTTTAGCTCACGCGTTTTACATAAGCCCGTGAAACCCGAATATAAGAATGACTCAGATTTTGCGGTGTATCTTATCACTACTATGTCAAGTTGTTTTATTTACCGCCAGCGCAACGACTCACCACCGGCACAATGAAATCATCATAAATTAACAAGCGGTTGCAATCAATGTTCACAATATCAGTCATTGAGAATGATCACCAGTGTGTAAACAATTATTCAAATAACCATGCTCATAACTCAGCCTGTTGGCCACGCACTTCGCAGGAGTTAACATAATATGGTTGGGTAAATCGAGAGCTTTCGAACGAATGATCAACGAATTCTGTGGGATGAAAAATGACGAATGTCCCTGGCAACGACTCGGTTATAAGTGGAAATCATCAAAAATTGTTGCTACACATTGTCGTTACACATAAACGTTTCGTTTTCGGTTGGAGATGCCAAGGCTTAAAACACTGTGTTAAAATCAACATTACTCAATCATTAGTGAATTTTTGTAGAAAATGAATCGATTGCAATGGCTCCAAAAATTTGGATGTCAAAATTTTCGAAAAATGTCATTATTGAAAAAACGGATACATGGATATAAATTTTATCTCTTCCAACAGAATTTTAGTCAAAAGAAATTTACCAACAATGAACTAGAATGTTACAAATTTTAGCATGGAACATGCTTTAGGCTTGGACTACGAGTAAGTAGCGAAAAACGTTAAGCAGATGTGTCCCGAAGTGTAAACTTCTATAGGCGCACCGCGTCGAAAAATTTGGCGGGGTGTGAATACGATTTTACCGTCACGTTTTTTTCTGTCACGTTGTTTTGACAACCAAGCCGTTGCTGGGGAAATGAAACTTCTTTATTTTTCACCGGACAAAAATCGTTCTCCACTCGTTGGAAAGCTCTCGATTTATCACGCATTTCTTTCGTACTTGTTCTTCTATTCATGTCGTAGTTTTATATTTATTTATGTTATAAATGGATATAGTAAACAATGCCGCTTGTTTTGTTGTCACTTGGTTGAGAAGTTAATCTTGCTTATAGTAATTGTAGACGCGCACCATAACAGAAAATTACCTACTTAGGTACTCTGTTCTAATTTCGATTTTTAAAACATTTATGTCGTAGTTTTAAATTTATTTACATTTACGAATTAGCGGGAAGAAAGCATGTTCCATGTTTTAGCATTTTAACCGAAGGCTCAAGGCGGAAAGTTACCGAGGGTCCAGGGGCGGAGCCTGTCCACTTTCAATTTCCCAACATCCCAACAGAGTGGAAAGTAATGTCCAAATCGTCATAGAAGTTTACACTTCTCCCGTGTGGTCTTTAGCACACCTGGTTTTAACATGTTTAATGTTTTAGGGCTGGGGGTCGTTCTGTGAATTCCGACACGCAAATCTGCAACGTTTTTTTTCTGATGATTTCCGCTTACAACCGAGTCGTTGCTAGGGAAATGGTACTTCGTCGTTTTTCATCCCACAAAATTCGTTGACCATTCGTTCGAAAGCTCTCGATTTATCCAACCATATTATGTTAACTACTGCGAAGTGCGTGGCCAACAAGCTGAGTTATGAGCATGGTTATTTGAATAATTGTGTACACTCAGGTGATCATTCTCAATAATTGATATTGTGAACATGATTGCAACCGCTTGTTAATTTCTGATGATTTCATTGAGTTGGTGTTTCGATTTCTATGCATTACGCTCTAGGAAGCTGTAATTTCGTGTGTAACCTCTTTGGGACATTTACTTGACGATGCCCAGGGTCCGGATCAGATGAGTGGCTCTTAAAGCTATTTTTTATGCTTTACACTCTAGCAAGCTGTAATTTCGCTTGTAGCCTCTTTAGGACATTTACTTGACGATGCCCAGGGTCCGGATCAGATGAGTGGCTCTTAAAGCTATTTTTTATGCTTTACACTCTAGCAAGCTGTAATTTCGCATGTTGCCTCTTTAGGACATTTACTTGACGATGCCCAGGGTCCGGATCAGATGAGTGGCTCTTAAAGCTATTTTTTATGCTTTACACTCTAGGAAGCTGTAATTTCGTATGTAGCCTCTTTAGGACATTTACTTGACGATGCCCAGGGTCCAGATCAGATGAGTGGCTCTTAGAGCTAATTTCTATGCTTTACACTCTAGGAAGCTGTAATTTCGTATGTAGCCTCTTTAGGACATTTACTTGACGATGCCCAGGGTCCGGATCAGATGAGTGGCTCTTAGAGCTAATTTCTATGCTTTACACTCTAGGAAGCTGTAATTTCGTATGTAGCCTCTTTAGGACATTTACTTGACGATGCCCAGGGTCCGGAGCAGATGAGTGGCTCTTAGAGCTAATTTCTATGCTCTACGCTCTAGGAAGCTGTAATTTCGTATGTAGCCTCATTAGGACATTTACTTGACGATCCCCAGGGTCCGGATCAGATGAGTGGCTCTTAGAGCTAATTTCTATGCTTTACACTCTAGGAAGCTGTAATTTCGTATGTAGACTCTTTAGGACATTTACTTGACGATGCCCAGGGTCCGGATCAGCTGAGTGGCTCTTAGAGCTTGCATACGAGTCTGCAACTAAAGACATAAAATGTCCCAATGTGTTGCAGACTCGTATGCAAGCGTACTTTGGTATGAGTCCCATCGGAAATATCTAATGGTAAAATAAAAATGTATATAAATATAATAAATTGTTTTGGTTAATTAGAATCTTTTCTTTTTTCTTGACCTTAAAAAACTATATCTAATTTCTCCCTTGCGAGGGAAAAACATTAAACATGATTTAATGTTTTTCCCTCTCAAGGGAGAAATTATGAAATCGTTGTAGTTTATTTTGAGTTTTCATGGGGAAGCTTACGTTTTTTCTTTTGATTTCCACATACAACCAAGACGTTGCTGGGGAAATGAATTCTTCAGTTTTCACTAGACAAAAATCGTTTTCCACTCGTTGGAAAGCTCTCGCATTTCTTTCGTACTTGTTCTTCTGTTTATGTCGTAGTTTTATATTTATTTATGTTATGAATGTACATATATAGTAAACAATGCCGCTTGTTTTATTGTCACTTGGTTGAGACCTACAGTAATTGTAGACGTGCACCATAACAGAAAATTACCTACCTGGGTACTTCCTTCTAATTTCGATTCTATTTGTCGTAAGAAGCTCCTGAAAAATTTGGTTTTTGTTACTTGGTCACTTCTGCCTGGCTTGTTCCGTGTTTCTTGACTTTTAGCCACGGGCTCTAAGTAATAACATCATCCGGAGGGCCTAATCCCCCCCCCCCCCCCCACCACCCCTCAGCGGGGTCAAGTTTTGCAAAAATATCATTAATATCATCAAAAATCGATAAAACTCTTTTAAAAAAGCTAAAATTCAAATATTTTTTTTGTCTCGTGTGTGTGTGTGTACGGGCGCGCCAGGTTGGGATACGCCAGAGAGATCCACTATCGCCACTCCTCTTTAACCTGGTCATGGATACAGGAACTTGGTGGAGCATTATGTCTTGATACCAAGGCTCCATCGAAGCCACAGCAGAAGCCGCACTTACTTACTGCCAAAGCTAACGTATGAGTTAGTGTTTGGTAGGCTTACTGCTGGGATAGTGCTGGGGTTGCATTATGAAGTTCACTCTGCTATGCGCTCTTGGCTAGGCTTTCCACCTGGAGTCCCAAGTGCCTACATACACGCACCGGTCAAGGCAAGTGGGCTCGGCAACGTCTCTCTTTTGGCCAGCATCCCATCCTCACACTGCTTGCCCTTAGTAGCTCGAGCTGGGAGGTAGCCAGCACTGCTGCCTGATGAAGTCAAGGTCACCAGCAGTTGTTGTTATGGAACGGAGCAACACTAACTGCTCCCAAATCCAGCTCATCTGCTGAGTATGCTGCTGCTCTGCAAGAGTCGGTAGGTTATAAAGATCTCCGACAGTGCTCGGAATTCCCCTTTCTTCTCAGTGGGAGTGGGCTTCAGTGGGCATTAGAGCCTGCCACTATCACCATTACCACTCCTCCAAGGTAGGGGTCAACTGTTCCGGATATAACGATACAAAGATCGGATCCGTAGTGGGATCACAATGGATAGGTTCCCACTCCCATTTTCACCGATCCACACGGATCAAAACGAAATTGCTGTGAACGCACCGATGGTTTTTTAAAAATCGGAAATGCCTGTCTCGTCGAGCTAGTCACTGAAAAAAGTGATGAAGGAACGGATCGAAGCGAGATCGGCACCCCATAGTAGTGATGACCCTATCCCGTAGGTTGAGATACAGCCTTATGGATCTCTTCTTTTTGATCGTCGTCTCGCCCTACCTACTGTAAGCTGGAAAAACGAAATTGTTTGTATTTTTAAACGCAAATTTGGGTTTTTTAGAGAAAAAAAAATCAAATTGACTGAAAAGCTAAATTGATTATACACACCTAAGTTCCTTGTTACTTGAAAAAATAATGATTTTTTTGGGATTTAATTAAATATTTTATTGAGGTTTTTGAGAGACTTAATTTCCTATTTTTTGACCTTGCGGTCTCCCACCAGCGTTTAATAATTATTGTAAGAAATATAAAAACTTCATTATAGCCTAATGAGGATGAGAAGTCGGGGGAAAGAGGCAGAGTGTGAATGGGGAGAAAAACAGAGGAACAATTCAAGATTCCAAGAACGGAAGGAAGATTTTTTCCTTCTTCCAAGGAACGGATCGAAAGGTCCCGCCGCGCTACACTTCTGAGGGAAAAACCTGACTTTGGTTAGGATGTCGGGATCGATACCGGGATCGGAACGGAAAAAATACCCGATTTCCTTACCTAGTGTACTGTGCAGAGCTTTTTCGATCCAGAAGTGGCAGACCTTTATAACATTCGTTCATGTCCGAACCGGAACTGCCACTTCAGGATTGAAAAGAAGCATTAGCGTACGCAGTAGTACACTACGCTAGATAAGGGATTATCTACTACATTAATATTAAGGGTTATTAAGGGTGGTTTACAATACATTAATACATCCCTGGAAGCATCCCTTCCAGGTGGCTGTACCTCCACCTCGGTGAAGTGTTCAAGGGGCAGTGGCTTGTTGCCTGTAGGGGATGTCGTGACAAACGGAAGTTGTTTTTGTTGTTTTGCCGGTTATTTGTTTGTTCGTGGGTTTCTTTGTTATAATAATTTATTTATTAATAACATAATTCTCATTTTTGACCAGCATTGATGAGATTGATGGTGAGGGGAACGAATTGTAGAGCAGAAAGGGATGACGCAAGGTATCAACAAGGGAAAAGTCCAGTCAACTACCATGTTCCTTTTCCCCCCTACCGCTCCTAGCAGCGGACCTTTTTAGTTCGGAGCATCATTATGAGCGACTTTCGTGGTACTCATCCTGGCTTCGAAGTTTCGTTGGCCGCGCTCAGTAACCGCCTCTCCTAATATGTGTTACCCGAGGCATCGGCTTTTCCAGTCTCAGTAGGTAGTTGACGCAACTGAACCTAATCTTCACCATATCCAGGATAATTATTGCGTTTGTAACTTTGGTTATGGTTGTATTATTATATCCCTTGCTTTGCATCCAGCAAAGTAAAATGCGTTAAATAGTCGATGAACATATGTGTTGGTGATAAAAAATGTAAAATCAGTGCAGATTGCCCTTGTACGCTGTAACAACAAGAGGTGATGTGCGAGGTGTAAGGTGAGGTGTTATAATAAACTCAATTTGTTGAAGAGAGAATTTCATTGGTATTATTTCAGCGTTTCACAGTTTGCGTTTAGCGCTTCACAGCATCATGGACAATGTCTGTCTGTCTGTCCGTTCGTGTGTCTAAAACTTATCATTCTACCAGGAAAAACTATACCTAATTGCTGTCCAATTTTGATGAAATCTTCATGAATTGTATGAAGTAGCTGGTATAAATTCCGTAATCCAAGAATCGATATGGACGTGTGCGCATCCAATTGATCGAGTTCTGTACGAACTAATTTTATAACTGCAGGTTTGTAAGTAGGTGTCCTAATTGATGGATTTTGCCACAGGAGGTCAAATCACGGATTAGCCATCCGAAGTGGCTCGATCTTCGGAAACGCATAGGATCGAAGGTTTTTCAAACAGACTTGTGTAAGTGACCTGTACCAATCATACTTTTGGATTTACAGACGATCAAAGCCCCTCCGTACGGGAAACATTTTGGTAAGTAATGCATGCATTATAGGGACGTCCCTATGGATGGATTTTTATATAATTTTAGTGAGAGTTAAAATAAGATAAACAACAAAAGTATATGACTGCCCAAAATTACTCTTCCCCACCATTAACCCCCTCCACCGACAGTAAATTTCCAACATAAAACTTTCAGCATCAAGTTGGAAATTCTTGACGTTTTTCCAAAACTAGACCAAATTCATAAATGAACAAAAAAGAATCACGAAAATCGAACGATAATTGTTAAAGCATCATGATTTATCAGTATTACCCCCTCCATTCACTCCCTCTCATGATGAAATTTGAAACTCCTGATATTCTTTCCAAAACTAGACCAAATTCATAAATGAACAAAAAAGAATCACGGAAAATCGAACGAAAATTGTTAAATCATCATGATTTATCAGTATTACCCCCTCCATTCACTCCCTCTCATGATGAAATTTGAAACTCCTGACATACGTTCCAAAACTATATTGAATTCCTAATGGAACAAAATAAGAACCAATAATGATGAAAATCGGTCGAGATTTGTAGCTTGGGCAGCGCTTGAAGGAATCGGTAGGTTATCCCCCCAGCCTACCCACCACCACGACAGCAAACCCGAAATCGTACCAGGAAAATTTCCTAAGAATTATATGGCGATTGCTGGAGTAATAACTATAGCGCATGCGTAATACTAAAATTGATTGACGCAGACAAAACTCCGAGACTAATGGATTGATTTTTAACATGGAATCATGTTTTAGCGATGGATCCCCCGCCGAAAAGTGAGATGAAAGTAGCGCCAATAATTCTGGCTTACGTACATTGATCAAATCGACCGACATTGAGATTGGACATAGGCCTTATCAGGCAAAGACGTAAGTCATTGGTCCTCCCGACTGGATCGGGCTCCTACAATTGAACTGAATGGGCCTACATTGACCTATTATCACTTTTTATGTAGTCGATATTTGGGACTTCTTAATGCTTAAAATGACGTAGGTAATACGGTTTGTACGCTTATGGTATTATACGTTCCATTCTACTATGGAGCCTTTCTCCATCCCGGGAGTCTTCTTTCACATTTCCTACGGAATTATTTTTCTGTTCTGTGAGTATTAACATGGAATCATGTTTTAGCGATGGATCCCCCGCCGAAAAGTGAGATGAAAGTAGCGCCAATAATTGTGATGATTTCCGCTTACAACCGAGTCGTTGATATGATACTTCGTCGTTTTTCATCCCACAAAATTCGTTAACCATTCGTTCGAAAGCTCTCGATTTATCCAACCATACTATATTAACTACTGCGAAGTGCGTGGCCAACAAGCTGAGTTATGAGCATGGTTATATGAATAATTGTTTACACACAGGTGATCATTCTCAATTATTGATATTGTGAACATGATTGCAACCGCTTGTTAATTTCTGATGATTTCATTGAGCTGGTGTTTCGATTATGTGATTCATAGCAGGTGATCCGAATATTGCGAGAACGGTTTGATTTGTGAAGCGGTGGTTAAATCATTTTAATAGGTAATTTCTATACTTTACACTATAGGAAGCAAGAGCTCAATCGTCGTGATCATTTCTATAATAAAGTGAGAGCTAGGAGCTAAAACATGATTCCATGTTTTTTACATTTTAGCAGTCAGGCTCAAACAATAACATTTTTTTTTTTTTTTCTTCAAGACCGAACAGATTCGTATTTGTTTATGCCCTCATATCAACTCAGACCGAATAATATGGCAAAGTTTAGTCAGCATTGATGGACAGTCAACCCAACACCCTGGATCGAAGGAGTGTTGCAATATACTTGATTACCTGCACGTCTACGTCTTGATTTCTATGTCTCTTGATTATAATAAATATAATACATTTTTCGCTAACCTTCTGATATATACTCAGGGTAAATTGTCCTAGGAGGGAAAGATGTCATGTTTCTTACGGGGGCCAACTGACGTTTGGTGGGTGAAGTGGACATACTGTGAAGGAGGCTAACTGTCCAGAATTTTCCGGTACATGGGTAAAGTGGCAACCTCCCACATGAACGTATAGAATTAGTTGAAAGAACCAATTACGACCATATGGGCGTTATCAGAAATGCATGGCTACCATTGATTTCAAGGCAGTAAAATTTGTAGGTGACCATCTAAGAGCTAACCCACACAATTTTTGAAACGTTTCATCAAAATCGTTCATTAGTTTAATTTCACGAGAGTCAACCAACTCTATTTTTAATAATATATTAATTATATAGCAATAGTCATTTCTGAACCAATTGCGATTGAATTCATAGGGCACCTTCTTGAAACCGATACCCAAACGGGAAACAGTAGAAAGACTCCCCCGCCGCTGAAATCCGTACAGACGTTCTGGTAGAGTAAGAGGAGAAACACTCACAGAACAGAAAAAGGAACCCGTAGGAAATGTGAAAGAAGACTCCCGGGATGGAGAAAGGCTCCATAGTAGAATGGAACGTATAATACCATAAGCGTACAGTAAACCGTATTAAATACGTCATTTTAAGCATTAAGAAGTCCCAAATATCGACTACATAAAAAGTGATAATGGGTCAGTGTAGGCCCATTCAGTTCAATTGTAGGAGCCCGATCCAGTCGGGAGGACCAATGACTTACGTCTTTGCCTGATAAGGCCTATGTCCAATCTCAATATTGGTCGATCTGATCAATCTACGTAAGCCCGTTGGGCTGTTGTTTTCAAGAACCTCTGAACGTATTTATACGATCCTAGTGCCGATGAAGTTGCTAAATGGTGCTCTCTCTAAACAATTGCTTCAATCAATTGTTTTCTTACAGGGGGTCGTAACATTGTCATTTTTAAGTAATAATTACCTTTGTAACAAATAAAAACGTAAAAAAAGAAAAAAAAAATCATCTCCGCAAGATTGAAGTCATCCAAAAGGCATTGATTAAGCTTGTGACAAAGCTGAGGCATTGAGAGCATAAAAACAATTGTTTGCTGAATTGAAGTTACTACCATTTAATAATATAATCAGAGTTTCGTCGATTAAATTGCTGCTTAGCACGGGGACCCATAATTTCCCGCAACATAGTTGATTGATGAGGCTGGCTCTGTACCTTGTCATTCTTAACCTGCCTACGTGTATTAAAAAAATGTAAATAGCTTTGGCTAATGAAATAATTCTGTCTTTATATACACATTCATTATTAAAATTAGGATCGCATCTATCCATTAAGAAACACAGATGCCAATGATAAAAAGGATAAAATTGATTTTAAAAAAAGTGATCAAAATAGGTATTTATTTATATCACATAAAGAAGTAATGAGTAAATCAAAATAAATGGTGAAAAGAATGAAAATTATTGTTTGCCTGTTTGATGAGAAGTTCATTTTGTTCCCGTCCATACAATACAATTGTACAACAATACAACAGGGCTCTGCCCTTGACTACGCTGGGGAGACCCCAGCCACCTTGAGCCCCGGCTAAACATTGGAGGAACGTGGAACACGCTTCATTTCAAATTTTAGCTTCATAGGTTGAAAGCAAAGAACTTAGCTCCGTATCTCACTAAGCAGATTGGGGTGTCTCTAGACTTCATGATTCATTTCTAGACGTCCCAAGAGGCCTCAATGTCAAATTTCAGCTTTCATAGGTTGGATGGCAAAGAAACTTGTTTACCGGGGCAACGTCGTTAGGGAGGTCCGAGCTGACGACGAAGGATGAGGTTCGGAGGAGTTCACTATAGCCTAAATGTTGATCGGAGACTTTGCGATCATTTTGGAAAACCCGCATCAAAATCGGTCAAGCCATTTTGATGTGAATCGACCTTGGACAGACGGCAGACAGACATACTTCTCTCTTTTATATAAGGGGATGTCTGCATTTATGTGAATCCTCGATACAGCACACAAACACGAGAACGGCTGAACCGAATTTGACGAAATGGGTCTCAAAATGATCAGCTTGTCATTCAAAATAAAATGGCTGCAAAAATCGTCATTGCTAATCAATAGCGTGAGCTGATTTCGTGATTCAAAAAATCCTATTTCTATGCTATTTATCCTACAAAGCTGAAATTTGGAACGAAGCCTCTGTGAGCCAATTAGGATAGGATTTTAACTTGCCGAACCACCCCAATCAGCTGAGTGAGCTCTTAACGCTAATATCTACGCAATTAATCTTATGAAGCTGAAATTTAGAACGGAACCTCATTGCGACAGTTAGAATAGAATTTTAACCTGCCGAACCATCCCAATCAGCTGAGAGAGCTCAAAGCTAACTTCAATGCTATTTGCCTCGCCTTCTGAAACACTAACCTACTTAAAAGAAAATTCGCTAAACACGTCGCTCACTACGTGAGTACTTGTCTATATTTGTGACCGTGCCAGAGTTTAAATCTGAGTTTACATATTTTTTCCCTACATTATGCTAAACAAAATCTTTGTTTTTTTTTCTATTATTTTCCAATCAAAATTTATAATTTTTCAAAATTTGAAAGAAGCGGGCCCGAAAACTGCAAGTTTTCAGCAGGTTTCAGTAGACTTGCAAAACTACAGTTTTTCGTGATTATAAATAGAATGAAAAATGTAGAAAGTTCAAGTTTTGATGATTATTTGGGAAAGAGAGTTAGTTTTGGGACCCAAAAAAATATTACAAAAAAAAGTCATTTTTTGACCCAAGCTTCGTTTTTTCGTTCTCCTGAAATAAAAAAGCCTTGGCAAGTTAAGCTCCCTTCTCCCTTGCTCGGTCACATTTATATTTATTGGGATATTAGGGATTTTAATTAGGTTATTTATCCCATTAGGTATGTAGGTAAATTTTCACACATAAAAAATGAATGATTACTTTCTAAACTTAAGTTAGCTATTCATTTTTTCCACTTAGCTTCGATTCGGTTTGTATGTGCGTTGTGTACTGTACTGATTTTTTACAAATATTTTTCTAGTACAAACTTGGAGTTTAAGTATAGATAGTGTATAAACCAATCCAATTATTTACTAACTCTTGCCGAGTCTATTGCATGTTATTAATTTATTTATTTTTAAAAATTTATATATATATATATATATATATTTTTTTTTTTTTAAGGTTTAAGCCGCAGCTCAACCAGAAGGGTCATTAGCCGCATTGAACAAGGTGTCTAAAGGGACACTGGTAGTGGCACGGTTCTAAGGGAAGCCATGTTGGGATCCTTGGCTAAAAAGGAGCGCCATCATGTACTCCACTGGCAACTCGGAGGGGGAAAAAAATGAGAGGTGCAGTGATGACCACTTAATAGCTCCCAAAGTGGGTTAAAAAAACCCAAAAATGAAGTAATACAATTAACACTACATGTAAAATCGGCTAACAAGTATATACGAGTGCATGCTACTATTTAAAATTAGCAAAGTGAAATGAAACTACGACTAGATTTATATAAATATATCACAGATCAGATATCACAGTTCGTAGTAGAGCTCAGCGGCTCTCAGGTACAACAACAGGGATCGGACCTTGTCTGGTCCGGATAGAACGTCAATCCATAGAGGGGGCTGATCCTGGACTCGGAGATCCAAAAGGGCTGGGCAATCTTCTAGAAACTGGCGGATGGACAGATTACCCCCACACCTCCCACACACAACATCTCGAGCTTCTGCACCAAGCAGGTGTCTGTAAGATGGGTATGGCCAGTGGCAACCCGGTTGACCACTATTCGATCCCTCCTTGGAAGTAGGGTTACGAAAGGGCTCACCGGGCTCAAGTCCTGAACGACACCACGCAGACCAGTTTTTATTTTATTTATCAGTAGTTATTAATTTATTATTCATAATATTGTTTGTTTAGAAATAATTCTGAACTTCTCCCATGCTATGCTGTCATTGAGGAATATTTACATTTCTGTTATATAAAAATCACTGTTATCTCTGGTTTGTGGGGAAAAAAAAATACTGAGAAATATTTGAGTATAAAAATGAATAAATATTTAAAAAACAAAAAACCACCAACGTGTCAAGTTTTGCTTCGCATTAAATAGTCTAAACGAAATAATGGAAAGCGCTCCCATCCCTCGATATCAGTATTTTGCCCTGAGGACCCACAAACTGAAGATGACCCCCAAGTCCATGTCAATGGATGAAGTCATTGTAGGAAGTCCCGCTCCCTCCCTGCTTCATAGTAAACAATCACTCGAGCTGACTGGAGGACCTTGGCCGTACATTCATCTGTTCTCGAGCTAAAGTGCGAGTCTCAAAAAACCTCGCGGCGATTATGCGGAAGTGGAGTTTTCCGCTCGTGAGATGACGTGTATTTTCATATTACGTAGATCGCGCTCTGCGTTGGGTGTTTTTCATAAAATACGAAAACGTGACCCCTTACGCGTCAACGTCGTGCACCGCCAATATTTATTATGCAGGCCACGATCGACAACTGATATCACGAATATTGAAGTCACTAAGTAGTTATGCTATATAGAATAACTGTACAATATAACTATTTAGTATAATTCAGTGACTTCAAATTCAAATGTGTCATATTCGCTTATTTGATCGTACTGCTTGAGGAACTTGATTTCATTCCTATTTCTTAGGTACCTCTCCAAATTAAATCCTAGGGATTATCAAATCTCACAAAAACTTCCTCGAGGAATGAGCTTGTGAACGGCTCGGTGAACCGTTACAATTCTATTTGGCAGAGAAATTTAAGCTGGATCGTGAAAAACCTTGTTTCCAATTGAGGGACGAGGCCGGGAAAAGTTGTATTAAGCTCCCGTCAATCAGTCTCTGAACAATTTTTGACGTTTCATTTTTTTGCTTCGGCACATACACTCGAACATAGTCATGAAAAAGATCATCACAAGAACCCGTTACCCAACCAATAAAGCTTAGTCGCTTAGGAGATAGATACTCGTAGATAGAGTGATAGATGAAGTGAATACATTTTATATTTTATATCTTTTATCTCTTATAATATTTTAAGAATGAAACTCCATCTGTTTGTCAATTTGTCCACGATATGCACGGCAAAACGGCACGTCTACGCGCGTCTATGAGTGGGGGGATCTTCTTGGGTTTGTCCGAAAGGGTGCAAAAGCAATTTTAAAATTTTCTCCCCCCACCCGAACTATGGGCTGTTGAGCAGGAGGGGGTTGGGGTAGGTTTGTTGAGATTAGGCAATGACCCGCAAGACCGAGCTGTCGTGAAGGCGAGATCGCTTTTTGCCCCGTTCTGTATTGCAAAAGGTGGGTGTTTTTTTCGTCTACACACGTCGGATTTCAACGGGGTTTTTCCAACGGACTCGGGATCGACTATATCCTTTCGCATCTATAAATCCCACCCCAAGCGAGCAAAGTGAGTATTTAAGAACAAAATACGCACTCAGCTTGGTACAATAGCCGTTAGGCGGATGACAGCCGTTACCTTACATAAATATTACATATATTACAATTGAATTAGTCATACACTTCTTAGTTCAATTAGAATTCAGTTCATTTTATATTAGATTCATTAGTTCAAATCGTTGCAAATCAGAACTACCCCGCTCTGATAATTAATAACCCTTCTGTTTCCTGTTATCGAATATCTACATTATACATCATATTGTTTACATTTTACAATATTTATATCACAATAATTTCAGCCATTAATCACCACACTTTTTACATACATTTTTCATTACACATTCATATTGTATTTCACTATCTCCTTATTGAATAACTTCACATATAATGTTTTGAATTTCATCAAACATCTCAAATTTATTATTCAGAATTCACTACATGGACACCGGCACCTTGGACTGGACTCCCTTTTGAACTAAATTATTTCCCTGCACTAAACCATATTGAATTCATCAACGAGCAGTTTGCTGTATGTCCAAGCCGCTCCGCAGAAACTATTCAGGCCAGAGTAGAATATAATTATCCTCGCTGAGCATATTCATGACTTTCTGCATAGACAGTTGCGGTTTTCCCGAACATTGGCTCCTCGTACCACGGATGGTACATCTTCCTAAGAAGTGCTCGGTCTTCCCAGCTTTCCTGAGGTTTCACATTGAACAGAGCTACATTTTGATCCCATGGGTGACTGTTCGGTAGAAGCAACTCTCCTCGCATCCTCATTATCACCTTCTTCTTTTCCAGCTGAGATCTGAGTGGATATAATAAGTGCTTTTGTTGAGCTGCTCGTTAAACAGATGAAGTTGTGCATAATTGGATCTCTCAATCAATTGCTGCCATATCGCAAGCTTGACTTTCTCTGACACTCCAGCAGACGTTTCTCTCCATGAAGCCACATTAAATGATACATTATGCTTTCCGGCCATTTTTTTAATGATTGCTGCCCCAGCAATCTTTTTTGTTAAAACTCGGTTATTATCCTTGTTCATCTGCTTTCCGGTGCTGAGAGAACGGAGTCAATGCACAGCGCATTAAGTGCCAAAGTGTGCAGGAAGGTCAGCTCAACTCCAGTTTCAAGAAAGAGGAAGCAATTGGGAGTTTACAATTATAATTAGGAATTGTAATTACAAAATTTCTCCAAATACTGTACGTATAGCCTGTGACACGGGTCTTCTTGAAAACTTATTTCATGTTCTATTTGAGTGTCCTGTGTATAACTGGATCAGAAAAATATATATTTCGGACTTGGTAGGGAGTACCGGATACTTGATAAATTTTATATCAGTACCAAGTGAATTCGACATAAAAAGGCTATATTTCTTCTTAATTGAAGTTTGCAAACTGAGAAATTTAAGCTTGTTTGACTGAAGGATTAACTCACTTTTATGTACTGGTTTTGCCTATGTTAACTGCTGGAAGTTTTTAAATTATTTATGAAGTTCATTGTGTGTTTTATTTTATTGTAGTTTCCAATATTTATATGGTAAAGAGAATGAGCTGAATTAATAATGAATGTTATATTAATTTGTAATTTATTAAATGTTTGAAATTTCTACTAACGCAGTAATACTGAATAGATTATCATCAATTGTGAGTAAATCATGTAACTGGACACCACGATCAATTTCTAATTTTTTTACTCTTATAGTTGATTCAACTGGGTATTGAAAACACTACGTTAATGATGTTTACACTACAACTGTTCAATTATGTATTTTTTGTAAAGCATACTTGAATGTAAGGAACATACATGTTCAAATACATTAAATAAATAAATAAAATTGCGAGTGTTTCTTGGGAGACTGAAGAGTTTCTTGAGCAAGAATCGTTGAATCTTCCCTAGTTCATCAAAAACGAGGCATCCCCGAACCTGAACGGAATGACAAATAGATGTACGAAGTGCTGCTTAAAATATTTTGCATTTTACTGATAGCGAGATGCCATTGGAACCAAAGAGGGTATGCTAAATCGAGTTGCGAATTCAGCCCCTTCAATGCTTGAAGTAAAGCTTCAGTGAGTGGTTGTGCGCGAGTTTCACTCCAAGCTATGTGTAGGTATCCGTGGTATCCACCTTTTCCCCATCCAGCAGCCAAATTTCTTTTTCGGCGAGTTTTCCTGTCCTTAGGCGATCATCATCATTTTCAAGGCTTGTGGGGAACCTGCAAAACGAACCAATTTTTTGTTAAAAAAAACCTTTGTGATAGCTTTTTAAAAAATAACGACTATAGTAGATAATTTCCAATCTGGTGACAGTTGATCTACAAGGTTCTTTGAAAATAAACGAGTAGAACCCTACGCTCTCAAAAATTTTTGTATTTCTCTTTCATCATTATTATTTATATTTTGAAAAGTTATTATTAACTTAATTAAGTACTTATATTAATTCCTTACATCAAATATTCTTGGAGGGTCGAGATGCCCTCAGAATGTTGTCTAAAAGTTTTATGGCTTGAGCACATGTACTCGTGCATTTAATTATCATAAGCTAGGAAAGTGGTGGGAAGCCTCTCCTCAGATAGCTCCATTACCACTCAACCTATCTATGTAAAATAAAAATTATGAATTACCAACTCCGAACACCATCATCTCATAATTCCAGTCCCTTCAACCATTCATTTACTGAACAATCGAGTTAAGTAAATTATAAAATAACTGATTTCGAATTGTTAATAATAGTCTGACTATTTGTTTGTCATTACAAGTTTTATTACTTCTATTATCTGTGGTGGTGAATATTTTTGGTAGCAAAATGAGTTTGATGGCTCACACCTCCGTAGGTATTATTTTTTCCCAGTTGAATTCAGGGGTATGTTTTTCTTCAACCCACGAAAGAAAATCAAACTGACGAGACCCCGTGTTTATCAAACTCTTTCTAAATGTTGTTTTTCAATTTTCCACCTCCTTTTATATCGATCTCTCGTTTTCCCTCAACCTCCAACTTCTTTTCGAGTGTTTTTCGACGGTTTATATAAAGTAAACAAGATTTTTCAAAACGTTCCAGAATAATAACGAATAGAATAATAACGAATGAATAGTCTTTCCCGATTTATATGTAGAACTTACTATCCACACTATGCTTTCTCTCCGCACTACGCTCCTTTAGAACATGTGTTTCAACTCAAATTGGAAACGTACTGAGTCTAATTAGAAAACATTATGTAGCACAATATTACATAAAATATATCATTATGCAATATGAAGTTCCAGTCATGCGGCACGATAGTATGAGCAAATTTTCGTATAATATACCATGATACATTGTTTTGGAATTACAGCACACTGAATGAAATGAAATTAACGCCTTAAATTCTTTTGCAGTTTTTATTGATTTTTCAGCAAATATGAATGAAATTGAAGTACTTTTAGCGAATTTTCTTAGAAAATTAATTTTAGAGCGTGTGTGTGTGTGCGTTTAGGGGGGTATGGGTGCGTAAGAGAGACGGCGTAGTCTTCTTGATTTCTTACTGACACATCCGTTCGACCGATTGGTATTCTCACGATACTCATTAGTACTGAAGCAGGCGCGGATCCAAGGGGGGGGGGGGGGGGTAACAGGGGTTATGACCCTCCCAGAATCAGCCTGCATTTCAAAAAGTAGAGCTGAACGAAAACGAATTGTTGACAAACCCAATAACAAAAAAAAAAAAAAAAAAAATCAAACGACAATTAACTGTGCTTAAACAACTGTGAACCATTAAAAGTCATTCAATTTCTGACTGATTTGATAAAAACTGTTGTTGCAATTTAAACTTTAAAATTGAACATATTCTGCCACTTTGATTTTTGAATTTTGCTTTATACACATCAATATTGTCTGAATATTTACCATGATGCATCCGTCAAATTGAAACTCTTATTTTCCCTTGTTTTTAGAAGACCACAATTTTTTGTGACCAGAAGAAGTGTGACTGATAAAAATTATAAGGAGAATGGAAAGTCGCTACCTAGCGGAAGAGCATGCCCCTTAGTATGCTCAACTCGGGATGTAAAATGCTCTCTGATTGGTCAATCTCACATGCCCGCTTCAATTCAAACTGAAAATCTTCAGTCCGGAGATAGGCGGTCAAGTCTGAGGTTGAGCAACAGCGATGTGTTGCTCCCGCTCGCTCCTGATAGGTCAGGTTGGGTGAGCTTCCCCCTTCAGCCCCTCCCTACCGCAACATTCTCTGTTTCGCGCGTAGATTTAGATTTTCCGTCTTCTGTCACTAGCTCACTAGCTAACTTTATATGAGTGGAGAAATTTTGAAACATTATTATTATTTTGGTTTGACTGGGGGTGCACATGCGCCTATGCTCCTATCAGTAGCCGCCCCTGCCTGGGGGCCTTCTGCCATTTGTTGCAGTGCCATTTGTTGTCGTTTATGGGTGCTGTGGGGTCATCATGGAAGAGAGTAGCCTAACCGATCTGTTAAACCTAATTTATGCTGTTCTCAGTACAGAAGAAGTTACGACAGGTCACGCTTATGCTAGAGATGTTAAGAGCCCACCTCCTTGCTCATCGAGCTCTGGCCTCGTTAATATTGAAGCCTATTCAGTTTTCTCATTTTTTTTAACCTGAAATAGAACAAGTGTTGTATGGCAGGTGGTGGTTGTGGGATCGATCAGATATTCTGAATCGATTAAGAATTCAGCATATAATTAAAAACGTGAATGTAAAAGGAAATTCTAACTCAGAAGTTCAACTCCCGTTCTCGTTTACTTTCCTGCCAAATTCAGTAAAAACGATCCTGAATTCACTGAGATCAACAATCGATTGTTGTGGTTTCAATGTTTTGATTTGCAAACTCTGAAGTTAGCTACGCTGCCATAAAAGGCGCCACTTTGTTTGAAAACACATTAGGACACTTTTTTAGAAGAAAATTGAAAATAAATACATTTATCAGCTAAATAATTAATAAATATTAAAAAATATTTTTTACATAAACAATGAATTTTATAAATAATTAAAAAAATTTATAAAAAGTCTACTTAGTTTTTAAGTAGACAAATTGGACGAGTTTAGGTATAAGGTTATTCTGGCTTTGTCAGTCTGTAAGAAAATTCGGTTTGTATTGTTCGTTTGGTCATTTTGTTATTTTTTATATTGTTCTACCCTTTGACCCCCTCCGGAAAAAATTTCTGGATCCGCCCCTGTACTGAAGATACTAAGATTAGACACATGAAAACACTTTAATTCGCACTACACGTCCCATGAGTACATGCTACCCGTAGCTTGTTCAACTGCTTCGATGGTTCTGCTTCGATGGTCCAACCATAATGGCGACCCGAGTCAAATACCTTCCATTTGTTGTATATGGATACACCCTTGGCTCTCAGAAGAGGATTCATAACATTAATGGCTATGCAGGCAAATGTAAACTTCCTTTCTAAATGTGAATCATAGTTAAACCTGTGATTGAGGTTTACACCCAGGTAGCTGCACTCGTCCACTTCCCCTGTGGTGTCTCCCTTTATCTTCCAGGACTAGATCACCGCCCTGCGGCCACCATTCCTGAATATCAAGACATACGACTTGCTCAAAAAAAAAAAAAAAAAAAAAAAAAGTGATGTTGTTTGGCGTAGTTTTCGTGGTGGTAGAGACTTGAAATTCGGAGTGTGGCTAAGAGGGAATGCAGATTGCCAATAGAAAAATCAAGGTCCTCGCATATGGTGATGACTCGGTTCTGACCTCCCCGGATCCTGTCACACTCCAACATCACTTTTTTTTTTTTTTTGTATTACGCAAATTTTGGAAAGACCCCCAGCCATAACAAATATCCATGTCAATAAAAAAAAACTTCCAAGCAAATATTCCTTGTTTTTTCTAAATATACCTACTTAGGCTATTTGTTTACTTTGCAAATGAGAAGAATGCCGAATAGTGTAAGGGGATTTGGTTACTAAGTTACGCAATCAGATGCATAATTGGACTACGATTTGTATAGGCTAAGGTATTTTGTACTATTTAATCACGCTTCCTAACAACATAAATACATACATACAAGCGAAAAAGTCTTGAAATCGGGGGATTGCTTAAAAATGCCTCAAATTGGATTTCTAAGAAAAAAAAAGGCAAGCAACTTTTTTGAGCCATTGCAATAGCTGCATTTTTCATGAAAAATTAGGTGATAAACATTGATAATAAATTTAAATATTCTAGGACTGAGCTGTCTCGCTGATATTTATTTATTTCATCCAGTGACATCAATTACAAAGAGAGGACATATGACACAATAATGTAATTCGTTTTCGAGAAACTTACTAAGTGGAAGAACCTCGAAATGACATTAGACTGATGAATCAACCGAATACGATATAGCTAATCCCCCCCTCCCCCTTTTTACTGTCTTTAATTTTTTGTGTGGTAATTCGTTAAAAGAGTATATTGTTCCAATTTTAGTATGTGCACCGTTGGAACGAGTACAAGGAAAAGAAGGCAGTAAAGACGGCGCGGTTGCTATAAAGTTCGGTTGTACTATGTTTCGGCACAATAGCAAGTTTCCCGTTTTATCAACCTAGATAGTAGGTATAGTCAACTATTATTACATTTACTACCTGCCTTAATCCCGATCAAGGTGTAATTTCTCAAACCTTTTTCTAACTATTTACTGTAGATGTTGAGAACCGAATGCATCTCTTAGATCAGTATCGTAGGGTATAGGGGTTCACCTTTACGTTTTAAATGAGAAAACAGTTTTCGATGGTCGGATTTTCCACACAACAGCGGTTTGGTAATCAGTTGTATTCTGATTAGTGATGACCTTACAGATGAATCGAATCTCTAATGGTTTTGTGTCCGGTGCGTGAAAAGACCGCGGGCTAACAAAGAATAATGGGATCAGGTGAAGCGAAAGATTTTTTTTTTTGTGTGGGGTCCATAGTAGTAGGTAGGTACCTATAGAGGGAGCCGAACTAAACTCGGCTGGTGGGCCTATTGTGCGAAGGGGGACCCCCGGACCAAGACCAAGGTTAGCCGCACACTTCCGCGTCACTTCTTGAAAACGTGCTCGGGTTCGGCTTGCAAACTTGAACCTGAACTTTCAGGGACGAGCGGATCGGCCTCCGAGCGAACTTGTGATGTCGTGATCGTGGGAGCGCTCTAAACTTATCGAAAAGGCCGCTTGCGTGCGCTAAAATCACCGCGTCGAATCTCTATCAATGCCTATTTACGAGTAGATCAGTCAATCAGTGACGAATGAATAATAAGCGCGAATAACATTGCGCTACGTAACAGAACATTGCGAGTTATAATTACGTTGGTGCAATTGAGGCAGCAAAGGTGACGTAAATGGAAAGCTGAATCGCTACAGAAGACCAATTAGTCCAATGCATAAAACGTTTTAACCAAATAACCGAAACTTTTTCACTTCTTCAATGAACACTTATTTTAGGCATTAAGAAAAGTTATACATCTGAAGCTTTTTAGGTTTTGATGTTCGCTTATCTGACCTTACTGTAACTAATAACCCCGTCTACACCTGAGCATACGTGACGAATTTGGTTTCACGAATGACCTTGACCAGGTTTGTACTCTTCTGCTCGCGCTCTGTCCGGGCTATGCTAACATTCGGGAAAAAAGTGGTTCATATGCATTCGTAAATGTACCACTTTTGTCCAGTCTTCTATTCAAGTCCCAAGTGATTATTGTTTGTTTCTCTTTATAACCCCTCACCATGGAAATAGCTCCTGTTTTGTATCGAGTCGCGAGAGTGTGTACTAGGGTTATTTTAGTCAATCTCCTGCATAAAAAGAAGGAAAAAAGATAAAAAAATAACATGACAGACGAGCTTACTCAGATCGAGGGGAGATCTGGATCTTTTGCGGGAAATTCGGACATTACGAGGACGATGGTAGTGGGCTAATTCGGAAATTCTGTACTGTTCTTTAATAGATAAATTCGTTGAACCAAAACCAAGCATAAAACATAAAAACATGCACGCTGAGCCTTGTACTTCTTGTTGTATTTGTTGTTGTTGTTATACCTTGTGGTCCTCCGAGTCCAGCATCAGCCCCATCAGTGGATTGACGTGCAATCAGGACCAGACAAGGTCCTTTCCCTGTTGTTTTACCTAAAAGCCACTGGGCTCTACTGCTCTTTGATATCTGATCAGTGATGTATTTATATATTTAGTAATATATTATGCATGTAGTCATGGTTTTATTTCACACTAATTTCTGATTGTATATACACAGCTGTGAAAAATTGATGGATCACTGTCGACAAAACTCAGTTTCGGATTCGTGGTGGCTGGATCGTAAAATACCTGTCCACTGAGACAAATTCTCACATTTCGGTAAGCAGACATCCTGAAAAAGAGTTTAAGATAAATCCCAGCTCAATAGAACGGCTGAAGTGAACCAAGAACACATTTTGTTAAACAATCGATTTTCGCGTCTTCAAACAAATGGTTGCCCAATTGGTCTCTTTTCAGGGTTTACAAAAATTGTATAGTTCATTGAAAAGCTGAATTCATGCTGAACAGTTTCGAAAAAAATCGTCAAATATGATTCATTATTCAAGGGTTTACAGCCAAAAACTCGCTAAAAAAGTTAGCGATTTTTCAAAAATTGTTCTCAAAATTAAGGGATCACTATGTTTTTCGTTTTTTATGGGGTTTTTGAAGGTTAAGCTGTGCTGGAGGCGTGAAAGTTGATTGCTAAGAGTACAACTGACTCAAAAACCTTTAAAAAACGATAATTAATAAAAATGAACCGTTCTCAGACGATTTAAGTTCTAGAGGACGGATTGAAATGAGATAATGTACCATTTCTTACTTTAAAAGTCATCAGCATCATCGATACAGGGTTCTCAGTCAATGGCAGTATGACAGGATAGTTTTTAAAGCAAGAAATGGTATATCTCATTTCGATCCGTCCTGTCGAACTTAAATCGTCTGAGAACAGTCCGTAATTATTAATTACCTAATTATTTTGGTTTTTTTAAAGGTATTTTGTGGCAGTTGTACTTTTAGCATCCAACATTCACGCCTCCAGCGCAGCTCAACCCTCAAAGCCCCGATAAAAAACAAAAAACACAGTGATCCCTTAATTTTGAAAACAATTTTTGAAAAATCGCTAACTTTTTCAGCAAGTTTTTGGCTGTAAACCCTTGAATAACGAATCATTTTTGAAGATTTTTTTTTTCGAAACTGTTCAGCATGAACTCAGCTTTTCAATCAACTATAAAAAATTTGTAAACCCTTGAACGAGACAAACCCTTTGTTTGAAGACGCGAAAATCGACTTTTTCACAAAATGGACTTGTTCACTTCAGCTTGGACCCTGGATTTCACTGAGCTGGAATTTCTCGTAAACTCTTTTTCTGGAAGTCTACCGAAAAGTGAGAATTTGTCTCAGTGGACAGGTATTTTCCGATCAGGACACCACGAATCCGAAACTGAGTTTTTTCGACTGTGATCCATTAATTTTTCATAGCAATGTAGATATGTATATAGTTATATGCCTATTCTTCATCTAGTCTTAGTTGTATTATTTTATTTTTAAAGTTTTTGCGAATTTTCCAAGAAAAAAATGAGCTGTTTAGATGCCTTTGAAATTTTAAAAGTAGGTTTGAAGGGTCGGGGACCCCCTACATATACAAATCCGTTTTATAAATCAAAGAGCACGATCCTAGATTTTAACGACGTTTACATACATTAACTACCTTTAAAAACGGCGTAAAAAATTCGTTCCAATGCAGAAAAATCAATCTTGGGAAAAGACAAGTAAAGTTCGGTAAAGTTCGTTGGCCAGCCTGATCGCTCCAGAATTTCAGGCTCAAATTTGCAAATTAATGGCCCAAAAAATGCGGTTTAATGACAAAAGGGCATGTGGGGGTGTCACAGTCGAAGTACTTTTCAGTGCTGAGTCGATTGCGACCATTCCTAGATATCTAAGATTCATATTACAAGTACTACTGTAAGTGAGGTAAATCGATTCGTAATACAAGTACTACTGTAAGTGAGGTAAATCGATTTTTAGGCGAAAAACGCCCATAATTGACCAAATTTTCGAGTTCGGTTGTGTGTTCTAAAATTTTCTTTGCGGTCTCGTCACACGGCTGTCCTTTTAGTTTTATTCAGGACATGGTTGGCCTCAATGATCAGAATTTAAGTACCTAATTTAATGTTATCCACAACTGTTCTTTGAAAATTCGCTCTATTAGACATGCTGCATGACAGTACTTTTTTATCCGCTGGTGGGCTAAACAGTCGTTACGCTGTACCCCTCGTTTTTTCACCCTTGGATCTGCCAGTCTAATCCATGATGGCACTCCGTTTAGTGACAGAGAGCAACATGGCACTCCTTAGAATCGTGCCCCTTCCAGCGTCCCTTTTCATTTAAAAAAAATTTAAAGTAGATATTTCAAAATTGGCTATCTTTTTGTGGACACCAAAATTCAAGTGGTGGGTAATTTTGCCATGAAATTATATTTAGATTCCGAATCGGTTCCAATTTGAAAAACGAGAGTTCAGATTCGTAGCGCCACTGTGGCGGGGGCTAATAAAAATCCAACTTTACCCTTGAATAATATTTGGGAAATAAAGGTAAGTTGTCGTTCATTTTTTGATGTCTTCATTAATAAAAAATAAAAATAAATTACTAGTCCATTAAATTTGAACACCTTGTATATATTCATATGAAAAAAGCGTAAACTCCAGGAATTGTTTCAAAATGCCTCAAAATAGATTTCCATGAAGAAGATTTTGGAAAAATATAATTTTAAAATTCATAGACCCATTGCAATTGTTCAGGATGGTCAAAAACTTGCGAATTTAAATTGTTTATACAATTTTTATTATTAATATTAATTTTTTTTTCACCTTCTGAAGGCAGATACAATGCTTTCGCTACTTGGGCAGATTCGGGAGCAAAAGTTGACACGGTATAAGTTCTCTCCACAGGTCTACAATTTTTCCTTGATTGGGTACCAACCACGTTGATCGGGACAAATGGGCGAAAAATGAAAAAGTGTCTAATGGATTTATCAACCCTATTTTTAACTTAAGTCGCGCCAAATAGAAAATAGGTAGCCGTTTTGGGGAAACCCCATTTCTTATTCCGAGATCCCGCGGAAGAAAAACACTCCATCACTGGGGGTTGTTTCAGGGAAGGGATTTTCTCCCGTTGAAAAACACGCGAGACGGTCGAATCGACCGGGAATGATGATAATGGAGAAGGAAGGAGAAGAATTGGAAGGGGGGGGGGGGGGCTCTAGGAAAAACAGCAACCGCTTTTGGAGGTTTATTGATGGTGGGGGTTATTAAGGTCGAAACCTGCAATGAAAAAACTTGAGTTTTCTAAAATTATTCCTCACTGCATTCTTAGTATTAGTTGCACAACGACAAAAGATCTGATGGGGCCATTAGGACAACAATTAAGTGGATACCTACTACGTTTCAAAGGAATTTACGTTTTTCGTAAAAGAATTAAATAAATTGAAAATAAATAAATCCTCTCAATGGCATTTTAGAGTTTATTCAAAGGCCTTCAGGGTTGAATGTCAGGGCTTGGAGAGAAATTTAATCTATTCCTACTTAAGGGCCAAGAAAAAGCACTGCAAATTATTACACAACGGTTTATTATATTTAATTTTTCTCAAGGTTTAAGCCGCACGTCAACCAGATGGGTCATTAGCGGCATTGAACAAGGTGCCCGAAGGGACACTGGAAGGGGCACGATTCTAAGGGGAGCCATTTTGCCATCCTTGACTAAAAAGGAGCGCCATCATGGACTCCACTGGCAACTCGAAGGGGGAGAAAATGAGGGGTACAGTGATGACCACTGTTTAGCCCCCAAAGTGGATTTAAAAAAAAAAACCCCAAAAATAAAGTAATACAACTAAGACTAGATGTAAAATAGGCTAATAACTATATACATGCTACTATATACTCGTACAATCAGCAAAGTGAAATAAAACTACGACTAGGTGTATAACACAGATCAGATATCACAGTTCGTAGTAGAGCTCAGCAGCTCTCAGGTACAACAAAAGGATCGGACTTTGGCTGGTCCCGAAAAAACGTCAACATATTGAGGGGGCTGATGCTGGACTCAGAGGTCCACAAGGGCTGGACAGTCCTCCAGAAAGTGGCGGATAGACAGATCACCCCCACACCTCCCACACACAACATCTCGAGCTTCTGCACTAAGCAGGTGTCTGTGAGTAAAACGGGTATGGCCAGTGGCAACCCGGTTGACCACTATTCGATCCCTCCTAGGAAGTAAGGTTACGAAAGGGCCCACCGGGCTCAAGTCCTGAAGGACACAAAGGTTTATCAGTCCCCTCAGCAGTTGGTTCTTCTTCGCATAAACTACCAACAATGAACTAAATAATTATGGACTGCGGCGGGGTAAAGAATATTTTTTACACCGCAGGTAATCTAACCCCTACTTCCCGGGCAACAGTCAAATGTTCTACCTTCTGAGCCACCAAAGTCTTGAATGATAACTGAGATTTTCATCCTTTCAGGCCTATAGTTCTGAACAGAATAGTCTCACAAGAGGAGTGCGCGATATAATCCTGGAGCTAGGGGCGAAAATAGGTAGCCGTTTGAGGAGAAGGTTTGAGATTAGATTTTGAAAATTTAGTCCGTTCTGAGTGAGAAAATCTTTGTCTACCATCTCAAAATTGTTGGAATACAAAATGGCGGCATCATAAAGATGGATTAATTTGCCCATTTTAAAGATTTTCTCTAATCATTCCTAAATTGTACTTCCTACAGAAATTTTTATACATAGCAAAGATGTAGAGCATAAAAAACCAAAGTAATTCGACCCAAAAAATCTTAATTATCTTTTAAAATGAGCGAATGATAAAAAATTGAAAATCGGGCTAATTTTGGGTCATTCCTCTCCTCCCCCCCGTCTAGAATTTTGCTATTCAAAATCACCTAGTGGCGTTAATATTGGTCTGGTTTCCGCCTACTAAAGCTCATTCCATTCAAGATTAAATGCTTTGACAATATTCCGATTTTCGTGATCAAAATTCTTGGATTTCTATAGTATATTTCAATCTTTCGATGTAATTTTGGGTTTCGGGTGAAATAATTAGAACAAAATTTCAATCACTGTGATGATTTATTACGTTTTTTTATGCCGCTCCAAAAGGTAGGTAGATAATAAGGGGTTTTTTTTCCATCTAGCCTGGCGGTTGATTAGTTTCTTATATTCACTTCTTTTAAAGATGAAAGAAATACCGCAAGAGAGAGAGAGAGGTATGCGGGATAGCAATGGATTAGGTATTAGTATAAACAATGGGAGTTTATATAATATTATTGCTATTGACGCAAAATGTAAGAGAGAGGTAGACTCACCGTTCTGAAGGTTCAACAACGATTAAAAGCAAGCAAGGTGGACGTTGGGGACACCAACGGGCACGCCGTTCCATTGAACGAATCACCGGAACAGTTTTCGATAGTTGTTGCAATACTTAAAGTTCATATCGAAAATATTTTAGCTGAGAACTTACACCCGAACTCATGAATTTTATGTGATTTTACATTAAAGTTCGCAAAAACGGCCTTTTACTTGGTGGGAAACGGTCTGAACAAAAACTTGCTCGAAACGAACTTTAGTAAGTATTTAACCCTGAATCAAAAATGAGGTTTGGCAGACTTAAATTAGCCCGGGTTTCAATTATTTGCAATTCGCTTATTTTGAGAGATAATTCAGAGTTTTGGGATCGAATCGTTATGTTTGTTTACACTCTATAACTTTGCTACGTATAAAAGTTTCTGTAAGGTGTATGGTTTAGGAATTATTGGAAAAAACTTTAAAATGAGCAAATTAAGCCATTTTTATGAGGCCGCCATTTTGTATTCCACCAATTTTGAGAAGGCAGACAAATATTTTCCCACTCAGAACGGATAAAATTTTCAATATGTAATCTCAAACCTTTTCCTCAAATTACTAAATTACTCCCTACCTGTTTTCGGCCCTGGCTCCTCCATCCATCGAAAATCCATCGCCGATCTCAGTGAAATGTTTACTGGAGTTTTTACATCGAAAATGTGTCGACACGTGTTTTTCTGTTCGTCAGAGAAAAATCCAGCTTCGAGAAAAAACCAAAAATGTTTTTTAAAAAAGGCTAAATATGGCGTTCACGGAACTAATGCTGCTCCCACTTGTTTGAATCGGTTTCAATGAAGCTCACTCCAATATTTCTATATCAAAAACCATTAGACTAGTGCGTAGGAGTTTTCCTATTTAAGCTCCAGGAAGGCAAGAATGCAGCGCGTAAAATATGTCTTACGTCATTACTAGATAAAGTGCCAACAAACAACTCTGAAAACCCCAAAACATACTTATCAACAACTTTAGGAATCTTTAGGCCTTCCGAAGAAATTGACACTTTTGTTTTGAATGTTCTCAAGCATTTTAGGAAATTCTATAGAAAATCAACCCGTAAAGATAGCATTATTTTCGCATGAGCAAAATCTTTTGTTTGTTGATTCAAATATAATATTATTAATAGGGACATTTTTTTTTTAAGTCAATTCAAAGACTTATATATTATTCATGCTTCAGAAGGGTTTGGTAAGGAGGGATAACCATCGTTTACACGACTTTGAATGGCAAAGTGAATTTGCCGTACAAGAGTAGCCTGAAGTTCTGCTAAATGGCTCGATCATATTCGGAATTCTTGCACGTGTGATGCTAGAGTTTTGTCCAAGAGCCTGTAGAGTATATTCTTTAAATTAAATATCGTCTCCAATAAATGTTCTTGGTTGCTGCCCTTTGTGAGGTAGAAGAACGCTAAAAGCCCTATTAAGAATCTCCCGCCCACTATTTTATAGTAGGGCAGAGGAGAGGTAAGGTGGATAGCTACATCCTGGACCGATCCTTCATAGTAAGATCTGAGAAGGGACCTAGAAAGGAACCTGTTCTTTTTTGGGGGGTGATTTTTTATGGTGGTGCCGGAGTTGGTTGGTAGAGGTGGCGAGGGGGGGGGGGGGAGGCCCTTTCCAGGGTTCAAAGGCCTCTAGGTACAGTTACAGGCCCTTCACAACGAGAACCCCGCGGGGGCTTCGGGACCATTGTGTAGCCCTAAATAACCCTATCGAGCTGCCGTGGATGTTGATTACAACCTTCCAACCATTATCCGGGTGTACCGTGGAACTCGCCCTCCAAGAATATGAACGAAGCTGATCATTTGAGATAGGTTAAACCTGTTAGACATTCAACGTGTTAGAAGTACTTGCACCACTCATTTTCTCCCGTTAGAAAATTACTCCAAATTCCACAACATAAATTATATTGATAGTTTCTGCCTCAAATAACAATTCGCCCGAATGGTTAAATACACATGTAAATGTAATTGTAGCACAAAACGAGTAGCCTCATTCTGTTGTTTAGATATTTATTTTACTTCTTTGCATGCTGACTCAGGCATAATAACCTACTGCTAACCTTGATCTGATCAACGCCGGATCTGACTTGCGATTTGTACAAAAGTTTATAGAGTACGGTGTACAGTTTTCGAAGCCATCATGGCCAAGTACTAAGCTATCAACTGGCTCAGTCTGCAACCTCCATGAACTTGATAGGTACATTATTTTTCAGTTCTTGCACATCATCTGTCCTAACTTTTGTTCCCCTTCAATTGTTATAGGTACAGGAATTTTCTCAAGTATTTACTAGAGCCGGCCTGAGGGGTGTGCGACGTATGCAGCCACACACTCAAGTCTTTTGGAAGGGCATAAAATTTGCCAATTTTGGTTTAAAAAATAAATAAATTAGGCTGATTTTTAGAAATCGATTTAAATATTGGGCAGAAATATTTAAACTAGAAGGAACTTTGTCTCAAAACTATTACTCTTGAATTTCAAGGTTAAACCGAAGATCTACCCCAATGAGTTCTGAAATACAGTAGTCTGATGCCCTTGACCAAGGCCCAAGGTCAGTAGAGCAACTATGTACATACCTTAATAGTTGATAAACTTTTGTTGTGTGTGCACCATTATTAAACTCTGTAATTATTGGTTCACTATGTTCTGTTGTTTTATTTTCTTTTGCCCAAGAGATATGGAAATTTATCTTAAGTGTAAAAATCATTGTAACGTGACCCAGAAGCTTTCATTAGTTTGTTTACCATTACAGTGGTTTAAGGTACAAGAAAGAGTATTGAACCTACCAAGTCAATAAATAATAAATCAAATTGAGATATAAATTCAATGTTCTAAAAGGCGCTAAAGTGCACAAAAACCTTAAATTTCAAACATTTTCCGGGGGGAGCCCCGGACCCCCCCCCCCCTTACCTGGGGGTACTCCATACCCCCCGGTAGGGTCATAAAATATGAGTCTTGCACACTTGCAATTTTCGCCTTAGGCCGACCCTGATATTTATAGTAGCACTAAAAAATAATTGATATTTTTATATTTAATTCTTGAATAAATGAACGAATTGGTTCATAAATTTGCAATTATTTTGAATGTATAATTTGCTAATAAAAATGGGGTTATCCAGGTGCGTCGCAATGGCATCCAACATTTCACGTCGGGCTCTGCAGTACTTGGGGCATATCATGAATTATATGTTCTAGTGTCTCTTCTTACTCGTGGTAGTGATAACAGTTTGGAGAGTTCGCGATTCCCATTCGTTGTAAATTCGCTCCACATCGCATGATTAGAGCGTAATCGGGCTAAGATCGTTCCTTATTTCTAGTCTAATGAAATGAAATTGGGCAAAACGTGGCTTCATTGACAAATGAGGATTCAGTTCTCGATACTGTCGCCCCCTTTGGCATTGTTGTACTGACGCTGCCACATCACTACTTATTTCCTGTATAGATATGTTCACATATATGGGTCCACAAAATGTACAAACCGACCTAACAATTTAATATCATATACTGCCTCCACAATTTCCATGAAAATGTTGATGAAATCTCTTTCAGCAAGGGAATTGGCCAGCTTTATAAGAGCACTTCCACAGTCTGTCACCACATCAATAAAACGACCATTCGTCTTTATAGCATACCGAAGAGCTTCCCGGATTGCTATTGTCTCACATGTAAATATTGAAGCAAAACCAAGCAAACCAAGCAAAGGTTTAAAGGCTTCTCCCCTTATGGGCTGTGGATCGTAAAAACCGCAGCCATTTTTCCCTTTAGATCCATCCGTGTACATTACTTATATCTCCCTGGGAATTTAGATTTCAGCTGCTCAAAAAATGATTCAGAAGCTCTTCGAGGAGCGCCAATTGTTTCAAAATCAATAAAGGAGTACTTATTGTTTAGTGAGATGGAGATGAAATACTGCCAACTTTCGACAGGACTTAATCAATTGAAATATTCTCGACAGGGGTAAATTGAGATATTCGGATGTTGTAGAGTAACTAGTAGGTAGAGTAGGAGAGGGTTTTTTGAGACAGAAGTTGCAGATCAAATCGTGAACCGCAAGCCTATGTATATTCCCTAATAAACTGACCAGAAACGCCCTTACTTGTTACAAGAACCTGTCGGATAGCGATGTGCGTCCGGAGTGGAATTTTCATTTCATCCTTGTAGTCTGATGGTATTTGGTGATTACTATAAGTAACCGTTGTATATCATGGGACACTTAAATTATATTTTATCGAGGGTGCTCTGTATCCCAAGCTTGGCTATAAAGGGAACAACCAAAGTCAAAAACTGACCGTACTGCCGCCCTAACTTTTGGGTTGCTAAAAGGAAGTACCTACTCGAACTTACATAAATGAACAAGGCAAAAGAGAAAGCGCCATTGGAACAATACATTCTTGTATGTGATAAAGGCAATAGAAGTGAGGTTCCCATTTTAAGCTCTGAACAAAATCCTACAAATTCTTCTATGATTATTGTTTCTTCATTGTTTTTGGAAGGAATAGAAGTACAATACGTAAATTATATAAAAGTAACAAAAATTAACATTCCTGTAAACAACCTTATAGGTACGTTGTTGGAATCTATCATTTCTATCGAAAAACTTGAAAATATTTTTCTTGAATGTTTCTTCCACAAAAATCCTTACCCTGAGGTATTTTGAATGCTTGGCGAGTCTGATTTTCTACTCCTAGGAACACATGGACTTCTTTGGCTGATAAATATGCTTTCTAACAGTTTTAGTTTTTATTTACTTGATCAGGTCCGTGTATTCCTGTATTCCATTCTGCCTAGGGCGTAATCTTATCACTAATTTGTAAATGATACTTGGTATGCCTACCTGTTTGTAGAGATAGATATATATACAGGGTGCTTCAAAAAAATGTATACACACTTTGAACTTCCATAGAAAATTTATTTACCGTTCTACAAAGTTAAATTTCAGGAAAATAGAAAGCTGAAAGTCCAATGTAAATGAAACATAAATAACAAATGTTAATACTGTAAAAATCTATAGTTACCAGCTGCAGTGAATTGATGGACTCCTACAGAGAAACTAGGGATGGTAAAAAATAATCGATTATTTAAGGAATCGATTAATTAAGAAAAAAGTAATGATACTTTTGAATTATACAGGGTGCTTCAAAAAGTAAAGTATCATTACTTTTTGAAGCATCTGGTATAATTCAAAAGTATCATTACTTTTTTCTTAATTAATCGATTCCTTAAATAATCGATTATTTTTTACCATCCCTAGTTTCTCTGTAGGAGTCCATCAATTCACTGCAGCTGGTAACTATAGATTTTTACAGTATTAACATTTGTTATTTATGTTTCATTTACATTGGACTTTTAGCTTTCTATTTTCCTGAAATTTAACTTTGTAGAACGGTAAATAAATTTTCTATGGAAGTTCAAAGTGTGTATACATTTTTTTGAAGCACCCTGTATATTTTATTATTTAAGCCGCACCTCAGCCAGAGGGGTCATAGCGGTATTGAACAAGACGACATGAGTGGCACTGCTACGGGTACGATTCTAAGGGGAGCCAAGTGAACCTCCGTCACTAAACGGAGTGCTTTCGGACTCCAATGGCATAGCGAAGGGTGAAAAAATAGAAAAATTTCGCAGAGAAAACCTTCGCTGCACTCTACCATGTAGATACGAGGCCTTAAAAATGTACCTAATACTTGAGTCTTTAATATAATAATCAAAAGGTACTGGAATCTCCTGTACTACTCTCTCATTTTTGAGTGTTCGAATTCACCGTTGCAACACAGAAAACAAAACGAAAACGGTCACCAAAGTCGCATTTTTGAAGATAATTCAACCAAATTCACAGGGGGTTTCCTTGATACCATGAAAAACTATCTACAAACAGGAATTTGTGTCTTACCTAATTCTGGACCAGTCTTCTAGGTGAAACAAGTTGGATGGAACAAAAAACAAGGCAACTACCGGTTATCAGAGACAAAAATAATGGCACAGAAATAAGCACAAATTATTTACCATCACGTCTTTCCTGATAACCATGCTCATGCAAATGATGAAAAGCTGAAAGTAAAAGCATTTATTTAATAAACAGTAACACAGCATACTTCTGTTATAGTACGATTGTACCTCAGTTTTCCAGGGGTCAAAAAACAGAATTTAGTTCATCTAATGTAATAATGAGGACGCGTACACACGATTATCACTGATTAGTACAGTTACCATGTAGCAGTTAGCCATTAGGCAGTTATCAATAGCATTTCTTCATAAAGAGCTTAGCTCCATTTTAAGCTAAATAAATCATTTAGACAGTATGATATTTAAATCAGAATTATAAAGAAAAAATTACTTTAATAAACATGCTGTAAGTATGCATGTGTTACAGGGGAGTTCCTATGTGTGATTTTTATTTCATTTTGGTGAGAATAGAGAATCGATGAAAAATTTAATAATCTCATTGTACTACCCGATATTTTCGTTATAACCCGACATAAATATGCTACGAGCAACTCCCGTGCAGTGAAAAACTCCAGGAATTAGATTGGAAATTCCACGATTTATCGGTATCCCCCCTTCCGATCGCTGAGGAATCTGAACTTACTGAGAATGGGCTCACAGAAAGACCAAATACTTTGAACATAATAGTAAAATAATTGAACAAACAAAAAACCACGAAAATCAGTTGAGAATAGTGTAAATAATACAAAAAAATTTCCCGTCCATCCCATCGCTCAACCTCTCAAAACAATAAAAGCCCTGGTATTTTAACAACTACAAAAAAGAAACTATCATGATTTATCGGAATCGGTATGGTTTATCGGATGCTGGTGTACTGACTGAATACCTGCATAACTGGACTGAAATGTGAATCGAAAAGAAAAAAAAAAACGCAGTCACGGAAATGAGATGGGAATAGTGAAACATTTTATTTATCAGTACCCCCCCCCCCCCCCCAAATCACGAAAAGTTGAGTGTTGTAGCTTAGGCGAAAAAAAGAATATCGATAATCAGTTGAGAATTGTGGCTTGAGCAGCGTCTTCAAAATTTTCACACGCACTCTCGCAAACATGCATTGGTACATCTTTTTTTTTTTTTTTCATGGAATCGGTCCTAGAATGGTCTGAAACGGTTATTTTTTGTCTCATCCTTAGATTGCCCCACACCCCCTGAATCAATTTTAATAGGCCGTCCCTCCGATACATGAAGCCTTGCCTAAACTATCGATCTTCTGCGGGACGTCCGAAAAAGTTTAATTCAATCCTACATAAGGAAAATACTTAATTGTACCAGCATTTTTTATATTCCTGTAGTATCGTGTCAATAATTCCGTAAGGTACCATAATTTTACACTTTGAAGACCTCAAACGCGTACATTTTAAGAATGTTGATCACTATAAATTACCATGTGATTAGCAACACTTTTAATAATCACACTTATATTGATTTTGCTGTTTTCCTGGACTTTCATATCTTTGAACGCAGCCACTTTATTTATAATAAAATTGCGAGCTGTCCATAATCAGGGATGCAATAACAGGTCGAATAATTATAGTGACATAAGGAACATAAGTGCAGACAATAATTCGTAGTAAAACATTTGAAATGAGTTCACATTAGTCATTTTTATAAATAATAATTACTTCAAGTACTCGTAAATAAATGTCAATCTACAATGTGGAGGGTTTTTCTCAAGACGGTAAGGCACAATCCTAACAAGTCGCTTTTCTTCTGGTCGAATTTTTCGAAAACTTTTCAGACAGCTAAGGGTCCGTTCCACCACGGAGGATCACGAATTAATCTAGAGTTCCTTCAGCAATCTCAATGCCGTTTTTGAGGGATAACTCCCAACAACTTTTTTCTGGTCGAATTTTTCGAAAAATTTTCAGACAACTAAGGGTCCGTTCCACCACGGAGGATCACGAATTAATCTAGAGTTCCTACAGCAATCTCAATGCCGTTTTTGAGGGATAACTCCGGACTCAGGCTTAACTCCCAACGGTGGGAATAGCCCTGAGAAGGCTGTACCACGAACGGCGAAATTAGTCCGAATACTTCTCAGCTGGCGATGTGATAGTTCTCCCGGAAAAACGAGATGGCTTGCAGGTAGAATGACCTCATCTCATTAACGGTCAAATCCTGGTTGACATCATTAGTTTACTAACGGACGTTGGGATCCAAGATGAGACTCTACCCGGATGACAATCAATGGCAACGATGTCGACCCACGTGTTTTCACAGCCGGTTTTAATAGCTTAGTATGATGACTCAAATCTAGGGATATCCTCCCAGAAGTCAACATTCAGTTTTCGATCGAACTTTTCAGTGAATGGTTGAGTGACAAAGTCCATTTCCAGCATACATAATTCCTTACCGAATCAACGCAAAATGCTGGGTCTATTTGGTTTTTGCTCCAGCTAAGGACATCGTACGAGCAATAATCAATTTTGGCAGTAATTTTTTTGGAGAAGTCTCCCCTTCTTTTAATATCTCGATTGTACTACAAAAGGTTATGGGCATGATTGTGATTTCTGACTATAGAGCCTACTGATGTTTTGTTAGCAAAAGCTTGGGAGATTCCTCTTCACTTAAGGAGATCAATTCGGGCCGATATTTAATAGATTAAAATCTCAAGAACAATAATCATCCACGGCATTTCAGATTTAAGAACAACTACCACATAACGGGAATAGATACACAAAGTGTCTTCTCATGTTATGGAAAGTTTTACTAAGATTAATGTGATTTCAATTTTTATTTTATTTTATTATTATTATTATTATTATTATTTTTTTTTTTTTTTACAAAGGTGAAAATTCATTAACAGAACAATCAAACAATAACAAGATAACTAAAACTTAATCGCTCAATCATGGGAGAGCAGCTCCATCCTCCATCCCTAAGGACCTCACCCTTCTCCGAGTCCCACGTATTCTTTGAGAAACTGCTTTTAGTATGGTCATTTGAATTTTTACCCTGGTCCACCCCAAGACTTGTGAGTAGGGTCGTCTCCATTTCCCGGCAAGAGTGTGGGCCATCCTTTTCACAAACACGTTGAATTCGTCGTGCAGCGCTCCTTCCACTGAACAGATTAGGGGGGTGAAAGAACCTCGACGGTCTTCGGCTGCCTGGTCATATTTCCTATGCTTCTCTGCTGCTGCTGATCGGGCTACTTGCTTCCAGGTATGGGAAGAGTGAGAAACGGCGTCGGCATTGATTATGCGATTATGTGATTTCAATTTTATTGTGGATACCTCCTCGCCCGTTAATATTTGAATGCGATGTTTCCAGTTAATGTATTAATGTATTGTAAACCACCCTTAATAACCCTTACTATTAATGTACGTAAGCTAATGGTTGTTTTCGATCCTGAAGCGGCAGTTCCTGATTGGACATGAACAATGTTATAAAGGTCTGTAAAAGTGGTAAACTGTAGGGATCGGACATCGAAGCCCAAACATCGATGTTGCCATCGGTGTTTTTCAACATCGATGTATTTGAAAGTACAACATCGATGTTGTAAAAAAAATTGTAGTAAATTAGAACATTGATTATCTAAAGATATTTATCAAAAACAAATCTCTCAAAAATCAAATTGGGATATGCCCTAATGCTGGTATTTTAAACATTAAATTATTGCTCAACCCAGCAGAAATTTATATTTAAACTAAAACAAGTTGATGCAAAAACACATCTTTGTTTTCCTTTTAAAAGGAAGTGGGAGAATACTAATGGAAGAAGTTGGATTTGGAATTTTTTTTTATCAAACTCCCTAATTTTATCCCCCCCAGACCTATCTGGATTTACCGTAGATTTTCAAGTTTTCACCCTAAATTAATACTTTTATTGCGCAAGTGGGAAAAAATCGGTAGTGCCAACATCGATGATCCATATTTATCAAAAGCCTTACCATCGATGTTCGATAATATCGTTGATATCAACATCGATGGAAAAACATCGAACATCGGAGATGAAACATCGATGTTTCAAAACATCGATGTCGATGTCCGATCCCTAGTACACTGCCATTTCTGGATCGAAAAAGCTCTGTACAATTAGGTAAGGAATTATCAAGAGCAAGATTTTAAAAATAAAACAGAAATCATGTCTGCTATCAGAGAACTTCAGTTATCTCGTCTGACTGTCACAAGGCGTATTGAAGTCATGAGTCAGGACATCGCAGATAAACTAAAACATGATATCATGGAATGTACATACTTTTCTTTACAGTTCGACGAATCCACCGATATGGTATTCAATGACATGCTGGCTAAGGAAGAATTTTTGACAATCATTCCTCTGAAGGGGAAGACCCGTGGCGAAGATATGTATGACGTTTTCATCAATTTTGTAAAAAACTACAAGCTACCAATATATAAATTAGTGTGCATTACAACCGATGGAGCACCAGCAATGACTGGAAACAAGAACGGTTTTGTGGCATTGTGTCGAGCTAATGAAGAATTCCCTTCATTTTTTTCATTCCATTGCATTATACATCAACAAGTTTTGTGTTCAAAAGTTTTAAACACGGAGGAAATTATGGGCATTGCAACAAAAATTGTGAATTCCATCCGTGCACGTAGCTTGCAACGGCGGCTCTTTAAGTTGCAGTTGGAAGATAGGGAGTCAGCTGAACACACTGATTTAGTTCTTCACATGGACGTCAGGTGGGTGAGTCGCGGAAAATTCCTAGAAAGGTTTCAAGAATTATTGCCCGAAATAACAGCTTTTCTAGACGAAAGAGGTGATGACACTGAGATGTTGAAAAACGAAAAATGGCTGACTGATTTGGCATTTTTGACTGACATCACAATGCACTTAAACACCATTAACTTGGAGCTTCAAGGTAAAGGAAAAACTATTATTGAGATGATTAGCGCAGTAAACGCATTCAAAAGTAAATTGCAACTTATGATAGATCAACTGAAAAGAAAGGATCTGAAACATTTTCCGTCTTTGAAAGCAAGGATTCCTCAGTTGAATTATGATACGTATGATTGAAATACGGCTGAATTATCAAATATTTTGGGACAATTCGAAATGCGTTTTTATGATTGCAGTAAAATGGCAAATATAGCATCATTTATGAGTTATCCTTTTTCATGTAAAAACAATGAGGAATTAGCTACTGAAGTAGCAAGTCAGTTTAATATGAACTCATGTTCTGTTGAAAATGAGTTGGTGCAGATTATATCAGATATACATCTCAAAGCTACAGCATCTGATACAAATTTCTGGTGTTTTATATCTGAAGATAAATATCCGAATCTAAGGCAAATCGCCCTTCAACTGACGGCAATGTTTGGGTCAACTTACTTGTGCGAGTCTGCATTTTCTGAAATGAAGATAATTAAGTCAAAATATCGCAAACGACTAACTGACGATCATATGTAATCATGCTTGCGATTGGCACTCAGTGGTTACGCACCATCTTATGAAAAGTATGCTGAGGACATGCAGTGCCACGCTTCAACATCCAAAGTCACTCCTTAGTTGAGTTTAACACCATATGTAACTCTTTTGTTTTGTAACAACGAATAAACTCGCAATTTTGAATAACTAGGAGTTTTTTCATTGATATTGTAGAGAAGAACTTAAGTAAACCTAACCCAAACCTTGACTAAAATAATGTAAATTGTGCGGAAAGCTAATATCTATATATGCTACGGTACACCCCACCTAGGTAGGTAGGGTGTATCGTGTATGTACGACAACCCTGCATCACACATACTAGCAGCCTGTCAGAGTCGATCGTAAGTAGTCTAAAAATATTGAGGTAGATCGCCAGCAGTTCAAGTTTGAGCACCCCTGGTCTAGAGCATTGACAGCATTTCATATATTCACTGGCTGCGATCACACCCCCGCCTTTTTCAAGAGAGGAAAAATACTCCCTTTCAAACTCCTTTTGAGTGATCCTCGTTTCATTAGTGCGTTCAAAAATCTCGAAGTCCTTCAGTTGTAGCTCCATTCTCCCATGTCAAGCTGAATTGAATGAGCAAATGAAGAAGGAGCCATTTTCTGGGAGGGTTGTGAAGTAGGGATGGGCAGTTCCACCGGTTTCATGGATCGGAACTAGCCGTTCCGATCCAGGACGGGATCGGGTATTTTTTCCGTTACGATCCCGGTATCGATCCCGACATCCTAACCAAGTCAGCTTTTTCCCTCAGAAGTGTAGCGCGGCGGGACCCTTCGATCCGTTCCTCAGAAGAAGGAAAAAATCTTCCTTCCGTTCTTGGAATCTTGAATCGTTCCTCTGTCTTTCTACCCCCAACAAACCCCAACTTTGCGTTTAAAAATACCTACATTTTCGCTTTTTCGGCTGACAGCCATACAGACAGGCATACAGAAACATAATGTTTGCTGCCCTCTCTCTTGTTTTCTAATAATAATCCCCCTATGCTTCCTAATTACTTACTAAGAATTCCTCTGGAGTCTTGGACTCACAGATTGAGTTGGAGAACTAAATATGCCAGGAAAGAAAGAAAAAATGAAGAAATTTCTTAGGAGGCACCTTTATAGTTTCCGAGAATACTTATGGTTGGTTCAACGCAGCCTAGTAGGAATGAGTAGGTACCTATGACAATCCCCAACCTCTTGTTCCATGAACAAAACGGGACAGTCTCGTTCGAGGAACAAATCTAGGCAGCGTCAGATCTCATTTCGATTTCGATCCAGCGAAAAGAAGAGATCCATACGGCTGGATCTCAACCTACGGGATAGGGTCATCACTACAGTGGGGTTCCGATCTTGTTCATTTCAAATTATCTATATTAATGCCCCGGGTAGAGAGTGGCTGACTCGCCCCTTCGATCTAAGTTCATTCCAGCAATACATCTTCCTGTTAAATTTGGAGGCCACTGGTTCTCCTTCTATATAAACTTTTGCATTTGACAATTCTTAGGGTTGAGCAAATGAGAGCTGCTCAATCCTAGAAAGATTATCTTGAATGTGCTCAACGCAGCTCGACTGTTTTGAAAATATTTAGGTTTTCATTTTCCGATTGATTGTGATTTTAATTTACCGTTGTCTATGATATTTTTCATACAACGTATATGATGTTGCCTGAACTGTACATTGCAGTGACAGGATGAAATCACACTATAGAAGTCTTATTATTCCTGAATTCCCATATTTATAATTAGGATTAGGTACCTACCGACCTTAGGTAAATTGCGCTACAGTTCCAAAATAGGATATCGCCCAAACTTGTGTTAAAAATGAAGCTCTGATGAGATAAAATAAGTATTACCTAAAAGGAACAGTACGTGTAATGTTAAATAGGTAGTCTTGTGGGGATCCATCCCGCCACATCTCAAAAAATTAAGGTAAAATGACCCTGCGATTTTTAATGCAAAAAAGAAACCAAAGATGTCAGATAGTTACTCTCTACTCTTTCAGCAAATCCTGAAAGTTTATCCAATAATTACTAACACGGCTTCATGCAATTAAGATAGAGAGTAACATACATGAATCTTTATACTCCTATATGATCGGTATCAATATCAACGAGCATAATTCAAATATAAATAAATAGGTAATAAATTTATAGAAAAAACAGAAAATTGTTACGCAAAGGTTTATTATTTCTTTACTAGCTGTTTCACCCATGCGTTGCACAGGTTGACTTGAATACATATACGCAAGCCCCCCCTCACCCATCACATTTTGGGACACCCCTACGGATCTGATTTAAAAAAGGCCTTACTTAAAAGTACTTACTTAAAGTTCAGTGACGTTCAAAACGTTTTAACATCCCCCCCCCCCTCTCTCCCTGGATCAGATTTGTAAAATTTGAAAAAAGTAGTCTTTGACTTGAATTAGCGTAATCCAAACATATTCGACAATCAAATCCCCAGTTTGTTCAGTGATGGAAAAGATTCAAAGTAGCTTGTGATTTAAGTTTTAATACTCCAAACATATTCGACAACTCAGAACCCCAGTTGGTCAGTGACGTTCGAAACGGTTTAACTCCCCCACCATTGTGGGTCAGATTTGAAAAAGTTCAAGTAGCCTATGATTTAAGTTAGAATAATCCAAACATATTCGCCCAATCAGATTCCCAGTTCGTTCAATGGTGTCCAAGACACCCCATTTCACCCCCTTCCCAACCCCTAAAACACCCCTTCTGGCTCAAATTTTAAAAACTTCAAATAGCCTATAACTTAAGTTGGACTGATAGAGACATCCCCCCCCCCCACTCATCAGTTACCCAATGACCCCTGTAACCGAGAAGAGTGGACAAACATACGGACTGACAGACAGAGAAAAATTGAGAAAATGGTACCAATCGTCTATAAATAGCAAGAAACGGAAATGAAACGCAAAATTTCATGATTCTAATCAATGTACAGACAGACATACTTACAAGTTTATTAATATAGATTAATGTGTGTAGATGTGTGTAGTTGAAGAAAAAAAAACTCTGAGATTGAAGACCGAACTGTTTCCATCATCTACCTCCTTTCTTTACGAACTCAATTAGTCAATGATATGCTTGAACGACCTCAGGGTCTCTCTCCAGGCTCAAGATCTCCTTATGAGGAGCCAGCGGATGAGCTTACAGCAACCCGGGAGGTATCATCGATTAAAATAAATAATGGCTAATTAAATCATCCAAAAAAATCATCTTTTTATTCAGAAGTATTTTGAGTTTGCTTATTTTTTACATTTCTACTCTAGAATGATTCCCATCGGGGTTCATTGAAAATGTTGCCCAAATTATAGGCATTCGTATGATTTCGTGAACTTTGGCCCTGTAGCTTCGGGAAAATGCTTCGGACGGTGGACGGCGCATGTAGCGGACTGCATTTTCCTTCATTTTGGAATCTGCTTATTTTGTCACGGAAACTAACAAATGTTAAGGAGGAAGGCCATTAACAAGGTTCATTGTTGAAAATAATAAACCAAAAAGTAAGCCTCTTAATAAAAGTAGTTCTGTAATGGAAATACATACATATATATTTATTTCATCTGGAGGACACGAAAAAAGTGTTAAAATTTTAAATAGCCGATTAAAAACAAATTAAAGAAAGACAGTTAAATTTATTGGTAAGAAGTTAGAGACTCAAAGAACGAAAATTCATTCATAATGACCTCTATCAGCTTTAACAAGTATTTCAAATATATCACGCTCTACTCCTCTCCACGTTGTAGTGGAATACTTTTGAACTTTGGTGGTGACGTAATTGAAAAACGCTTTGATTTCTTCGTTTCCGTAGAGCGAGTGATTTGTTTTGGCAGACGTATTGGGGACCTCGAAAACAGAAGTGTAATGTTCCTGTTCTGAGGGTCTGGGCTCCTCTCTCTTGACGCGCTTGCTGTAGTGGTGAGGGGTCGCCAACGTCGTCAGCGTCTGCTCGCATCGAATTTCTTCAGGACTCCCGTCGCTCCCGTCGTCGGCGTAGGAGAACATCAGCTCCTCGTCAATGGACGACACTTCCAAGTTGTCCTGTAAAGATGTGATCGAATCAGATTTATACGGATCATTTCAAAATGTCGCCCTATACAACTATCTATTTTATATCTTAATTATACAAACATGTTGGGGTTCCTGCAAGGGCTTTGGTAACCATGGAGTAAAAATATGTTTTAAGATACCCGAAAAAAGTCACGTTATTATACCATCGGAATTGTATACACTTCATTAATGAATTTGCTTGTAGCCTTCATTGAGATCTTTTCAACGAGTGGTGAACCACTTCGGTCTCCCACTTCGTTTGTTTCATTCTCTTAAATACTTATTGCTTCCAAGTCTACCTATTCATTGCTATCGTGAAGCATTGTTTTTACTTCCGAGAGAATTTTTTGTCTCCAAAATCAGAATTACCACTCGCGTTTAACGTTCTATACCATTCTGAACAACTTTCGTTCCGTGCCTGTCGAGTGTCCGCAAATCAATGTAACATGCTTAATTTCCACAGTTTTCATCGTCCGATTTTGATGAAATTTTTAGAGAAAGTGTGGATTAGAGTGTAGATGGTCCCCTATTAGTTTCATTGATTCCAAATAAATACATCACTAGGCGCATGCCCAAAATTCTATCAAGCATAATTTTCTCGTGACCTGGTCGTCCAGTCTCTCTAAACTTTGGAGGATAGTTGGAAGAGGACGATTTGAACATCCCATACCAATTGCAATCCGATGGTATCGATAGTGGCTCCTGCGCATGCGCCTAATATTAAATATTGTAACAATACGTTGTTGTTAAATGTTGTAACAAGCTTAATTTTCACAGTTTTCGTCCGATTTTGATGAAATTCTCAAGGAATGTTCCGATTAGAGTGCAAATAAACCCCTATCAGTTTCATTGTTCCCAAATAAATATTTAACAACGCATTCGCAAATGTAAATTCCACCAAGCATCATTGTCTCACGCCCTAGTCGCCTGAAAACATACCCCGTGTTAATTTACCATTTCCCTCAACCATAGGAACCAGCTATGGAATCATGAGATAATTTAAAACATTTCAATGCTCTATACCTACATTTATGTTATGAATACGAGGAAACTATGAGCCACACCCAACTGGGCAGAAGTTTTTTAGTTGGGTAGGTATTTATTTACAATACAGACAAGCCCAGTACAAGAGGATTATAATATAATAATACAAGAATAATGAAATTAGAAACATTAAGGGATACACACGAAGGTAAGGCAGAAAATTAAGTTACAAAGGTATGTTAGGTGCAAATAATTACAAAAGAGGTCACTCTTCAACAATACTTAACATCAATTTACGAGTTAATGCAGCTGACTGGTGCAAAATTTCAAAGTCTGGGCACGAATCATAAGCGTGGTTCACCGCACGAGGCACTCTGCACAATGGCCTGTGGTACAGGTAGCTCGTCGGAGAAAAGGGTATCCAAAAGAGGTGCTTTGAGGGACTGTAAATTGAACAATGCGCCCAGTGGAGGCGAGTCAATCATTCCCATGACCAACCACCGCAGTTATGCTACGTCAGCCAAATGGCGACGAGTTATGGGATTCTGCTTACTACATTCCTTGTTCAAAGTATCAAAGTCTGGGCACGAATCATAAGCGTGGTTCACCGTACTAAGCACTCTGCACAATGGTCTGTGGTACAGATAGTTCGTTGGAGAAAAGAGTATCCAAAAGAGGTGCCTTGAACGTAATCCTGGATGAGGGACTGCAAAGTTTACCAATGCGAGCAGTGGAGGCGAGTCAATCATTCCCATGACCAACCTCCTAGGTATACCACGCCAGCCAAACAGCGACGAGTTACGGGATTCTGCGTACTACATTCCTTGTTCAAAGTATCAAATCCACCAAATCATGCGGAATTTTTAGTTTATATGAAATAAAGCTTAGGAACCTACAATGTACTCTCTTCATAGAGTTAATGAGGCACTTATAATATGGACTCCAAACTGTCGAAGCGTACTCCAAGATTGGGAACGCAAGTGACCTATATATGATACAGAGTAGTAATTGCTGGCACAAGGTTGAACTCTCTCGTAATTCTCTTCACAAAACCCAACTCTCATTGCTCTGATGAGATGGCAGAGATGCGTTCAGAGAATGTCATTTGTAAAGGTTGATACAACTTTTTGTTTCCCAATTATAATTCATTTGAAGTACATGTGTTCCATAGAATACTATTGGATAAGCAACTGCAACTGCGAAGTACTTTACTTACGGTACTTCCTCGACGCTTAGGTGGTCTTTGGTCCAAAAAGCTCAAAGCCTGAAAGGCGAACCATCTGCTGGTGTACGCCTCGGCCGGATCTGCAATAAAGGAAAAATTGAAAGCCAATAATTAAACGGGTTGTTTTAACCTTCGGCGATTCAATTATGTTTTTGACACAACTATATGTATATAAAATGTCTGTCACTGAATACCACATAGTTTCCTCTTGTCAAAATAAATAGCTCAAACACATATATCATATATCCATCTATATATAATTCATATATCCAATTTAGACTGAGTGATGGTTATTATTCAAAATCGAATCTAGTTACTGTCCGTTTCCGGATCCAGTTACAAATGTAGAATATTTATTTCATGGTGTATTTTGATAAATTTACGGATTGTTTAAACAAAATTATGAAATATAGCACAGGTGGGTACAACATTATGATTGTGTACATACAAAACCGTAACTATTCGCGTTTTTTCATTAATTAAAACCAATTAACTTCAATCAAGATGTGTGTGAGGGGTGGAGGGTAGGATGATTACTACCTATTAATTTTGGCAAGACTGGGGGGATTCTTTCATTATTTGAGAGGCCAGCAACACACCTGATTTCCAATGGCAAGGCTCCTAAAACCCGTCTAATAGCCCGATAGGAATATAATTAATTCTCACTTTTAGAGGAACTCGAGATTAAAGATTGGTCACGCGAGCCATAGTAGTGAGGTGAGCGATGTTTAGTAAATGTTAGTTTAATAGAGCTCTCGATATAAATAACCGCGAGATCTAGCACTGACAATTTTTGTGTAAACAAATAGTGATAGGCTCTACTAGGAGGAAGCGACAAAAACTCAGTCATGAAATGTCGCATTCAATCTCATAATGAGAGACTCATATGAGGTAGGTAGTCGATTTATAGCTGAACACTGTACATCTTCATTAAACTTCGATCCAAACATTAACGAACATTTTTTATTTAAGGTTGACAAAGGTTAACAAACATTTTTGATTGAACAGCCTTTGGAATTACAGGCCTTGAGAAATTACAAATGAGATGTGAACTTTAACCGTCTCTCAACACATCCAACTAGAGATGCAAATCAATTATCGATAATTAGTACTATCGATATTTTTGGTTCAATATATTTATATTTTGACATCGCTATTTAACTTCCAATGTTTACCTATATATCGATATTTGTTTTCGATATAACGAAATATACTGAAGGCTTAGTTCAAATTTCAAATATTAGTGAATAGGTGAACATTAGAGTAACTTTCGTAGCAAAGATTGATAAAAGATTACCAACGATGGAGTGAAGAGCAGAACAAAAAGAACTAAGACACTGTTGTCCACAGTGGCGTAGCAAAGCCGTTTATCATGGAGGGGCAACAACAACAGTAAAAAATTATATATATATATATATATGTGTGTGTAACTATCGTATATGTACCTATGGTGGGTACTACTAGTCACAAAGAGGGCATTGCAGCACCTATAAAGGGTGTCCCACTTAAAGGTTACAAGGTTAGTCGATTACAAAGGTTCATAATTGAAAAATGAATGAGCGAAAACCATCACTTTAGAATTAATTTGAATTTGAGTCCTATGTACCGACCTATCTATCTACTCCTATGTATTATACCTACCTATCTACCGAGAGAAAATGAACGTAATCATGTAGGGAAATAAATAGGGAACAGCAGGCACACTATTATTTTTACAGCATAACCTTACAATCTAAAAATTAAGGTAATTAACCCTTCTCTTGGTGGACACAAAAAAAACATTCTTACCAAACTAAATCTGTCTTGCTATATGAAAATGCTCATGAACTTGGGAGCACTAGGCTGGCTTATCATTGACTTACCACTTCCAATCAAATCGTGTTTGTATTATACCTATGAGGATGTATCTCTCTAAGGGGTTCATAACTCGTAATTTTAGCACTCACTTTTACACTGATTAAGATTTCTTTTATGTTACACACTGTACGCCAATTACCACGAAAAAAAAACAGGATACAGGGCATTGAACATCGACGAGAGAATCACAAAAGGTAAACAAACCGAAGCCGGCTTGAAGGTTATTGTACAATCATTTATCGGTTGGTTCAGATATCGATTGTTTCAATCGTTTCCATTCGACTATGGATATTTCAATCACCACAGCACAGACATGTTTTAGTCCGTGTAAGATTCTATTAATGTTATTTAACCGTTACTTACTTCTACTGGGACTCATACCAAAAATCAGGGACAATATTGAAGACTTTTATGAGTTAGAAAACTTATTGATGGAAAGAAGGACGCAATCGATGCTACTGCATTGAATCGATCAATCGAACGTGAATCGGAGGGCTGTAAAGGTGGAGAAGTTAGGGGCAGTGAGAGAGGGGCAAAATGACTTTTGGCTTCCAGAGGGAAATGAGGATGGGCATGCCCCCAAAAAGAAGAGGGGGAACGACATAGTTTCACCATAGTTTATAGTGTCCACACTTCATAGTATCCAGCATTCCATTATTTTCACGTAGTTATTTCGCTTCTGTTGGATGGGCAATTATATTATCCACGGCGTTTGGCCCTCCCTGGAACCAGCCTTGGAGGAGCGTTCTACGTTGCTAGGTAACTGGACCCACATAACAGGCGTGCTTTGCGGGTTGCATTCTCGAACTTACCGTAATTTGTACTGACGTTAGTTAAGTGAAATTATTAATTATTGTTCATGCAGCATCCGTTTCAAGAAGAACTTCTACATCCTCTGTGATCGTGGGGGGGGCTCTGCCCACCCTGCCCCTCCTCAAATTACGCCACTGGTTGTCCACTAATCTCTTCTCCATGTAGTTCTATGCGCTTTGGCCTAGTCAATATATTGTTCACTCATTTCCGCTCAATTCGCTCTCCAGCCTCCTTTGTTTTCGCTTGCTTTGCTCGTGCGTTCGTTTTCTGTTGCTGTTTTCTTTCAGCATCTTGATTATTTTTTCCCAGCGTTACTTACGTTTACTTAGTCGTTCAAATTTCTTCTTTAACAAGAATAACACCTAAATATATTCAATACAAATCTCGTTTCCATTGGCATTCCTTATGTACACTCGTTATTCTTGAGACGAAAGAAGAAATTCTGCAAAATTTTGTTCAACGTTATAGATATATGATTAAGCTGTTATAAACAACTGTTGCATGCTGCATTTGCCAATGCCTCACAAGGGTCTTTGCCCTCTTTGAGCAGAGGGACAATGACAGTCTCCCTCCAGGAGGAAGTACTTCAACGGAAGCTGAGTAATGGTCTCTTATGGTCTGTCTTATGGACTATTATGCATTATAGTCCATTGATAGGAAAATGCGACCCCGAATTAGAGGGAAGAACAAATATGCGACCCCGAGTTAGCGGGAAGAAATCATGTTCCATGGGTTAGCATTTTAGCCGCAGGCTCAAAGCGAAAACCAACGGGGGGGTTGTAGGTGGGGGGGGGGGGGGGGCTTGTTTTAAAAGGCCTTGGATTTTTCCCCCCTTGGCCTGAATTTCCTCTCCACGACCCTGGTGGAATGCGAAAGGTTATTCAGAACCCAGGTGAATTTTATGTCGCGAATCCCCAGAGGATAGTCGACGTGAAGTGAAGGTTCGGGTTTTCTCGGCGGTTTACCGAAGTTTGTAGAAGACACTGGGGGGAAAAGCTCCCTTCACGTTCACACTCAACTTTTGTCAAAATGGTAGCTTCTTGTTCTGCTTATAAGTAATGGGGCTCTGAACACGAAAAGTTCGAGGTAGAGCGCAGCAAGTAAACAATAACCGTACCGATTTGCTATTTATTTGTTGCCTATAAGGGCAGCCGTGAAGGTCACAAGTTGCTGTTGTTGCTTTGTCGGTTTTTTGTTTGTTTGTGGGTTTATTTATTATATAATTTATTTATTAATAAATCAATTCTCATTTCTGACCAGTATTGGTGAGATTGATGTTGAGGGAAACGAATTGTAGAGCGAAAGGGGTGACGCAAGGTATCAACAAGGGGAAAGTCATGTCAACCGCCATATTCCTTAGGTCAATCGCCCCCTACCACTCCTAGCGGCGGACCTTGTTAGCTCGTATTCGGAGCCCCATTGTACAATTCGACAATCAATAGGAATTGGAATTTCCCTTCACCGGAAAGTGTTTACTTATAATAAAGCGGTTGTACATATGATACCTCCTATTGAAAGTGTCTAGACAAATGAATTAATAAGTTTTCGTTTGTTTTCCCGCAGAAGAAAAAATTAGAAAACAATAGATTGCATCCACCAAGAGGAAGAACTCCATCCTCTCCAAATACTCCAGGATTTTCCAACACAGGTTTTCAAAATTTAGTTACAACCAACTGTATAATCATATTTATTAAAACATATTCGTGAGAATCTTCATTTCTTTCTCGTTGAAGATGTTTTATAGTCACATAGCCTTCAAAACACATGAATTATTCTTATTAATGCATACCTATTGGACCCTTGATTGTTCAATCATACTGACAGCCGGTGACAAAATTTAAGAATTTTGAAAACTACTTATGCCGTGCCCAATGTGTTCTTTACTTTTATAAAAAATGTCGGCTTTTAATTAATGTTGCTTTTAATTTTATTTAACATTATTATTCTCTAATAGTATTTGTGTTATAATTGTTATCACCAGTTATTATTACTATATTTTTCTACCATTTCATCAATCGTTTTCTACCAGTGTTTCTTACTTCTGTTTTTCCAATGCTTCTATTTCATGTATTATATATAACATAATCAATAAATAGGTTCCTATTACAACTTTTAACCATCTTCAACTTCTTATTTTTTTCAACCATTTTAACCATCATGTTTTCATGTTGTATTAGGTAGGCCTTAGTCGGCCTAAAGCTCCGTTTTAATAGTAACTACTACTTGTAGCTTCGGGGGTTTTAATTAATCTCTGGCGGGGACCAGCCATACATTCACACAACAACTTGATTTGATTGGACTGAAAAGATATAACCTCTCACAAAACTTCATGTGTTTCATAATGATAATTTTAGTTTTCTTTAAAGTGCAGTTTATAGGTTAACGCGTATTATTTCGCCCTACAGCTGTTTCGCCTGCCAGCGCACAGTGGTTCAAAACCCCAAAATAGCTAGACAAAATTAAATTTTCGAATTGAAAGGTACGGCCGCAGCAGGTTTTGACATGCATTTTAATAGGTCTGGACTAGTGGAATTTGAGGCCATCATCAATTGTTTACGACCCGATGCCAGTGTACTCTGAGAAATGCGGAAAAACGACTATTGATCACAATTAGTTACCCGCTCACTCCAACAGTTCACTTCAATCTGGCTTGGGACACGAGGAATCTTCTACAATGATCTATATGAATAGAGGTAAGCAAACTATTATTGATTAGATAGATTGGTATTACATTTAGCGTGAAAATAAGCAAATTTTTTGGATAGCTATAATATAAAGTCCTGGGGCCTATTTCATAAAACAACAAGTCACAAGTGTACAAGTTAACAAGAACAGGTACTTGTAGTGCACGGTAAACTAGAACAAGTGTTTCACCAAAACAAAGAGTACAAGTAAAAAAAAAAAGATACACTTGTAGTGTAGAAGCTAAGTTTTCAAGTGTAGCAGAAAAGAAAAATGGCGTGTGGGGACAAGCGAAATGAACAACGTCAAGTGGGATGCCGAAATTGAAGTTTTGAGAGCGAATCATAATATAAAAACGGTGTCAAGTACACGATAGGATGTTTATCGTACATGAGAAGGTATAATGATTGGAAGGCAGACAAGTTATAAAGTGAAAAGTGGAGAAAGTGTGTATTTGATTTCAATTCATTCTGATGACTGGCATAGTCGGATTTTTCTCCTTCATTCAGCGGAAATGATTAATCGGTTCATGAAGTCATAATGCTGCTGGATTAGGAATGTCATGTAACTTCGAGATGATCTTCACACTTCACTTTACTCCTCAATAATAGGGAAAAAATTGCACAGGGTCACGCACAATTTTAATCTTTCAAGGGTCTCGGAAGACGTCCTAAATCTTTCGTTAAACTCAAAAATACCTAAGAAATGGGCGTTTATTCGTGGCCGAACAATTTTTTGGCTTCTTCTACGCTGAATGCTTCTTTCTTGTCTGTATTCTTTGCAGAAGATGATTCCCACATAATAAACACCGACAAATTGTCAACTCACAATGCTGGAAAATAACAAGTTTACAGGTGAACAGAACGAAGGTTAAAGCCGATTTTTTACAACTGTAAACAGTGGCTTGTTCAAAATGATGGGGAAACACTTGTAACTTGTCCAAATTTGCCTGTACACTTGTTTATTTTCACAGTTTCACAGCTTGCACACTCAGTTTTTACAACTTGTACATAAAATCGGCTTGTAACTTGTCACTTGTTGCTTTATGAAATAGACTCCTGGTCATTCAGATCTGCAACTAGGAATACGTAGATGGGATGCTTACTAAAAGGATCAGATTATAACCATTAGCCTCTTTTTACCTGTAGTAAGGTTATGTGCTTTTTCATAGGAGAAGAAAATACGATTTCATAATTTGTTTACAACTTATCTTCGCAAAAGAGTCAGATGTGTGTTTTCCAATACCTACAAAACAAAGTACCTACTGAGCTATCCAAGGTCTCATTTAACGCATAAAGAAACCGTCCTACATTTGGGAACATGGGCAAAGAACAAGTTTTTCTTTTATTGTTACGTATGAATGCTCCATTTGTGACCCATCATGTGGCACAGATATGTTCAGCGTAAATTATCCGTCATGATTAACCTTTTTTATTTTAATAGAAAAGTTGGGAATTGAACAAAACAAAAACTTCACATCTTTCCAAGGGGTTGCCCACCATTTCACTTAACAGATGACCACCAGTCCCCACCGAATTGTTATAACGAAACTTGAAGCCCTTCCTTAATGCCCTATATATAAGGTGTTAACCTTTGGTACCTGCCACAGGCCAGGGATCGATTGTACACCTAATTTGCAACAAAAGTTGCCCTATAACTTTTTTTACGCCCCTTGAAATCCGTGTTTTTTTTTTTTTTCCTTTTTTTTACTTTTAAGGTTTTTTTTACGTGATTTCGACCTTAACTCACTAAAACGGTCATAACCACCTTAATTACCTGAGAAAATTCAAATTTGAATGTGTAAATGAATGAATCAAATGAATGTGTAAGTGAGAAAAATCAAACATGAATGTGTTAAATCCTGAATGTACCATAAACGTTTTTTAAGATGGTCCAGTTGGTATAGACATGATAGCGCAATTTCTTGTAAGGAGATCCGCGTGAAATAGACGCTTCCTACGTTGAATCGGAGACAAAATTGATTAGGAGCTCACTCAGCTGATGGATGACCTCTCAAGCGTCTTCAGCGTTCTTCCTTGAGCCTCCCTCTCAAATTTCAGCTTTCTGCGTCGAATAGGTGACAAAATAGCTTTGGAACTCAATCAGCTGATCAGTGACCTCTCAGTCGTCTTCGGCATTCTCCCTTCAAGTTCCCTCTCAAATTTGAGCTTCCTGAGTCGAATAGGAGACAAAATGGCTTAGACGTTCACTCCGCTGATCAATGACCTCTCATACGTCAGCGGCTTCTGATCCATATTTATCCTCGCCATGTTACAAATTACATCCATACCAAGTTTCATAAAAAAAGGACGCTGGGAAGTGGTATTTACATAAAACAATTTCAAGAGGACACACATGGAGGACATAAGAGTACATCAACGGACGAAGTGAACACAATAGCTCATTTTTTTTTTTTTTTTCTTTTTTCAAAGAAAATGCGCAAAAAAGTGTTATACACTCTATATCTTGTTCAAAACAGAAGGCAGCTCGGTATACTACTAAACCTAACACATCAATGAGATTACGAGGAAGCCTTCAATGAGTGATGTAGGCAGTTATCTTTACGAAATGAGTCACCTACTAACAGCCGTCTTTGTCAGAAATGCATTGTTGTCGCTATCATTTCACAGTGATAGGTAAGTGTTTTCGTTGTCTTCATGATTCGCTGAGAAGGATGAGTGTAAACAAGCCCTTCATTGGCCAAATCAAATTAAAGAGGGAGAGACTGTACCTCCTGAGAGGGAGTTATGAAGGTATTTTCGGAAATTCAAGCTCATCCTATCGACCTCGTGTTTAATCTCATTTTCTCCAGCAATTCAAGTACTGTTCAAAAATGCTTTTATTAGCGAGATAAACTTTTTTAAAAAAAAAATGGTGGCATGAAAAATGGGTTTATATGTTAGTTGAGTCTAAACTGGTGGCTAAGAGAAAGGGTTACTAAACATATGGGATTTATATCAGAATGCCTCAAATGGGAATTCAATCCAGAAATTTTTCAAAATTCTTGAGGCCATTGCGTTGCAATTGAATTATTTGCAAGGACCGTAACAAGAATATTTCGTTCACGCATGCGCAGAAAGTACCGCTAATGCAATTATGATGATTGTCTTATGGGACCTCAAGGGACCTTGCCCACATCATCCCTGAAAATCTGACCGAAATCCGTTCAACATTGACCGAGTTATGACCGTCAAAAGGAATTCACGTTAGCGCCTGCGCAGAAGCTACCGTTGATTCGATCATGATGAAGTTGATAGGGGACCATCTAGAGCTTAACCCGCACGATCCCTGAAAATTTGATTAAAATCGGATCAAAATTGTGGAAGTTATGGCTGTTACAAGGAAATGTGGACGGACAGACAGACAGACAGACACGGAACCAAATTTGTTCAAGAGGCTCTGAAACCCAAATTGCGAGTAAAAATTTTGTTTTTGGAGCAAAAAATTTTTTTTCATTTCGAAAGTGAAAACAAAGCTTCCGCTGCCTTGCAGTCTCGGAAGCAATACATGACATCGGATACAAATACATGAGATTTGGAAAGAGCCCAGTTCAGGTGAGCCCTCTTGGAACAAAGTATGGAATTCTTATCAAAATTCCTCAAATGGGATTTCAATCAAAAAGTTTTTCAAAAATTCTTGAGGCCATTGCATTGCAATTGAATTATTTTCTATGAATATGTCTGTCTGTGTGTCTGTTGAGTAAAGTTTCTTGCCTCCAAAATCAAAATTTCCACTTGCATTTTACGTTTTAGACTATTCTTTACAACTGTCTTGTGTGTGTGTATATCGTGTGTCCACAAATCCTTGTAACAATCTCAATTTCCAGTTTTCATCCGATTTTAATGAAATTTTCAGGGAATGTGCGGACTGGGGTGTAGACGGTCTCCCAACATTTTCATTGTTCCAATACAAAAATTCTTTCTGAGCGTGTGCAAACGCGAATTCCACCGTGCACCATTTTTTCACACCCTAGTCGTCCGATCTCACCCAAATTTGGGGGAAGTCGGAAGAAGAAGATTTGAGTATTCCATATCAATTTCAAGCTACGTAATAGTAACATTATTAGCTTCTATGTTTTCATTTATTTCTGCATGCAAGTTTCCTTTGCCTTTACAATCGAGACATTTCGATTTAGCAATAGATGCTCGCAATAACTTCTAATAATTTGGTTCCGTCATCGAGCAGTATTTATAATAGAATGACTCACCACCCAGTCCCGTGCAATGTAAAGTTTGATCCTCAGGAAGGTCGCTTGAGCATCGTCCGTAGAGCGACATCATAAACACTGATAACGCCAAGAGCCAATCTGGAGAACCTTTCTCCAAGACAACTACGTGACAACTGTGACTATGTCATTCCAGACGCTAACTCTCCTTAGGATCGAGATTTAAAAAATCGGTTCTTGCACCAAAAAATCAAGCATTCCTAATGAAAGGATGGTCGCCATCACGTTAGCCAGAATCTACATTACATTACGTACATTAAATTGGTCAAGTATCAAAAAATGTGCTTAAGAAAAATCACTAAAATAGCTGAAAACAGCTAATTTGTTAAACTTCGTTGAAAACAGAATTTTAGTCAAAAGAATTTTATCAAAAATGAGCTAAAACATTAAAAAATGTTTACGCCAAATGATGCTAAAAATTGTACATAAATTTCATTAATATTTTCTGAAAACCCGATAAAAAATACAAAAAAAAAACATGAATCGCAGAATAATTATTTAGAACGATTTTTTGCCATAAAATAGGTTGTTGACAATTTCTTTGCCCATAAAGTGCTCAAATTTCAAAACAATTTAACATAATATAATTCGCTCATACGATCTTGCTGCATGACTGGAACTTTGTCGCGGTGGTTTATTAAGAGGCAGAACCCTATTGTCGAAGCTGTAGCGTTCCTGGGGCATACTCTACTAGACTATACATATGAAAAAGTATTAAAATCCTCAGCATGCCTTAAAATAGATTATTGCCGTATAGAAAATTTAATTTAAAAAAATTTTGGAACTATTGTAATAGCCTTCAGTTTCTTCGAAAATGAGCTAAAACCGTTAAAAACATTTCACAAGACTTACTTGATATGAACTACAAAACTTTCGTTTTTACCGTTTTGGTTGTAGGGAAAATAATAGAATAGTTCGAGTCATAGGCAACGACTCTTTATCCAAGTTGTACACACATCCACGAGAGGCATGATTTACATGAACACAAATAAAAGGTTTCTTAAGTTCCGCAATTATCCGTATTTCATTAGGAAAGTACCTAGGCAATTCAGTGGCCTCCAATATGCACCAATGAACTACCAACTGTATCAACTGCCTAGATCAAAAGACCACCTAAACGTGAACAATCCTGAGTAACACTCACCTTTTCCTGTGACGTTGCATTTGTTGGTCTTTAATTTCTCCCTTCGATACGATGCCATCAGACTCATCATTTTATTTTTGACTTGGTCGCGGTCACGACCCGCATTAGCTGCGATCGCGTTCCAAGCGTCGTCCTTGAGGTTCCTCTTGTAGTAACTCTGGTGTTTGGGATTCCACAAGACGTCGTGAGAGCGGTACAAGTCAATGAGATCTAAACACTCGTGTTCCGTCCATTGTCGATCCATGTTTTAGAGAGTTTGGTTCAAGAAATATGTCTAAGAAGGTAGGAGGGGAAATGCGCGCAATAACACCCAAACAACGCTCGCGAACATTCCACGAATGCGGTTTCGTGGGCACTGCGAGCTGCGAATTCCGTTGGTTCGTCGTTCGTCGGAGAAAGCGCTCCAAGCGGATGGGGACGAACATCACAAAAGCTGCTCGTTCCGAGCTCGTGACCACGCTGTTCCAACGGCCGCCGCGCCGAACCTCCTAATCGATCCGAAACGCACAACGAATCCCGTCAGCCTGTTCGCGACTTCACAAATACCATCCCTCTCTAAGCGCCCACTCAACGGCACTTCAACAAAAAATTTATTGGAATTACGTAGGCATGTATTCCTTTCTTCAGAAATTAAATTGAATAATGCTTGATCTACCTGGGGGTCATTCAAAATCAGAATTGCTAATTGTATAATAAATTATCTCATTCACGAAAGGCACAAATAAGTTTTGATCCACTTCTCCAGAATCTTCTTGATGCAACTAGCACGGGCTTATAGAGCGAGCCACTCTACTTGAAATTTTCAAGGAAATTAGTGCTGGAAATGTTCGTAAAAAATAGTTGACTCTAGCACGAGTTCAAATGCAACAAATCGCTATTAAGATTGCTTTTCCTGCAAAAATGGGAAATTAGTCCGTGGGAATGTTGACTCAAATCCACGGACCTCGGCATTTCGAGTTTTCTGGATATCCAAAAACTCGGGTAACGCGAGCTAGAACGCATGCCTCAACCTGTAATACTCCACGGGTACTTGGCATATGTCAAGGACACTGACTGAGTGAACAGTCTCCTATCAGGAGGATAGTCCCAGATTTTATCCGGAGGGGGGGGGGGGGGGGGGAAGATGCCACGATGCACATTGCCTGAGGACTCTAAACACGACTTCTGGATTCCAGGAGGAGATGTTGGATTATTTTTTCATTCCAGCTATCTAACTATGATGTCATGACTTTCGGATGATTAATGATCAGACCAAAACCCTTCGAGAAATTTCAACCCTAAACTCATTCAAATTTAGATTTGAAAAATACTACCTTGACTTGATGAAATGGTAAAACATAAGGAAGGGAAGCTTTGTGTTCGCAATTGAAGTGGAAAATTTTTTTTTCCTCCAAAATCAAAATTTCTACTTGCTTTTTGCGTTTCAGAACATGGTTATCAATATTTGTTCCGTGTCTGCTCGCCTATCTGCGGTAAATCCTTATCACGCCCAAAACTATACAAAGTTTCATTCCGGTTCCTATAAAATTTTCAGGGATCGAGCGGGTTAGCACCTAGACGGTTCGCTATAATTTTCAATGCTGTCATATCAACAAAAGTCTGTGCGCATGCGCAAACGTGTATTTCTCATAACGTCGATTTTTCATCATCTGTTGGTCCTATTTCGTGCAAACTCGGTAGGCAATTGGGTATATGTCCAAGGAAAATGCCTATAAATTATATCGTGATTGGTAGAGTAATAACTATAGTGCATGCGCAAAACTAAATATGATTGAGACAGGCAAAACTCCGAGTCTATTGGTACGATTTTGATGAAATTTCCAAGGATTGTGCGCTTTAGCTCCTAGACATCCCTCGATAAATTTCATCGCCGTTGGATTAATAGTATTCTGTGCTCATGCGTAAAAATTCATTTCTTATAACGTCGATTTATCAATCACTTCAACTCGTATTTTGTTCTTCAACTAATTCTTCACGTCCATGTTGCAATATGTGAGAAAGCTCCCACCCCACTTGTCAGACGTCAATATTATTATTATTATTATTTATTTTTATTTTTTATTTTTTTATTTTAAATCCAGACTGAACTACTTGCTGCGTAAGTGTCTCCTTATGCGTGATTTTTGGTAAAGAATTTTCGGACCCGAGGGTTATGCGTGGGAGGTTGGATGTTGTGTGATGGATGATTTAGTACCTTGGAATGATGAATTTATTTTATACAGAACGTTAGTGTTATGGCCATCAACTTATGATATTTTGCTTTATATAAGAGATTATACTCGTAGATGTTGAGTTAATATTTTATTGAAAAGATACATATTTACTTATTTTGCTTAATTTATTATTCAATTCTCCAATAGATCAAGTTTCTTGAAGAAAGGGAAAGCATAATTGTTAATATTATACTTCAAATAAAAATAAATGCATATTTAAAAAACGCTGCAAATTATTTCACAAAGGTTTATTATTTTTTCAATTGAGTATCATCGTAGTTTTAGTTGACTTGCGTACGTCATAAAGCCCGTCCAGACTCTTCGGCGTGTCTTATTTCGAGTAACCTATACTTCTATAATTATATACGCATGTTTATATTTCTCGATTTTAGCTCCTATCTATTCAAATAGTTATAGCCTTAATAATATCATTATCTAAGTACGTACGAAAAGTCGAGAGGATATGTTATTAAATATGCGTAGGAAAAGCATTGGTATTAACACACAAATATGACCTAGAAAAAACATATATTCATGCCTCGAAGGAACGCCGTACCCACCACAAGGTGCCGCGGCGCCTCCTCTCACTCCACCCCCCGCTCACCCCCCTCGCCACCCACCGTGACCCCCTGCCAAGCGTGCCAGGCGTGCGTGCGTCAAAAAGACACTTTTCCGCCCGTTTTTGGCCCATAGCATCTATGCGAGTAAAGCGATCGGGATGGTTAAACGTTAGGACCAACTAGACCCCAAATGGAGTCCATGTGCGGAAGAACGGGTTTTTTAAGTCAATTCTTAGGCCTTTTATGGCCCGGACGGCGGACGGCAGACGGACATTTCAAATTCGGATTCTACGCACCTTGAAACGTAAAGTGACAAAGTTTGAGGGGGGGGTTATAAAAATTTTTTGCTACACGATCACATAGGCTTATTATTGGAAATAATAAACCAAAAACAACTAAGCATTGACATTGGCTGCCGAGAGTTTCCAGGGTCCGACTTTATACCCTCTTTAAATGTGGCTTATATTATATTATTACTGATAAGTAAGCCAAGTCATGGAATACTGACATTCATCAGATTAAACTTTCGCAAAACTCAGCTTGTATTTTTATGGGCAGCTGTAACATTCGGTTTATTAGCGTTAGGATTAGTAGGTATTAATTTAGTGGCAGCTCTTCAGTCAACGAGCACATCAGTGTCAGTGATTTAATAGTGCGTTCATTCTTGTTCTTTATTCCAGGAATAAATCAAATGCAATGAATCCCCGGGGTGAGAATAATTCTAGTAAAATTCCATAGTACTGAAATCCCGCAAAACAAATTCTCGGACCATGTAAGCCACTTGGTGTCTCTCTAGACAATGGTGTCGAATGACAAGATGTTTGTTCTGCCAAAAAAATAAATAAATAAACGCAATTTTACACTTTACAGTAAAGAGTTTAGGGATATGAAGGAGCCCCGAAGAGATAAAAACACCGACAGTTTTACCCTACCCCAACAACCATTTTCCCTCGATTTTTGAATGTTTAGCCCTTTAATGCTACCCTTTAGGTAGGTATGGCACAAATTGATGCCGAGCTTCTAGGACCATCTATCTAGACCCCAAATTCGATTTTTGACGGCTGTTTCATGAAGTTTGGTCAATGATTTTTGAGAAAAGCCACAGACGGCGGACGGACGGATCATTTTAATTCGATTTTTGAATTCTACGCATCTTGAAACGTGAACCAAGAAATTTTCAGGGGGGGTTAAAAAAAGTGTTTTCTTCTTTTTTGGTCGATTACAAAGGTTTATTATTGAAAATAATAAACCAAAAAACTGTATAAAAGTCCAGTCATGCAGCATGACCCCATGAGCGAATTTTTGAGGAAATCTTCGACATTTCTACATTTCGACTAGTAGGTACGTAAATAGAACTTCTTCATAATTTCATGGCTGATATTTTCTAAGCCACAGTCAGTATTAAAGCTACATCAAGTCCTAAAACAGTTGAGCTTAAATCATTAAAGAGAGCGACCGAGAGAATCGCAGGACGGAATATTTCACAGAGTAAACTCATCAGTTGTGATTACATTTTTTTTTTTTTTTTTTTTTTTTTTTTTTTTTTTAACAAGCACCTACTACTTACGTTTTAAACAGCATGGTTCTAGGATTGGTTATACAGGGATACTTCCATAAGAGTAGTTCAATCTGAATTTGGACAATGTTTCATGCAAATATTACCAATTTTTACAACTAGCGAACGGCATTATTTCGATTTTTGACTGATTTTTCAACTTTGAAATTTTTGAAAACTTGATACATATTCTTATAGGAAATATTACGCTGATTCCGAATAAACCACATGTTAGTATGCTGAAAAAATTATTTCGCACAAAAAATCGCAAAAACAGGCTATTTTGAAATTTTTGACTACATTTTTGAAAATTTCAACCCGAAGATGTAATCCGATCATGCTGGCCAACGAACTTGAACTTTCGTTTTGTGTCCTTAACATTTTAAAATTTGTTTGAAGTTTCTAGAACAATTCTACGGACAGTTATCGTCTGGAATGACACATACATATATATATACATACATACGTACATTAAAAAATACGTTAAACTTCAGAATATGATTCAGAATAGCCTGAAACGGATTTCTGCGTAAATGTTTTTGAAAAATTCACATTCTACAAATTTTGAGGCGGAGCAATAGCTTAATTTTCTTCAATAATTCGCTAAAAATCGATAAAATCAGTGAAAACTACGTTTTTTTCCGTTTTTAGGCTAAAGACACGTTTGGATGCATCATGGTATCGGCGTGTTCAGCAATAAATTTTCAAAAAAAGAATACCACCGTTTAATTGAACATAAATTATCCTGGAATTTAAGAGATTTTCTTCAAAAATGCAGGTGCTGTACCTCAAAAGTTAGACATTTACAGGAAAAGCGGGCCCCCTCGAAAACTCCAAGGCCAGTATTACAGGTCGTACCCTGTAACTTGGCGTATTTCTCCAAACCGACCGACAAAAGTTCGCGCAGCTAGACTGAAGTTTTCACATCCCCTCTCTTACCATCCTATTACCTGGTAGCCCACCCTATCCGAGGTATAAGCTCCTGGGGAAACCCTTCCGTTGCTTTCCGAGACTTTTATCCTTGTAGGTAGTGCACACTATAGACTTTTAGTCTCAAGACATTTTCAGGTATATATTATTCTGTGTGTTGAAGTATTATAACAGAGATTTCGGTCTGAACAGTAGGTAACATAAATATGTCCACTCGCACAAAAGAGCGGTCCTAAGCCGACTTTTGTATAGCAGACTGTCTTGAGCGGGCATTGAACTTGATGACAAGTTCACTCAAGGTCATTAAATTTTAAAAAATGTGCAAAAACAAAAACAAAAATCACTAAACATTGCTAAATATTCTTGGTTTACAGCTTAACAATTATTAAAAAGAAATTGATCGTTTAATTATTTGTCGTATGAGCGAATTTTCGTAATTTTTCGTATCATATTGATGTTGAATTGTTTTGAAATTTGAGGATGTTTTGTGCTAACAAATAGTTGACAATAAAAACACCAATATTGGAGTTTAATAAAAAACCAATTTAAGGACAGGCATGAGGCTTTTTATTCATTTTATGACAAGAAAACTCGAAACATTCAACTAAGTTAGTCAAGTACCGGATAAAAGGATGTTTGGTATCGTAAATATAATTGAAGATATTTAAAAAGGTGGGCCATAGAGAATTTTTATAGAAAATGATGCTATTGCAATGGTTCCAAAATTTTTAAAATCAAAATTTGAGTAAATTTTCTCAATTGAAATATGATTTGAGGCATTCTGAATCGAATCCTACAGTTTAACGCTTTTTGACATGAATATGTCTTTGCTCTGGGGGGTCAACCAAAAATTTCCGTGATGCAAAATTTGTGTCACAATTTCAGTGTTTTTCACGTACAACCCAGCCGTTGCTAGGGGAATGGAACTTCCGCAGTTTTCATCGCACAAAAATCGTTCGCCACTCGTTGGAAAGCGCTTGATTTATGTGATAAATGTTCACATCTCAAGCTACCAATTTCCCCCTCCTTACGTACCTGGCTACATTCCTAAACTAAGTTGATTGGACTATAAACAATTTTAATAAGCCGGTTACAATATTATTTACGTAAAGCAATAGCATCATTTACTCCACTCCATAGGAAACATTTTCATCCTCTTGACAACAGTCGAGGACAACTCGAGGACAACCGTTATGAAATCCCCAATCAAAGACATATCCATGTAACATGGTATCTGCTTGTAAAGCGGATAGTGGAACTCGTTTACGAGTTTTGTATATCCTTCCAGACGATAACTCTCCATAGGATTGAAATAAAAATTCTTGCGCCAAAAAATCAATCTTTTTAAACGGTAGATGATTTCGTTGGCCAGCATTTTGAGAACATTAAATTGGTCACACTTCAAAAAATGTGATTAACAAAATAAAAAAAAAAGTCTAAAACCGGCACTTCTCTTTTCGTATTCGTACTTTGACCGGCTTGTGTTCATTTGTGAATTTGTATTTGTGATCATGAAAGAGTGGGCCGATAGAGAAGTTCTACAATTAATTGAACTGTGCAAGGATTGGCTGTGGGACGGCACCCACCACGATTATTATAAGTAATTCCAATTACATTTTCATAATCTTCAGCCTCACGGTTTTCCTGTATTCATTCACCATGACAAAATTTCACAGGTAACAATTTATTGCTGCTTAATAACAACTGGAGAACTTTATTGTACGCATGCGGTTCAGAACATATCAGACTGATTCCATTGACAAAGGATAGGAACACACTCCATGGATTCTACAAAGCATGAAAAGGAATTTCATATTTCTCTTCACAGGATTTTTCACGGAGACCTTCAACTCTCTGCAAAGGGATTTATTTGTGACACCATTGCATATTATTTCATTCTGAGCATTTCAACAAACTGTTTTAAGAAAATCAAACAAAATATTGCGATAATATTACCCAACAGATGTGCGTGATGAACAATGATGATATTGCTAATATTTTTAGCAAGTTATATTCCCATTAATTATGCCATACCTTTTACACTTCAAGCTAGTGTGCCTCAAGCCATAAAGGTTCTCTCGCGAAAAACTCCTAGTAGGCACAAGGCCGACTGAAAGAAATTTTTAATAAGTAAGTGGCGTTATACGACAAAATTTATATACTTATAGATAAAATAAACGTTTATATAGAAAAAAAATCAAAATTCGCCCCAATTGTCATGCTGCATGAATGCCCCCCTCCCTGGGAGACCATTTTAGCCCTGGTCCCATACGCTAATCCCCAATTTTCACCAATTTCCAAAGCGAATGTTGAACATCTAAGCAATGTGTAACTATGATGACCGATGTTAGAATGCATGGGTGTTAAAATTCGTAATTTGATTAATATCACTGCAAATACGTCTAGTGATTTTTCTAAGTAGCGATTCAGCCAATGATCGATTCATAGGTAAGGATTGATTAAGACACCACAATCGGTCTGGACCCGCAATACATCTCAACGTTGCGTGATGCTGACTCGGAGGTGCAGGAGTGTCCGAAAAGTGACAAGATAGGAGTAAGAAACGCAAAAATCTACCAGGATGACAGGAAGCTGAAGGAGCTTGCGGAAAAGGTAGTCGTAAAGGGGGTAGTTGGGGTTGGAATGCTGCTTTGTTTTACAACCACTCGCTACAGAAGGATAAGATCTTTATTTGCCGTCCCGAATCATTACATCGGTACAGCATGTACATAGTCATTGCCCTTTAATATTTGCGACTAGATGATTTAGAATATTATTGTCTCCTGTATTCCTACAGTCCCAGCAATTTATAAAATACTAGCCTAGTTTTCTCGCTCTCTTCGCTCGCCCTCTGTGGGATGTATAGATACGATGGGATGTTAATAGTCCATCCCGAGTTCGTAGGGAAAACCCCGTTGAAATCCGACGTGTGTAGGGGATGTTTCTCGCTTCTCTCGCTAGGGATGGCTTTTCTCGCTCGCTCGGTGTGGGATGTATAGATACGAATGGATATAGTCCCTAGACCATCCAGAACTACATCCCATGGTTCGGGTGGGGGTGGAAAATTGAAAAATTGTTTACAATCCCTTTCTATAGACAATTTCCAAGGGAATTGAAAAAAATAAAATAAAATAAAATAAATCTTATAAAAGGGACAAAACGAAAGCGTTTTCTATGTGGGACCACGAAAAGTTTATTAGGTTTGATAAAGATAGGCCATCTATCTGCGTAGAAGGGCTATCCAAAAAAGATAATGTGGAACCGCATGAGCCCATGTAAGTCCGTAGAAGGGGTTCTCAATAAAGAGTATGTTGAACCATGAAAAGTATAGTTTTAAAAACATTTCAATTCTGCAACTAATTCTATACGTCCATGTTACACTACGAGAGGAAGTTATACTGCCCACCCAACTTGGCAGACTTTTTTCTGTAGGAAATCTCTTACAAAAAAATTAAATTTTATAAAACTGTGTGGAACCACGCTCGCTCTTTGTGGGATGTATAGATGCGATGGGATATAAAGAGTGTCCCGCATAAGGTGGTCAGTACTTAAGGGCGCGAACTAGTTTTACCCTTAAAAACACATCAAATTGAGCATAACAAATGAAGTAAAAATTCGTGAGTTAAAGTGTCAAACGCTGTTATAACGGAGTTGGGGAGATCTGCAGGTGTAACCATTCGATTCAGCGTGAAAAAATACTTAGAAACTGGCCCAACTCGAATTTTTTTAAAAAGGTCGTTTTTCTGGAAAAACCCTGTATTTCCTAGAAAAAACCATGTTTTTCAACCTAGATACATACTTTTATCACCTAATTAGTGAAGTAAAATGAAAATTGATAGTACCACTAGAAAGCTGAGATCTTGGGCCAGTTTTTACAAATGAGGTACGTGAAAACAGTACAGAAATGGGACACCCAAAGCCGATTTAAAAAAATTGGGATTTCTCATATTCGTGGAAATTCTAAGTTTGGGTAGTTTTTTCACCTAATGAATCCTTTTAAAAAATTTGATTTGCCATTAGATAGGAAGGAAATTTAACGCTTTTTCCAACGGTATCCTCACATTTAAACTTACTGTTTTAATTATGGTAGTTATTGCTGTTTTGCTTACTTAAGATCTAAAACACGAAAAAAACTCTAATATTGAATTACTCGAAAACTAAGCGTAAAAAAATAAAAAAATAAAAACTCTAGGAGGAACTTTCGATTAGAAATGAGCTCTAAAATCACTGATAGTACTGCTCTAGAATACCCTGAAGTACTGAGCATTTTATGTGGGACACCCTGTAAAAAATTGATAAATGTGTAAAATGTGTAATAAATTGATGTGTAATAATTTGCTGCGTTTTCTATGTGGGACCACGAAAATTTTATTAGGTTTCATAAAGATAGGCCATTTATTCTGCGTAGTAGGGCTATCCAATGAAGATCGTGTGGAACCACATGAGCCCATGTAAATAAAGCCCATTTAGCTCCGTAGAAGGGGTTCCCAATAAAGAGTATGTAGAACCACAAAAAGTATAGTTTTAAAAAAATTTCAATTCTTCAACTAATTCTATACGTCCATGTTGCAATATGTGAGGAAGTTATATTGCTCACCCAACTTGTCAGACTTTTTTCTGTTGGAAATTACTTACAAACAAATAAAATCTTATGAAACTATGTGGAACCACGTTCGCTCTCTGTGGGTATAGATACGATGGGATACTTAAGGGCGCGCACCAGTTTTACTCTTAAAAACACATAAAATTGAGCATAACAAATGAAGCAAAAATTCGTGAGTTAAAGTGTAAAACTCTGTTATAACGGAGTTGGGGAGATCAGGTAGGTCTTACTATTCGACTCAGAGTGAAAAAATACTTAGAAACCCAAACTCGAATTTATTTAGAGGGTAATTTTTCAGGAGAACCCTGTATTTCCTAGGAAAAACCATATTTTTCAACATACAAACATACTTTTATCCTCTAATAAGTTAAGTAAAATAAACATTTATTATACCGCTAGAAAGCTGAGATCCTGGGCCAGTTTTTTACAAACGAACACAATTTTTTAAAAAACATTTACTTTTTTCAGTGCATTTTTGGCTGTAAGCCCTTAAATAATGAACAATTTTAAAAGATTTGTTTTTAATTTTTCAGCATGAACTCAGCTTTTCAATTACTTATACAATTTTTGTAAACCCTTAAAAGAAACCAATTGGACGAACATTTGTTTGAAGACGCGAAAATCGATTTTTCCACAAAATATGTTCTTGGTTTACTTCAGACTGGACCATTCTATTGAGCTGGGATTCGCCGTAAACTCTTTTTCTGGATGTCTATTTACCGAAAAGTGGGAATTTGTCTCAGTGGACAGGTATTGTAGGTACGATTCGGCCACCACGAATCTGAAACCAAGTTTTTTCGACAGTGATCCCATAATCGTTTACAACAGTGTAGATACCCACATCATTGAGCCTCCATTTTCCTTCAATCAAATAATATAACTGAATATCTCCTGTTTGGATGAAAATCCTCCCCAAATTAGGTTCATCTGGATTGTCCGCCAAGGGTTCAGAGCTGGAGCTCCTCTTGCGAGCCTTACGAACTATGAAGATCACTGCTCTAAAAATATAAAATGCTGTCCCATAGTAATGATCCATACTAGAAGCATCAAATTTCTAACTATCTATCTAATTCCAACAAACAATAAATTCTTCTTGAATTTTTTACATGGCTATGCCTATGGCTATGGGGATCATTTCACATTTCGTCCCATAGAAAAAATGTCACGCATTTCTATAACAGTTCACATTCGAACAATCGTTGCTGGGGATAATAAACTTCCTGATTTACCCATCATCCCACTTAACCCGTTCTTTACTCGTCGTTGGAAAGCCTTGAATCTATTACACAGGACCCAAAATTTCAATAGACCAATTTCCCCCTCTTTAGCCCGCCTATGAAAAGTCCTAGGGACACACTTCGTCACGAACACTACACTACGCTGGCGCTGGATCAATCCACATGCCCTGCAATCTTTGCAACCTTCGCAATAAGATATACTAAGTCACAATATATCAGCGTGCAGCGTTGATATGATACCTTTTTGAAGTTGAAAATTTCGTTGAAGATTTCAAAAAACTATTCCTTTTTTCCCCAAGGTCATACTGAATTAGTGCCCGTAGGCTTATTGAATTTGAATTCCGTTCCCAACCCTCTTTTGACTAGTGTTAACTACAGTTAACATGACCTTATTCTAACTAATTCTACCGCCTGCAACCCGATTTTGTGGTAGTAGTGATTGTTTTTTGTCCTCTCCATACATTATTATCCATTTTAATACGTGTTGCCACGGTTCCGAGATGTTTTTAGCGACGCAAAATAGGTTGTTCGTGAGGATGGAGACGGACTATTGTTGTTTGTACCAACGAGCATGGCTTCACGGAAGGTAAGTTATTGTTTGTACGGAATATTGCTCGCTTCGCTCGCAAAGTCTGGCATGTAGAAAATGTTGCTCGCTTCGCTCGCAAAGTATGGCATTTAGGGGATGTTGCTCGGTTCGCTCGCAAACGGTAGATCTCTAAGGGTAGGTTTAACTTCTGTAGGGGATGCTGCTCGCTTCGCTCGCAAACGGTAGATCTCTAAGGGTAGGCTTAACTTCTGTAGGGGATGCTGCTCGCTTCGCTCGCTTGAGGAAGTTATACTGCCCACCCAACTTGGCAGACGTTTTTTTCAGTTGGGAATTATTACAAACAAATTAAATCTTATAAAACTACGTGGAACCACGAAAAGTTTATTCGGGGATGTTGCTCGCTTCGCTCGCAAGGTATACCTGTATATGTGTAGGACAAAGTCCGTATTTATTATTTGAAATGGCTCTCGCTTCGCTCGCAAGGTAGGTAGGTACCTATGTAGGCATACCTGCTCGCCTCGCAATGTTGTGACATCGAACCCTTCACGTCATTTTTCGATATTTTTTGCTAGGTATATTTCCATATGGTTTATATTTGAAATTGACAGATAAATGTTTGTTAATGCTATAATAATACTTTTTACTAGTAGATAGCGCACTTGGTCACATTTGTGGCCGTTCAAAATTTTGTCAACTGTGCTATACAGTGGCCTGATAGGAGTTCTTTTGGTTTTGGATTTCAGGTATTTCAACTAGTGAAAAATGCCGTTCTTTCTTACAATAGGTACCTATGTTACTATTTTGTTCTGGGAAAATCTTCGAAGCAAGGTCGGAAAACAAAATGACCCTCATTACTAAATTAGGGATGGAGTTAGAAGACGAGGATGATCATTTCACAGACAATGAAAATAAACATTATCATCGAAATAGTGTCAGAGAATGAGGTAAATGAACTGCTTCAGGAGTTTATCATAAAGTAGAGGTTCCGGAAGAAGGAAATCTGAATATAGACTGGTCGCTCCTCAAAAAAGTGATGAGGCCAACTAAATTCAAATCATCGAAGATGAAGACCAATCGTTTCCTGAAGGTAATGGTGACAAGTTTACTGAACCAATGGAAATGGATGGAAAAAGAAACTGATTTTTTATCATGCCAAGAGGACGTCTTACTCGCAGTCTCCTTGAAAAAATGTTCATTTAATTTGTACTTGAAAATTAAAATTATATCACCGTTGGGGATGGCGTTGACTTCCCTGTCATGTGATTTCCCAGTTCTAAAAACTAAATCCTATAGTAGTTAACTAAGCATTAAAGAGTGTATATTTCAATTTTTAAAAGTTTATTTTCATGTTCACAAATTTGTTGAACATAAACACGGTTTTTTTTTTTTTTTTTTTTTTTTTGGAAAGGTGCTCAAAAACCTTAAAACCACTTTATTTCATTAGCTTTCCATCATTGTCATCAAATTAATGTCTTGACCTTTACATTGTTAAGAGTGCGTTTTGCGATTAAGAAATTATTCAAGGACGTTGCGGATTTTCAAGGAAAATGACCCCCCACCCGTGAACAACTGAGTTTGGGGGTAATATACACAGACCTTCCCGATTGTGTGATAACCTAATTCATCACGCAATTTATCACCTAAAGAAACATTGTTGCTACGGGGTTAAGCATACACAATATCCTCGCTATAAAAATTTCCACATTTGTGAGAAAGCTTTGAATTTATTACCTACACACATTTATATAGTACACTGTTGCTAAGCTGGGTACCTCACTAGGATGCTACCACTGGACCCCCGTTGGTTGCAGTTGAACCCTACTGGTGGAATGTCCTTTATATGTAAACTTAAACCAATACAAAGTAACAATACATGATTGATTACGAGTAAACACTGAATTGAGGTTATAGGGAGAATTTAGTGTAAATTAGTTTGTAGCAACTGGGAAGACACCGCTTCATCACAAAAGAAACGTATAGGTACCTTAGTAACGCAGTAAAAATATGAAGTACTGTTGTTCTATACACTCACATTTATTTCCTTAGAATATAAAACTTGAATACAATTAAAATTTTCATATTTTACAGCTCTTTGTTCAGTTAGTTATACCAGTTAGCTATTGTTGTATCGAGGTTCGGACATGTGGACGTAGTGCCATCAAACGGTCTACGAGTTTTTCAAGAGGACTACGTCAACAAAACGAGGGCCGTCATGGATGGGTAGGTACGACTAAAATGATAAATTATGATCCAACATTTGGTAGTGTATTTCAGTAAGGTAGGTACCAAGGTACCATGATATCGAAAGATATTGATTCGAATTCCCGTCAATATCTTGTTAAAACTCTGGAAGAATTTGAATATTTCTTGTAATAGATGCCTTCACGGTTTTCATATCTACTAGAACTTGTAGTTCGTAAGGAATTTTTCTGGATAAGTCTAAATTATATCTAACTACTTTCTCTACTTCTTAAGGCAAAAGGGGACGGGCCTCTAGTGTGATTCGCAGATAAGAGAGTCGTTGCACCAAAAATTCTTCCAACTTTCCTCAGCTTCCACAAAAGCTTTTTTCAATCTGAAAAGTATTATTTATTCAGAATAAAAATACAAAAGTTGTCATCTTTGAGTTTTTTTTTATTCATCCGATGGCGATGGAATGGATGGATTAATTTATTTCATTTTCGGGCGAAGCAGAAGCAGGTTAATCGCCTCTCACCCTCTTTGTTCACCTCTCGTTGTTACATGGTAGCAGAACTCGGTTTCGAGCCACACCCCAATATTAGCTCGGTTTCAAGCCCCATTATTATTGAAATATCCTGGCCCCCCCTACTCCTCCTCCCCCCTTCCCAATAATCGGCAAAATGGGCAATAACCCATAAAACTTAAAAACTAAAAAACACCTCTGCCCTGCCTATTTGGAGCCCCCATCCACTCTACCACCCCTAACACTCTGCCCTCCTGCACCCCCCCCCCCTCCCCCTCCTACTTCTTGAAAGCCCCGGGAGTGTGATGAATAGGAGTAGTTCCTCCTTCTCGATTCTTGAATACGCTGCCTCTGGATATATGCCTGTCGGTTTATAAAACCAACGGGACAACCTCTGGGTGTAGCAGGTTAATCGCCTCTCACCCTTGAAGGGGAACTACTCTCTTCCGTCACCTCTCGTTGTTACAAGATTGAGTTTACTGCGGTGTAATGACTTTTTACAACTTACTATATAAATTATTTACTTAAATAATAGATAAATGTTCCTGTACGATGATTTGTACAAATAATTACACTATATTATTAAAGGCAGAAACTGCGAATCTTTGTGGCTCAAGCTCATGAACCGCTCGGATAACACTCCCACACTATCTATATTGGCCAAAGTTGCAGTTTTTATCTGTTTGTTTACTTCTTCCTCTCCCAACCCGTTTTGATTGGCTCACCTCACACGGGAGGACAGTAGTTCTCAAGTTGAACGTTAAATGGTAGTTAAGCCGCTCCTCTCTACCCTCGTCTCGTCTTTTAAAAATTATAATTTCTTTCGTAAAAGAACCATGAATTTCATTGCAGTAATCAAAACGTATTGTCGAACGGAGTGTTTTCCCGTGATTTCCCTCTTCACGAGCCTTCATACTGCATTTCGATCGTCAGCTGCATTCTACACTCCGACCGGGGTAAGCTCATCGGGAATCTTGATTGGTAAGCTCAAACGATCTCTTTATTTTTCAAAAGTATTTCTCCGTTCATGTTTTTCCCCTACAGTGTACACAAACCAAATCCACACCTATGAGACCCGAAATTCGAACGATATTGCTCTGCCGTATCATACAGTCTCTGCATATCGAAATGTTACAAACTGGTGGGGTATTATTTTTTCAATTCTCTACCTCTTACTTTTAGAAAACTTCCTACCAAACAATTTACGAACAAAGTTATTAGATTTTTAACTGAATGTTCTCCGTGCAGTTTTAGTGAATTTTTAAATGTAAGTAAATTGATAAAGGTGTGCATAGGTTTTCTTTAGATTTTATAACTACTGTTCAACTGTTGCTATATTTACACTATAAAATGATGCATTTGTATTGATTATCTTTGTTCGTGTTTATGTTTGTTATCTTACCATTGTTATGCATTGAAGTGTGAAAGTAAATACAAATCTTCTCTCTCTCTCTCTCTGTGTGTCTCTCCCAAGTCTGTTGGCCGTCCTCGTGATTCTATTTATAGGCGATTGATTTCACTTTTCGTCTCACATCGGGGCACCGTGAACCGCGTAGCATTTTGCGTGGCTGTGGAAGGGAATTCTATGTTCAATTTTACTGAAAATTCTGCAAAATCTTGCATCAATATTGTTCCAAAACTCTCCTCTGCTCCAGGGTTTGAAGCCCCTTATATCTCCAGAATATCTTCATAAGGTATGACATATTTTTCAGATTCTAAATTGTCTGCAGTCCAAATCGATGGTTTCGTCTCGGAATTTTGAATGTGACAACGTCTTCAGCTTTGCGCATAAGCAATACTTATTGCTCAACCGATCGCGATAAAAGTCATAGGGTATCATCTCGAATCATAACCCAACCGAGGCGTGCCTCGAACCTGAAAACATTCGAACTGATAGATCATGAGAAATCGACGTTATAAAAAGTTAATGTTTGTGCAAGCACACGCACGCATTGATCTGACGGCAATGCAGTTCATAGGGAGTCATATTGAAGCTAACCCATAATCCTTTAAAATGTCATCAAAATTGATCAATTAGTGTCGGAGTTGTTCCTGTGCCATAATCTTTTAGTTTTCCGTATGAGCCAAAGTCAATCGGGATAAAATTCACGGGGCTTTTCCAGAAACCCCCCTCCCCCAAGTTTAAACAGCTTCGAATCGATATATCACGAGAAATCAACGTTATAAAAATTTCTCGTTTGCGCATTTCAACCTGCCCATTGATACGACGGCAATGTAATTTATAGGGATAGGGAATCATCCTATGTTTCGGGATGAAGCCCCGTGAATTGCATCGAGATTAATTTTGGTGCAATAGTCATCACACACTCAACGAATCGCTTTAGAATTCATAGTGCATCTTCCTGGAACTTGTACCCAGCTACGTCTAGAGCTTGAACGAAATCAGACCTGTAGATGTTGTGAAATAGACGTTATAAGAAATTCACGATTGCGCCTGCGCACCGGCCACTATTGATACGATTGATACGGCAGTTAACAATTTTGGATTCTTGGTCGATTACAAAGGTTCATTATTGAAAACAATAAAGCAAAAGCAAGTGGAAATTTAGATTTGGGAATACAAAAAATGTTTCGACTTCTCGGACTAACACGAAATAGTAAAGCGTATGTTGGTATTTTTCTTGTTGCATTTTGTCAGAAGGTACCTATTTATACATACCAATATCTGCTATGCTTTGATAATTATTACATCCTAAAATACGAAAATCTTGAATCTTCAGGTCTTCATCATCCTGGATCTGCTCCCGACAGACAAATTTATCTCAGGCCAAAGAAGGGCCTTCACTAAGTGAAGACCCATGGTAACTTCTCCACAGTTGACGTAAGATCTACTCCAGCTAGACTGCGAACTGGATTACCCGGGTGCCCCGCATCATTGATAGGCCCATCATATAATCCCATTTATAATTCTTATTTTGGAAAACCAACTTGTCGGAACGAACCTGACAAAGCACAGCATTGTTTACCTTCCGGAGTTCTGAACGCATTCGAAGTAATTTGTTTCTTTTTTTATGCATTTCAGGAGAAAAATCTTGTGTGATAGTGAAGCCAGTTCCTTTCAAAATCGATGCCTTTTAAATCACTAACCATTCATCGTTACTACTCAGCATTGTTACCAGAAGAATAGAAGATGTATGATTTCTGGGACGTTGCAACGACCCGATCGTTATCGGAGTTGAAATTTGCAAGACTTCGCGGAAAAATTTCGAAACCACCTGACTGATATCTTCTCCTTGGCCACACACCACTTCCCGCAGTATCAAATTGTTTTTCCTTAATTGACTTTCCCAAAATTCGAGCCTCCGATCACGTTGTGCACCGTCCGTTTTCAAAGATTTTACTTCTTCTCTCAGGGCATTGTTCTCTTCACGTAAATTGTGTAAATCGGCATGCAACTTTCCAAGATCCTCCTTTGTAACTAAATTCATAACCATCTTGTCCATCAACGCCCCTGTAGCCTCTAGAGATTCTTGGTCTAAAATCATTTTGATTGGCTTTTCCTTTATTATTTTTTTCTTATGTCCCGAGTCACTGATTTCGCTTCTGCAACGCTTGTGTACCAGTTTTGGCCTTTTCAGGGGTCTGGATGCTATGTTTTCCTGGACTAACATATTTATCTATCTGTTGTTGTATTTTATTGACAGAGCCGAGTTTGAGATCGCCAGCTGGGGAAGATCGAACACCCAAACGCTCTCTCGTAATAGATGCGGGCCTCAGTGGCCGAGTGACAGATAATGTTATTACTCTTAGAAAGTAACGAACGGTGGGAGACGCAAATCGAACACCAAACAACTGGAAGAGGGGGCTCGTTATCTTTATCTTCCGCGATACGGCCGCTGGTCCACCTCTCGTTGCGATACACTTGCAGCAGATCAAATCATTAATCTCTCGCCCGCTGTGGAATAATGTCGCCACCTGAGTATTATTAACAGCAATATATAACCGACTCCTGTGCCAAAAATCGGGCCAAAACACGGGCTACATACACCTCTAAACAACCAAAATAATGAAGAAGGTCAAAATGCGTCCACACTGCTTCAGGTCTCAACCCGAACTCCAGCAAAGACAATACAGAGGATACATACATGGCTCGGATACAGGAAAGTAGTACAGTTTTTATAAATCACTTGCCAAACTGGAGCACGGTAGAAACGTAGAGATGAAATCCTGCTTGTAGCAGTTAAAATCACGTGATACAAAACGTGATCACTCACGGGATACAAAATAATGAAATCCTGCCAAGCAATACCTATACAGGTAGAAAACCTAACTCTTTTAAAACAGGAGAAGGACTGAACCTGCCGTCATCGAGGACAACCAGGCCGATGGGCAGAGTCTGGGGAGGAGTAGAATGAGACTTACGAAAAGTGAACAGCATTCAACGAGAAAAAGATCAATGTAGGTTCCGCTGAAAATCAACCCAGGCCCTTATCTCCTTGCCAGCCGACGGCGCCTTATCGCTCCCGATTGAAGCGATTGTGGAATCCCTCTAAGAAATAATAGCCATTCGTAACATCTTCGTTTACGAGTACATCATTTTCCGAAGCAACTCAGGATCCAAATCGGCAATCAAGCTTTAACGGTACCCGTCGATTCTGCTCGTAAGATAAGTATTCACCTAAAAATAATTATGTTTGCCTATTATCATCCCCTCGTTCTGGTTACGAATATTTCCGAGTCATTTTCTTCAGTCACATCCCGGAATACAGTCAATTGCGAATCCAGGTCGAAATTTTTCAACAGGTTGTATTGAGCAATCAAAGAGAATTTCGGCTGCTGGAATTCAGTTTGGAAACAATCAATTTTATTTCGGTTGTAGAATTTCGTGTTTCATTAACAAACACCCTTTTAATGTTTCATTAAAAAATTACTCGTTTTATTTTTATTTTTTATTTTTTTTTATTTTTTTTATTATTTTTTTTTTTAATTTTTTTTTTTTTTTTTGTGCAGAATTATTTATTAAGAAAAAGTTCATCAGCTATGAACTAGGTCATTAAAATATGTACTTAAATTTCATTAAAATGCGCTAAAAAATATTTTGCAACTGCAGAAATCCTGAAATTGGCTTGTATACTAGAAAAAAATGTTTCCCTTAAAATTACTTGCAGCACGTGACCAGTTCGTAGATGAAGCGGGTACCAGAAAGAAAAGCGGATGGACTTAGTTCCTCGGTTTCAAGCTCCCTTCCTCAGTTTTCTTGCATTTCCGGGCAACTTGATTAAAAAAAAAAAAAAAAGGCTGGAAACCGGAATTAAATCCCAACAAGATAATGAGAGAACGGTCCGATACAAAATAGGTAGAACAAAGTAAAAAACGCTTCTACGCTTCTGGATATGATTCTCGCAACGATCTCCTTGTCGAATATGTAATAAGATTTGAATGAATGATTGAAAAAATAGTTTATTTAAATGAAAATAATTCAAGTACATTTGCTTACAAATACCCCTTGTACAGCGTGGCATAAAGCTATTGCCGGGGTTGGCCATTGTTTTTGACTATTTATTAAAGCAATTTAAGATAAAATATGTGTAGTAAGAGAAATAGAGGAAAATTTGTTATTAATTACGAAATACATTTAAGGATAGGTACTATAATCATTTTAATTATTGCCTACTTATTGCATTGTCATCATTTATCAGATATTCAAATTCAATCGTATTTTTCAATTGAATTGGTAGATGAATCCAAATAGATCTTACCACTCGTACACTCCCCCCTATCAGCCGTTTGGCCGTGCATAGAGATGACAGACAAAGAACAAACAGACAAACAGGGTTTCATTCTTATAGTATAGATAAAGATAGAGATATACCCAATTACCTACGGAGTTTGAATGAAATCGGACCAACAGATGATGAGACATCGACGTTATGAGAAATTCACGTTTGCACATGCGCACAGGCTACAGTTGATTCGACGGAATTGAAAATTATAGAGGACCCTCTAGGAGCTAACACACACAATCCTTGAAAATTTCTTCGGAATCGGACTGAAACTTGGTTTAGTTTTGGGCGTGACAAGGATTTACCACAGACAGATGGACATCAGACAGACAGGCAGACACAGAACCAAAATTGATCAGCAAGCTCTGAAACGCAAAAAGCAAGTAGAAATTTTGATTCTGGAGGACAACAATTTCGTCGACTTCAATCACGAACATAAAGCTTCACTACCTTCGGTATTGAGGAAGCAAAATAAATACAACTGCATTCGTGCAGTTGGTCATCTTTTCAAGAACATTCAATCGATATCCGGTAAAAGAAGCAAGGAGGACCCCTCTACACGTGCTCGTTATCTACGACTATCTAGCGTGATTATCATTAGAAATAATTCGTTTAGTCGCGAAGTCTTAGAACGTAAAATCTCATTTGGTGGATATAACTTTTGCTTCAGTCCAGCACTGACTGTCGACTACGAATAACACAACGCAATGTAAGTTAATATTACTGCTCAATTACATCGAACTTGAAATTTAATTCAATATTTTGTGCTTTAATAATATTATAATCCAAGTACCCAAAACACAGCAAATCATTACACAAAAGTTTATTATATCTGTACTTATGCAATATGGATGGTCTGGACTTACCATCCATATTATACTAATATGGATTTTATGGTCTATAGAAAATATAATATGAAGCCAATGGTTAATTATTGTCCAATTACAAATATTACGTTGACGTCTGCACCTATCTGAAGGAAATTAGGTAATGAAAATAATTGCACACCTCCGCTTCTCTAATCCGTCAAGAAAAATTACAGCATCTTGATTTCTTGAGAATGGAATTCTCATGTTCAGCTTGTTCCATCGGGTAGTTGATGCGAGGATTTTGTTTTATTATTTTCAACCATTGTAATCGACCAAAAAAAAAATTTTTTTTAGTCCATCCTTCCGCCGCACGGGTCTAGAATGCCTCAAAAACGGCGAAAACCTAACATACTTTTAAAGGAATGTGGGTTATCATTTTTCATGTAATTTTGGACTATGAATCGACCGAGATGGGTCCCATATCGATATTTCCATTCTCTGGTAGAATGGATGATACGAGTAATGTTAAAATCGCGATTTTGATGATTATATGTAAATATTCTAAAATGGATAAGCACGACTGAAAAGTTCCAGTCATGCAGCATGATCGTATGAGCGATTTTTAACTATGATATTTTAATTATGATATTATATGATAAGACGTATTGCTTTAGAATACATTTTTTTGAAATTTGTTGTACATGTTTTTGAGTGCATACAAGTAGTTAAATGCTAATTTTATGGCAGCAAAACTCGTTCAAAATAATATTCTGCGATTCGAAGAAGATTCGGAAAATTTTATAATAATCTCGTGTAGGCCAACGAACTCATCCGTTTGTTTGGAAAGCTTGATTTTTTGACGCACGAACGGAATTTTTATCTCAATCCTAAGGAGAGCCGAATTTACGAAAATTCGCTCATACGATCATGCTGCATGACGGGAACTTTTCAGCCGTGTTTTGCCATTTTAGAATATTTACATATAATCATCAAAATCGCGATTTTAACACTACTCGTACCATCCATTCTACCAGAGAATGGAAATATCGATATGGGACCCATCCCGGTCGATTCATAGTCCAAAATTACATGGAAAATGATAACCCACATACCTTTATGCAAGCTACGATAAACACGTATTTTTGAGATTAGTCATCAGATGTCGTCAGCCAGTGGAGACGATACTATTGACGTTGCATAGAATGGTATTGCTTTGAAAGTCTCAATCGATTCACTATTGAAATCCACAATAATCTCGTATTTCCGAGATGATTAGTTCTGTGTTGGATCGGTACCATAAACTATAGGTACAGCATATTCCAGGTGTCAAGGAGTCATCCTACCTAATTTCAAGTCAAAGTAGAGACTCTTTTCGTTAAACAACAACATAAAAATAATCTTTCCGCAATTGATATTGGCTGAAACTGTATGCCACTGACGCAGCATCTACTCTCGGCTTCTACACTGTTAGGTACACTGACCTAAGTAAAGAACATAATTTCCACATACGAATGATTTCATAAACTCACATAAATAATAAACTAGCTTCAGAGGAACGTCCTGATAGGGACAAATGTGCCATTCAGTGGCCATCACTCCTCTAGATGATATTTGGTACGATTCAACTGACTCTATCAAAGGTATCTTGAGGAAGTTGTTTTTCACGACATGTTGCGTTTCTGATGAGTTTATCCCTGTATTTGCTGAACATTCTTATTATTTGTTTATAATGAAAAGGGAATATTGATCCCGTTAATATGCGTATAAATAAATTAACCGATTGTTCGACCTCCTGCAAGAATACACAACTCATTTGACTAGTCTTCTCTAAACTCCCTTTTCTTCAAAGTATAAGGCCAGCCAAGATTACCCCAAAGAATATAAGAAAGGGAGGAAGAGAAGGATTTAAGAAGGGAGGATTTTTTATTAGATCAAAGCGGAGTTGGGGAGGCCCAAGTGAAGGGAAAATTTTGAGAGAACACCCTTTTAAAGTACCTAGATATGCAGCCATTTCTTGCTCGGTAAATTGTTTATTTATTAAACTAGTACTTATTTGTTTGCCTTTAATAGGTAACATGTACATTTGTTTGTTATTTCTTGATACTGTAAATATTACCTGTCCCCTACATTGGTACCTATATCAAATTATTTAAGGGATATCCAACGACGGGTGCCTTTGGTTTTTCGCCCACATCTGGAGCTGAGCGAGCCGCAAAATTGCACTGAACTGGAAAATGTGACGGACTACTCTGAGATGTACAACACCTTGGTCTACATCCTCTGCGTGATCATCGTAATTCTCCACATCAAACACCACTCTACCGTTGTGAGTTTATTACCACGTCCTGGCTATTGTTAAGGAATTTGGTTACTATTACAACTTAAATAAAATACCTACTCGGTTTTCTGTTTGGATTGCAATGAGTGTAGTCTAGTACAATTAAGTTGAGTTTATAACATACTAGAGGCCTGTTAGGGCTTGGAAAGCCCTAATCTAGCCTAACAGAATTTAATCATTTCCATTCGGCCAAGGACGTGCTCTTTGATGATCGATTCATTCGCCAAATATCTACAAAATAACCACTCCAGTGAATTACTTGCAACGCACTTCTTACTTACCGTGAATTGATGGCAACTGTTGTTACCGCCACAGCCTAATAAACAACTCTCGTTGATAAGGACCGCCTAGAACACGATCAAGGCAGGTATAGAGACGAACGGCGACACTTTTGCAACAAACTTGGGGCCGTGCTGATTCGAATGAGCAGTCTAACACTAAAATCGGACCACGAAGTTCTTCACAATTTCAAAGACCGTTCGGAATTATATATAAAGATTATATTATATATGTAGTGTGTGTGTGTTTCATTATAAATTTTTATTACTGATAGGGGGGGGGGATGGGGGTGTTTTAGTCCAAAAAGCGCACATTACTACTTACTTCGACCCCCCTCCCGCCCTACGGCCCATGGTTCGGGTGGGATTAGAAAATTTTAAATTCGCTTATACACCCTATCGGGAAATCCCAAGAAGATCCCCCCACTCGTAGACTCCCCCCACTCAGCCGTTTGGCCGTGCATAGACACGACAGACAGACAGACAGACGGAGTTTCATTCTTATAAATAGTATAGATTTATACAAGGGCTTTTCTTGCTTTCATTTCATAGAATGAATTAACTATGCCCAAATAGGTAATCACTTGACTGAGAGAGCTCGTTTTTAATTGATAAAATTGAAAGGCTGTTAAGTCTTTCTTGAGACAGCATTGACCTGAGATAAGTTCTTATCAACTTTAGGACCACGCGGGCAGACGACTGCTCTAGTGTCCATGGACCTTGGTCAAGGGCATCAGACTACTGTATTTCAGAACTCATTGTGTTAGATTCTCGTTTTTACCTTGAAATTCAATTGTAATAGTTTTGAGACAAAGTTCCTTCTAGTTTAAATATTTCGGGTCTTTTCTGTTATATCCCCGAATTTACAATGTTTTATAGAATGGGGATTGATCTTATTGATGGTCCCCAATCATTTTTACGTCCACTGTGGCAAAATAGATCAGAATGCTATCTATAGTTTGGTGGTCTGGATGCTCGCAAGCTCGCATCTCAAAAATACATAACATCAAGTAGTCAATCCCTTAGTAAAAATACAGATTAGTTGGACATACAGGTCAGAATGAATGAATAGTAGAAAATTAACGGATATATGGGGGGATATAACCGAAAAGGCAGAATATTTCTGCCCCACATTTAAATCAATTCATAAAAATTTGCCAAATTAATTTTTTTAACCAAAATTGGCCAATTTTATGCCCCTCTAAAAGGCTCGAGTGTGCGGCTGCATACGTTGCACACCCCTCAGGCCGGCTCTGTATACCACGGCGTTTTTTAACATCGATTGTTTTGTGTTCGTTTTTCTATGTCACTGTTTTTTCTTTTCAGTGATAATTATTTTGAAAAAGCTAAAAGAGAAGTAAAGAAATGGAAATTGACGAACACAGAAGGTCCTTCTGTGGGTGGTGCGGTCCCCATTCGCCCCCCCCCCCCCCTCCCCCTGTAAATACGCCACTGTATAGGAACACCTTTTATATATATATATATATATACATATATATATATATATACTTGGGCATCCGCATTAAGATCGATATATATATATTATCGATTATATATATATATATATATATATATATATATATATACTTTTCATTTTGTCCAGCCCTTTCGGTCAATTCCGTCTACTCAACTCTTGTAATATTATCACCTGCTAGCTTACCTTCTACCTCATATCTTCCTCATTTTCCTAATTGGAACGAATAGTGATAACTTGTCGCCAAACTCTAAGATTCTCCATTTCACAGTGCGAACAGAGATATTACTTCGCTGAAGTCTATGCTACCATGCCTACAAAGCGTATGGTGGTCATACTGACTCGTCGAACCTTGTCATCCTTTAATTGAGAGTGAACAGTGGTATTTCCGCTGAACTTAAAGTAGGTACCAACTCATCTCAGTCTGATATTACATGGCTGGCTGAACTGATCCTTACCAAGTTCCTACCTCACCTACCTCCTCAAGTCAGCACTTTTAGTTTCATGTAGGACGCATAGTAGCTAGGTAGTCACTGTGAACACAAAGCAATTTAAATTCACAACATTGGTGACCCGGCATTAAATTCACACGCATTCCTTTCCTTTTTTCAGGGCTCAACTCTCTTGTTTGGATTGTTTCTATCTACACTGGGAATATTGTTGACACCACTTCTTCTGGTAATATGCGCCATCTTCTCGGTATATCGATACTTCGTGAAAAAACACCTGCGTCAAGTGCCGGGTTACATGGGTCTTATGGACGGCAGCGACGCATACTGGGCAGGCGAACAGGACTACGCCAGGAGCATCATAAACATCCTGCTCATGGTCGACTCGACCAAAGCAGTTAAGGAGGGTAAGATTGTCGTATGCCTACAGGAAGGGCCGACGCACCAACAAAATTTGGGGGGGGAGGGGGGTAAACCTCAAATTTTCCCAACTCCTATGACCGAAAACTCCCAACTAAAAATACAAACTAATTTTTTTAAAGTAGATATATCCATTTAACTTAACTTTCATTAATAATTTAATAATGGATTCATACCTGCCGCTAACGACCCTTCTAATTGAGGTGCGGCTTAAATCATTAATATGAAAAATACCTTCATTATAGAGTTGCTAGATAAAAAAATCACTTTCATAAATTGGCAAGTTATTATTATTTATTTCTTTTATTATTATTATTATTATTCGGTTGATTTTTCCAACTGGTCGAAAAAGTTGGGGATCCCCCCCCCCCCCCCCCAATCCCCTTGGTGCGACGGCCATTGGTAGACGCTTAGCCATTTTGGAAATGGGACTGACGATATCTCTAAAAATTCATCATAGTTGTTGTTGGTATTAGTGGTTGTTGATGGTGTACTTGTTGGCATTATACTTGAAATCTTATCAGTTCAATGGAAACAGACAAAATGAGAAATTACTTTCTTCTAAGCACCATTAAATAACTCCGTACTCCAATTAGGCACTAAAAGTTATTGAATAGTTATAAATCCAGTGGGATCAATGACTAATGAATGAGGTGGGGATCAATGTCAGGTCAACAGTACTTCCCCAGTATGTGCGCAATCAAGAGAAAGTTCTAAAACGTTCATCCATTTTCAGTTGTAGAAAAGTTAATCAATTGTCTTTTAAAGGATAACAATAAAGATGGATAAAGATGTAGGTATCCAAGCATTTTGTGAAAGGTGCCTAACAACGCCGTAAATTGGCAATGCTTCAGAAATTATGGGCTCATTGTTAGTAAGTAAACACTCTAAATTGCATTTCACCTCGAACAGCTCATACACTTTACTAGTCCTTCTGCATGTAGCAAGAGTTGATAACAAAGTACAATCGTACATCAGAATCTAAGTATATAAACCTTGGTGTATGCACCCACCAATTGAAAACTAAAGAGATAAAATAAATCGCTACCTACCTCGCTTCTCTAGTCCATCTATAGGTGACAATAATTATGATAAACTCTATTTCGTGAAGCGGAAATTTTTCGGGATTATATCAGCTGATAAAATCGTCGTATTTAATAAGGCTACTTTTACTACGTTCCACCAGTTTTGATATGCTCCCAGATTAAAGATTATTTTTCCTGTCAAAGTTCTAGTCCTTAGAGATAGCATAACGTACAGCAATCCGGGTGGTTTTATTCGATTCTTTGCGATGATATCTATAAATTTCACCAAAAAAAAATTACTGTTGTTTCGAAAGTTTTTTTCAAATATTTCAGCCCTTAAATTCTGCCCTTCAGGGTTGATAGAAATTGATGAGGTGGTTTTAGGATCAACAAGACCCCATATGTGGTTTTTGAAGAGGTCAAAAACTTTAGTTCAGTAGTTTCGGAAAAATTATTTTATTTTAGGCGTTTTTTTAATTTGATTTTTGGATTCTACGCATCTTGGAACGTAAATTACTAACATAATTTGAGGGTGGTTAAAAAAATTGTATTTTTCTTGGTCGTCTACAAAGGTTTATTATTGAAAATAATAAACCAAATGTAATAGGCTAGTGGAACGAAACGATAAATTTGTTAATTGTTACTTATTTATTGTTATAGGTCGGTACCTATATAACTATGATGTCACGTTTTCTGTACCCAATTTTGGAGAAATCCCCATTAGTATTAAATAGGAAGCGCACATAACTTTTCCATAGTATAGATGGCTCAATATGTTGGAAACGATCTCTGCGTCCACTGGTAGCCATTCTTCCTCTCTATTAGCAGCTAAAATCCATGGACTCCAAAATCAAAAAATCCAATTCCAAATCCACAAGATCGGCGCACTGTGGTTCGAAAACTCAAAAATGCGCTTATAATTCAAAATCAATGCCAAAATTAATCCCCAAAAGAGTTGTTGTGCAGTTATGATTATTTTTCAATACTGAATCCAATGGAATCATTTTCGAATCGTAAAATATCGTGAAATATTTGCAAACAAAATTATTAATAGGTTGCTATTATGCCAAAAATCGTAAGTTTGCTTTTACTAGCAAATTATTGAAATTTAAAACATTATTTACAAACCATTAAACGATGAAATTTAAGACAAAAAATTAAATTCTAACGAATATCCAAGTAATTTGCTGCCACTTCACCATCACTATACACGTTTTCATAGCTTTCCTCGCTGAATGGTTGGATTTTATCCCCATCATCAGGAGACTGTAGAAGCTTTCTTCTAGATGCTTTGATGATTCAATCCGTTCTCAAGAAGGAGAGCAAGGGATCGGAAAAGATCAGCAACTTATTGATAATATCTTAGTTGGTTGCCGAACGAGCACATTTTTGAGCGTTTTTCAACCTGTACTTTTGGAAATCTTGATTTCTCGTCTCTTGTGCCTCCTCTGACATCCAGCCAATTGGTAGTGGTAATGTATCTATAAAAAGTGTACCATAGACAGTGAATGCTGATGGTCATCCGAGATGTCAAACTTATCTTTGAAATTGTCTAACAAACACTTGACACTTTTGTCACTACATTCAAGAAAAACTGTGACTATATCGATGTTTGTCACCTTGACAAGCGACATTGCAACACCTCTAGATCTGCTTATAACAGCTATGAGGCCCTTTGAGCGGTCCTTGTTTTCTCAGTGCCCCTACCAACATCCCTTGTTTATCGACAAGAAATTACATGACTCATTTTTCAAGATAGTTACGTCTGGAGTCTAAAGTTGCAAGGGGATGCAGCAAACTATTGTTGGAGGTGTTTCCAGATAGTTAGTGGTAACTGTAAATCGAGAAAATGAAGGTGCAAAAGGATGCGCAATAACTGTACAGAGAAATGCAAAATGATTGGCACAACAAATTTGGTTATGTTGGAAGTTTCAAACTAGAGAAAAAAATTATTCCCATACTGCAAACTGATTATTTGCACTTCTACTGTAGTAGGGCTAATAAAAATATACTTGGACGATCTCAAAGAAAAGAATATATTAAAAACTAATTGTTTTCCATTTTACATTTTTCATGGAAAACGTTACAACTTCACACATGCTCTTCCATGTTTTTTCAATATTGAACTACAATTTCTAAGGTCTATTCGTCAAATCAGATTTTCACTTACCCTTCAATACCAAACAATATTTTGATATTTTTTATCCCGTTGTACGTGGTATCTCTTGTATTCTCTTCAAGGTGTATTTTCAACGTAAAAAACAAAATTTCAATCGGATGATCGAAATGTAGCTACTTGCTAGCCAAGGCTATCTGTCTACAGATCTCGTCGCGTGAAGACATGGGGAACTTGCCTGACCTTGTTTAGTTTGCGCATTTCTCTCCTTCTTTCTTCAGCATTACTCTCTAGTTCTCAGGTAAACTAACAGGTTAATATATGTTACCTCAACAGGTGAAAAACTAATTGATGTGATGAAAACAACAATGTTGCGCATTGTGGAAGGATCCTCCATCAAGTTCAAATGCAAAAGGCGCCTTTCGAAATTCGGTTACTACTATTTGGAGAAGTGTGACTACGACATCAATGAGAACGTCCGTCACATCGAGCCCGACCTCCGCGGAAAAGCTGATTTGGAGAAGTTTGTTTCAGAAATTGCTAACGATCCGATCATCGGTGACTCGTTTTGGGAGATATTTGTCGCCCGACAAGAAGTCGAGGGGTCCTATCCCGTTATCATCAGGTAACAAAAATGTGTTTACTAACCACAGGTAATATCAATACGATAATCCGTATTTTTCTGTAATTGAGGTAATCTCTAAAATAACCTCCAACAATCCTTGATATATATAGAAGCAATAGTTGCGAAGAAATATGAGTTATATAAGATATGGGTTATGGTTATTTATTCACACGCATCATAATATAAATTGATTATTATTAATTTATTTTATTTCTATTGTTATTTATTTTATTTTTTATTAATTTATTATTTATTTAAATAAAACTCCCCTCAAAGGCGGAAGGGCACATCACAAAAGAAGAAACGAAAAAATAAAATAAAATAAATCAATCAAAAAGAGAGGAGGACGCCCAAGTCCACTCGATACCGAACCTAGGGATCAAGGGAGAAGAGGAGGGGGAGAGGGACATAAGGAGGTACCCCTGTAAAAGAACTACCAGTTTAGGTTCGAGCCCCTAATGACGCGGGTGGTAATACCCCGAAGTACTCCTGCCGAGACGCCCAACTTGAGTAATTCCATGGCACTTTTCCTGCACCACACCCCGAGACATGATACGGTCGCGGCCATGACCTTGATGGCATAGGTTGCCACTCCTCTTAGCATGGATACCGCTTGCCGAAGGTCATTTCGGTCTGTTTATACTTAATATATATGGAAAGAGGGTTACATACCTACAGCAATACCTTTTCGTGTTTATGAAAAGTATATATATGGGTTCAGGTTAAGCAATACCAATGTCATGGCTGACTTTCAGATCTATTTTCAGGGTATTTAAAGTATTTTCTTTTAGATTTTCCCCTAGACTGAATCAGAAAACAAAAAAGTACTTTCAATCAATGGCGAGTTAACTACTTGTCCAATTAATTCTATTTAACTTCCAAGGTTTATTCACATCTGCTATTTTGTTTTGCTCCCTCACTGCCTGAGTTAGGGAAGCTCACTATTCGAGCGGGATATTGACAAATTTATGTTCGCCAAAATCAAAATTGCTACTCCCTTTTTTCTTCTGCTTTCGAGGCTATGACTTTAGATAGCGGAAGCACTGTTTTCACTATATGGAGATGATAAATTTTTGACTCCAAAATCTAAATGTCCACTCACATTTTACGTTTAGACCATTCTGAACAACTATTGTTCCGTGTCTGTCTGTCCACAAATCCTTGTAACAAGCTTAATTTCCACAGTTTGCATCCGATTTTCATAAAATTTTCGGGGAATGTGCGGATCAGAATGCAAATAAAGAAAATGCAATCCCGAATAAATACTTCACTCTGCGCATGCGCAAAAGATAATTCCATCAAGCATTATTTTCTCACGCCCTGGTGGTCAAGTCTCGCTTAAAGTTGGAGGATAGTTGGAACAGAACGATAAAATAGTATTGATAGTAGCTCCTGCACATACGCAAATGTGAAATTCTAGTAACAAGCTTAATTTCCACAGTTTTTTTCTTCTGATTTTGATGAAATTCTGAGGGAATGTGGGTATTTGAGTGTAGATGGTCCTCTATCAGTTTCATTGTTTCCTAATAAATATTTCACTCGGCGTATGTGCAAACGTAAATTCAATCAAATATCATTTTCTCACGCCCTAGTCGTCTGATCTCGAAAAAATTTTGGGGATAGTTGGAGGAAGACGACTTGAGCATTCAATAACAATTTTAACCTGTTTGTATCGCTAATTGCTACGTAATCCTTTTGCTTCATGTTGTTAGAAGGCATCGCATAGAATCGTCTATAAATGTTTCTCTATCAAACCTTCTGTTTTCGCTTCAAGTTATAAAGTAGGTATTTATAATTCTTTTAAATCTGAGCATGAAATGAATTTGGGGGATGGGAAGAACGCTAAATCTGGGTCGTTTAGTCAACACGCTCTATGCCGACGAGTTCTCAATTGCAGAATCGAAAAAACTGAGCAACATTCGGGACTTTCAGCTTCTCAATCATGAAGTGGAAAAGTTCATTAGATAACGATGTTCCCGAACCCTCGAATGTACCTACTTCTAAGGTTGTTTTACATTTCTTTATTTATATCATTTCATATTTGTAATCTGCAGAGGATTCAGTGTATACCAAACAGTTATATTTCAATATGCTGCTCTTATTATTATATCTCATTTTTGTTCTTCTACTAATTCTATACATCCATGTTACAATATATGAGGAAGTTATACTGCCCACCCAACTTGACAGACTTTCTTCTGTTGGAAATTACCTTCCAATTACTTAAATCTTATAAATCTATGTGGATCCATGAAAAGTTTATTAGCTTTAATAAAGATAGGCCATTATTTTATGTGCGTAGAAGGGCTATCCTTTAATAAAGATCTTATGTAGGTTCAAGCAAGAGCTTCTCATACAAAGTTCAGAGTATACCTACGTTTCGACGGAATAGGAAGAACGCTGGTTCGAAAACCAACGATTTCGTCTACGTTTTCGTTCACCACAATCGGAAAACACTACTTCATGCCTCGAAATTCGAATGGGACCAAATTGGAACTCCAACGAACATTTTAAGACCAACCCGAGCAAAAACCGTCGAAATGTACTGGGTCTGAGGCGGAAAACCCCATAGCGAAGAACACATTTTTTCGTCATGCCCCGCATATTCTCGCTGATTTTTCAGGGAAGACAGCATCTTTCGGCAATTTTGACGGCACCATCGTGTTCTACGGGTCCAGAAACGTAACTTTGTAGCTGACATACGAAGTGCTCTCGATCAAATTTTAATGTGGCAGCGGATAGAAGATCGAGTGCTCGGCCAAAAAAACGGTGCATTAAAAGGGGCTCCCACCCCTCTCCCGCCCTCCGGCCCATGTTTCGGGTGGGAGTAGAAAAATTTTAAATCGCTTATTCCCCCTTTCAGAGAAATCCAAGAAGATCCCCCCACTTGTAGACGTAGCTTGGATGGACAAACAGACGGACGGAGTTTCATTCGTATAAAATAGTATAGATAGAGATAGTATAGATAGTAATTTCATATTGAGCTACCTTACACACACTATTTTATATTGTTCAGGGTCCACCACTCTTTGGGCGACGGCTACGCCTTGGTTCGCATGTTCGTGGAACAACTGTCAGACAAGGAGGCGAGAGTGCACAAATTCGTGAGGGCAGAAAGCGTCCTTCAGCGTCTCATGAATGGAGAATACAACAAAAAGGTGGTTCAAGTTGGCAGCAACATCTCCAACAAAGTTTTCACGTACATATACACATGTCTCGTTCTAGCAGAACAGCTACTTTCACCTCCTGATAAGAACACATTGCACAACCGGATTTACTTGAGCGGAAAAAAGGTAAACTTGATTATTGTAATTTTTTTTAGAATATAAACAAATATTTTATATCTCCTAATATTGTGTAAAGGTCCTTGGAGTCTGGTAGATGCTAACAATCCATTCCGATTAGATTAAAAATTTATCTTCTTTCACGTTAAAATAAAGTTCTTAAGATTCTTTATTGGTTTTTTTTTTTTTTTTTTTTTTTTGAAATGTATGTAGGGGAGAGTGATACCGGAGAGTGACGGTAATACCGTCAAGTCGGGTAATATCGCCACTCCATATAATCATTTAACCACCTGAGTGACAAATCTTGTAGCCAAATATCGACATCTTTAGATCAGCAGTAATGTTAGAAAAGTTGGTTTGGGGTCATTAATTTGTTTTTATCAAAGATAAGCAAGTTCACAATTTTTGAAGCTTGGCGTTCTAGTTTTACTATTGTCGAATTTTCGAGGTAAGTGACAGTTTTTCATACGTTTATGTAAATTGTTGAACATGACGACGTAAAAAAATTATTTAGCTTTCATTTCCACCCATTACTTCATGTTTTTTAACGAATATTGTAGTTTTAATGATTTTCTATCTCGAAAAGTTTACTGAGGCAATATCGCCACACCGAATTCCGGATAATTCCGCCATGGCGGTATTGCACCAATGCTCCATTCCTCAATCTTGTTGGATTTTTTTTTTTTTTTTTTTTTTCAAAGTTTTTTGTTGTAATAATCACCTATTTCTATTGATTCTGAGCAATTAAAATATAGGTAAATTAATATTTAAAAGACGAATTATATTGTGATAGCTTATCTCAATAAGCACTGCTATATTTACCTAATCGTGATTTATTAGATATTTACCTACCTATCTACTGAATGATTGTACAGTGCCTATCTACCTAGCTTCCTTCCTATTTAACATAATCGTTGTAAGATTCCACTATTCATGCTCCCGTTTTGATTTTGACAATGGACGTTAGTCTTGTGAATTTTGCTGTGACCTGAAGAAGAGCACAAATTTAAAACTTTAAAAGCCGGGAAGATGGAATGCTATATAATATTTATTTTTTAACGAGTTCCGCGTTGAGCGTTGTCAATAATTCAGTCCCTGTGAAGAACCAGTATTATTTTATCAATATTTATTTTGTTCCAATGTTACTATTCTGATGTGGAAATTGTTTGTCAACCTTTAGTGAATCCTTTTCTTGTCAACTAGGTTCCCAATATGGAGGGAAGCTACCCAGGAAGAGTTTTTTAAATTCAATAAAACGTTCAGTGCTGCCAACCCGTTTCAGCAAAAAATCCCCCCAAATTCACGGAAAATAAATTTTCTAATGTTCTATATGGATTTCATTGTCTTTGAATAAGTGCCTCCCGAACGATAAGAGTGGTACCTACCCTTGAATACGCATTACTATTAACCATATTTTCATGTCATCATTCAAGGATAGTAGCGACAGATGCTAATCATTCAGGGTAGCCTAATGACCAGAACAGAAGGACTATCTAACACGGATCTATCTAATAAGCCTTTGTATAATCATTCGCAACGTATTTGACAAGGATCATCTTAATAAAATCTGCAAGTCCTGTTCGACAGGGATTTCGGATTTATTCGTTTCGCTTTGTCATAGGTGTGCCGATTTACTGTGATTGAATTGCAACTCTTGAAGGAGGTGAGACGAGCGCTGAACGTGAGGTTTACAGACGTTTTGTTGACTGCTCTCTCCAATTCATTGGAGGGATGCTTGGACAAATGGGGTGAGACCGTGGATCAGATGAGAGTCGTCGTACCTGCCAGATTGCCAATTCCCTCAGAAGGAATGACCAATCTCTTCACTGTGGCGATGCTCGAGCTGCCAATCACAGGTGAGAACGTACCTGCGATATTATGCGATACCTACCCAATCAAACTATAAGTTTTGCTTTTGTTTTGATTTATGGTTTTAGCTCATTTTCGCAGAAAATGAAACTATTGCAATAGCTCCAAAAATTTTATAATCAAAAATTTCGAAAATTGTCATCATTGAAATCCGTTTAGAGACATTTCTAGAGTCTGAGACAATCCTAGAGTTTAACGCTTTTTGTGTGTGTATGTGTGTGTGTGTGTGTGTGTGTGTGTGTGTGTGTGTGTGTGTGTGTGTGTCAAATAAAGTTTATTAACCATAAAATAGAGCATCAAAAAATTTATGTACAAAATTATGCTGAAAAATGGACTTAAATTTCATTAAAATGTGCAAAAAATCTATTAAAAAAATGTATAAAAACTGCAAAAAAGTTAAAAAACTAAAATCTCTTTTTGAATAGCAGATTATTATTTAGAACAACTTTTTTTGCCATAAAATTGGTAGTTAACAACTTCTTTTTACTCAAACTTTTTACTTCTTTTTACTCCTCAGTTTTCAAAGCAATGTAACACCTATGATAATTTACGAAAATTTGCTTATACGATCATGCTACATGACTGGAACTTTTGAATTGTGTTGCTTGTTTTGTATTGCTGTTGTGTGTGTTCTATAAATAGAAATTTCATATCTACCGATAGCTACCAAATTGACTATAGTGAGCGTCCATGCCACTTAAAACTAAAACTGCGATGAACTATAGGTAATCTATAATCCACGTTGAACTGGTTTGAATATATCCCCCAGTTAAATCACGAAATGAGGTGGGATAGCCAAATCTTTCAATTTACCTCACTCTATCCGCAAAATTCACTCTCTCTCACGCTGTCGCTCTCATTTGCTAGGTAGTATAGTAGTATATAGGTAATTTATGTTGGGCTCATCCGAACATAGTCACCCAATCACATCCCGATCTCAAATAACTCGCTTTGGCACAGATATGATAAATTTCAGTGGAGTCTCAAGTTTTAGTTCAACTATGGGTAGGTACTCGAGTAACCATTGGCCGTAATAACCAAATTAATAGTCAGCAGATAGAGAAAAATAATTCGCCTTCAAAGAGCTTGAAATTCTGATATTGATATGATAAATGATTCTGGTCGATACACAGAGACTTGCAGTTTTATAAACTGTATGTACATAATATAGGTAGCTAGGTAAGTACTTGAAAACTCAAGCTACTGAAACCTTTGGAACAATATGTGTTCCAATTGTAATATTTATTGAGATTCTAATGGTAGGTGGTGCATGTTGAATATTTTGGTATGTTTGAATAAATTTATAAATTAATGCTTAACCCCTTGTGAATACGAACTAACCACAGGTAAGGACAAGCTAAAGAAGATTCAAGCCAACGGAGAGAGGTTGAAGAAGCTGCCTGATTACCACGTCAACTACTGGTTACTCCGAGTGGCTTTCACGATTTTCCCAGCGAAGTTCATGTCTTCCGTGGTTGTCAGCAGCCACAGCACGCTGGCAGTCAGCAACGTTCCTGGCCCTAAGGAATACATCAAAATCAAAGGCAGTAAAGTGACTGACATGGCCTTCTTTCTCCCCAACAGAGACACAACAGGTAGGGCTACCGTAATATTGTATATTAAAGTTGAATTGTTGAACTTTGGGTCTGTAATTTTCAACGATGCTATTGGCATTTTAACGTGATCATTTTCCAATTTGAACACTTTTAGCGCACAATATTTTCACTCTAAAATTTACATACCTAAAGTTTATTATTATTATTATTGCTATTATTATTAAGAGATTTCTATAGGTTTTTTTTAATTCATTGTATTACATAGGTATTACATATAGATGTTTGACATTCATAGGTAGTTATACATTTTTCCGTATTTCATTTTTTCTTGTTTCGTTAGATTTTTCTAATTTGCTAGAAGTGGAAGAGAGGCTCCGTCATCCAACCCCAGACTCCTCAACTTCTTGCGAGTCCCCCGAAGCGCGTATAACCGCAAATTGCAGTTTTACCAGCGTCCACCCCAGTGTTTGTGATAGGGATCGGTCCCACTTTGTTGGCAGTATTTTTGCTACACGTTTTGTAAATATGTCGAACTTCTTATGGGTGGCTCCAACCTACGTTACAATGAGGGGGTAAATGATCCACGCACATCCTCGGCTGCCTGATCGTATTTCCAATGCTTTTCGTGAGCTGCATTTTGGGAAATCGCGATCCAGTTCTGGGCTCAGTAAGAGCTGGGGTCACCATTGATGATGGGATTATCGAAGAACGCCTCCCTTCCACTCACCCATACACCCCGGACTCTGATGTCTGCTACCAAAGCTGGTAGTGTGTCTGTGGCCTCTCGCAGGACAGGTTCGGTCGAGACCCCTCCCCAAGCTAGATCTGCGAGTGAGGCGCAAGCATCTCTTGCATCATCATGCCCGTGCTTGATCAAACCACCCTTTTTACAATTTAGGGCATGCGTCAGGCTCATAGGCTCACCGCAATCATCACACACACCTGGGAGGCCACCTGGCTCGTAACCATACCGCATGCTGAGGGCGTCTCTGAACTGACAGGCTTTGCTGGCAGTTTTCTGCGGCAAGGGGGAGGACGTAGAGTAGGGCTACCATCCGTCCCGATTTATCGGGACATGTCCCGATTTTCGAGGTGTCCCGGGCGTCCCGTCATGATTTTTGAAGCGTCCCGATTATTTATTTTTTTTTATTTATTATTTTTTTTTTTTTGCTGTCCCGACTTCGTCCTGATTTTTAAAGTAGTTGAATCTCCGAAGTATTTTGTAAGCCCAGGATGAAAACTGGATAAACCCTGCGTGGTACAGATGTCCTTCATTGCAGGTAGGTAGCCGGACACCTTTGACTATTTGAAATAGTCTCTCTTCTCCCAGAAACGGTTAAAGCCCTGACCACCATTAAGTCCAACCTTGACATCACCTGCTCGGAGTTTTTTAACTACATAAAAATGCAGAAAGATGTCCTTCGCTCAGTTGGCGGCAAAGAAAAATACGCAGACTGATTTTTGTGTGATATATTTCGCTTTTCAGTACCTTTGTGATATTTCGTTTTTCAGTACCTATGTGATATTTCGTTTTTCAGTACTTACTTACCTATGTGATCTTTCGTTGTTTTTTTTTTTTTTTTTTTTTTTTTTTTTTTTTTTTTTTTTTTTTTTTCAATAATGATGTTTCTCCAACTTTTTGGTACCTATTGTATTTTTTTCTAAAAATAAAACTTAGTCCTATTTTGTCAGTGACTTGAAGTATGTCTTGTCCCGATTTTCGTCCCGATTTTCTACTTTAAGCTGTCCCGATATGTCCCGACTTTTAGCTTACGCTGTCCCTACTTACGTCGAAAAGATATGGCAGCCCTAACGTAGAGCCACTGAGACGCATTATGATGCGTTTTAAGAGTTCCGGAAGCTCTCTGATGATTCTCTCACTCAGCCCCGTCTTGCTCGTGACTGTTTCTCCGCCCCTCTTCAATGTTTCGAGCCTCAAACAGTCTATTCTTCTACCCATAGCTATGCAGTCGGCTAACCTCAGAAACAAAGAGGCGCTTTCAATAGGTTATTTCCATTAGATATTGAATCATATATATGTAATATAGGGTGCCAACATTTTAATGAACCAGGCATTTATTTTATTTTTTTCTTCCGAGTATACCAATAGAAAGCATTGTTTTCACTTTCGGTAGAAA